>OY754970.1:40942646-41542646 GCA_963576475.1 Molanna angustata | reverse complement strand
CATTTTTTGTTATTGACGATTGTGTAGAAATACACTTTGAATTATAAAATAAAATATTTAAAATGAGCAAATTGTTTAGCATCATTTATTGGTCAAATACAGATATAATATGCTATGCTTGCCCTAGAACAGGGTTACCTAGTTGGGCAGCAGTAATCTTCATAATAGTCTTTGTGATAAAGGTGTGAAAAATAAAAATAAAATAAAAAATAATAATAATAATAAACCGTTTATTTGTTGCCATTATTGTTACATTACATAAAAACAAAAAAATATATATACAATATTGAACTACAATGGACAACAAAAATGCTATTGCTCAGCTGCGCACTACCAGGTATCCCTGGAGTGCTGCTGATTTTCAGCAAAGCCTTGGAACAACACAAAACATTGAGGACAGACCACATGTCATAACCTATAAAAATTTAATAATGTAATAAAAAATAAAATGTATTTCTTACTTCTCTTTTTTTACTGCTGGCACCCTTGTTGGTTCAATGACCATATCTTGCAGTGTTTCTTAAAACCATACAGGTTCAGATAGTACCTAAAATCGACTTGACTTAACGAAAAGCAATGGACTTAACTAATCGATTGAATGTGTTGTGAGTCATCATGATTGAATGTATAGTGAATATTATAAAAAAAATGTTTTTAGTGTATGAAAAATAATGATATTTTCATCGAATTCAGTATTAATTTGTACCTACAAACAATACTGTTATTTAAAGGTGTAGATATATTGATGTTAAAATATGTGGGTACAGCATTAGAAGCTAACGTCATATTCGCAGCATCCCACTGTAGGTATGCCAAAACCAGAAACATTAAATTTACATGATATAAAAGATGTATCTTACTTGTCCCATTTAAGATACAAATGTCTTTACAGAATGCTTTTATGCTTGATTTACATCAGGTGTATTGAAGAATGTGAGACAGAGAAACGCTACTAAACGGAACATTTGTTTTATATTTGAGTGAATCGTTTTTACAAAACGTACATCATCATCAGCAATGGCGCTACAGCCCGGTGCGAGCCTTGGCCTCCTCAAGAAACTGCCTCCATCCCGCCCTGTCGACAGCAAGTCTCCTCCAGTTTGTCTGTCCGATCGCTCTTATATTGCCCTCGATGTCGTCCAGCCATCTCATCCTAGGTCTCCCTCTGCTTCTTCTTCCTTCAGGACAGGTGTCCAATACTAAAAAAATAAAAAAAATATTGTCCAATACAAAACGTACATACATGTCCTAAATTTATTTTATTAATTTTGAAATAAGTATTGCAATATAATGACATGCTAGAAATATTGTGTGTGTGCGTGATACTGTTAAATGTGGAATTGCGATGGTACAATAGGAAGTCGGCCTTCGTGGCTCAGTTGGTTAGGCATCTGACTGCTGATCCAAGGGTCCCGGGTTCGATTCCCGGTGGAGACACAGTTTTTTATTGTGTTTTCAGTCTGGATCTGTGTGACGATTAAATATCGTTTGTCTCCAGATTGTGGCAACTTGTTATTGGGTGCGTGTTAAATAATTATTGGACATAGTGCCTGTTAGTTGCCCAAGAAGAAGTCCCCTTTTTCGTTTTTTGATCAGTTGCGTGGTATGAATAGTAGAAATTTTAAATTGTTTTTAGATGAAATAAATTTGCTATGTTATATCTTCATACGTAGCTATGACTTTGTGGCACATTTTAAAAGATTTCTAATAAAAAACTTTTGTTATAAATTAATTTTGTTTTAACCACTTTGAGTAACTTATAGTCTAACTAGTTTTCAGAGCTGACCGCTCCCTCTTCAGGACAGACTTGTACTAAATTAATCGCGTGCGTTATTACGGAATGTTGGGGGTGGTAACACGGAATGTAGGGGGTGGTAACACGGGGTTGAGGGGTGGGACTAAGGTTTATTGTTATGGCGAGAGAGTGAAAAATGCAAGCAATGGTGAATTATTTAAAAGGACCTGATTATTAATGATGTTATCTTTTCTATTAAGTGCCTTTTTAATTTCTAATGCTTCTAAGTTGTCTAATTTCAAACCCTCCTTGTGAATATGTAAGATTTTAACATTAATGTCTTTATTAAAGGAGTGATTAGTGCTTATATTGTTTATCTAATAACAATTTCTCCGAATTTGCTAACCATCTTATATTGTGGTAGCAGTTATTAGAGAAATTGGTGGATAATTGTGTAATTTGATGGCATAATGTTTGAAATGTCTTTGGCCGTGTGTAGTGTAGGCTGTGTATTGTGAATATTCAGCCTTTATTTAAAAATGTTTGAACCTGCACCCTTATTCCCATTCACGTGTAATATTTTGCGATAACTTCCGCTAATCTTTATGTATCAAATAATGTAAAGAAAGTGAAAGTTACGTATCACGAGATGTCATTCATAACTATAATCTGTGAAACGAACGAATGTGTGTACGCCTCCCTTTTTTTCTTTACACAGAACATAACACCACCTCGATATGCCGCATTAAACATTGCGAATAAATTCACCTGTCGAATGTCATACGTATTTCGCTTCAATCAGAATACCGCGTTACGAATGGCGAACGGAAGTTTTCTCGACATAATGCGCGGAAGTTTACGCGGCTAGTGTCCGAGGAAAACAGAATAACTATCTGCTATAACAAGATCTCTCTTTCCTCTTGTTTTTCTTCTTTTCTTCTTCTTACCCCTGCCCCATTTTCCTTCCTACTGCTATCTCTTCCCCTTTCTTTTCCCTTCCCACCCCCTCTATGTATGTATTTTTTTATATTTTGTGTTGTTTTTAAATTTACTAAAGTTTTATATTTTTAAAATTAAGAGCGTGACATGTGCTATGTGCCTTATTGTTTCGAATGAACTATATAATATAATCTATGAAATATCTTGGTATTCTGGAAAGTGAAAAATGGAGTCATTATAACCTACTTTTTTCGATTCTCAACTTTGAAATATATTTACTTAACTAAGACAAAACAATGGTTCATTATTATCTGACTGCTGTTCATTTACTCAGTGGCTGCATCTACTAGCTTTGCTTCAAAACCTAAATTTGCATTATATCTTACATGAATAATAATGCACTTATTGCATACAAAACATGCACCCACCACGCGAGTTGAAAGAGATTGAAGCAAGGCATTGTGTGGTGTGAAACAAAAGAGCAGCTTGCCGTTTATGAAGTACATAATTTGACTGCCAAAGACTTGGTATATCTAAAATCTAAGGTAGGGGTCTACTATATTACCGACGCCAAGGTACAGTACAACTTGGTTTCTTTAAACATTGTTCATGAGATGATTTTCAACTGAAAACTGAGGATCATAATACGGGAGTTATTTAAGAAAAAATTAAGAAAAATGAAATTGTTTATTGTTATATTATAGAACATAGGCCTGAGATAAGCCCTTGTTCTCGTCGATCGCATTATCACAAAATAAATTATATCATCAGCATATCACAAAATACATTATATCATAATACATTATCAAAATGAATCACAATACATAACAAATAAATCAGCAAAAAAGGAAAAAAAAAACATAACATATAAAATTTAATTGAAATAAGCTAAGTTTAGTTTGACGATCGACAATTCTTGATAGTACTCCATTGTACGTTGATATGTTATAAAAATATAAAAATACTTGGTTAAAGTTCAATTGTATTTATTAGATTATTGACGCGTGTTGTGCAAAGCACATCGTCAGAATAATGCTCTACAAGACTGAGACTAGTGGTTATATATTCTGACGATGTGCTTTGCACGAAACGCGTCAATAATCTATTAAATACAATAGAACTATTACCAAGTATGTTTATATTTTTTGAAATAAGCATTTAATTATTGAAAATTCAATTTATTTGAATAACGTGTAACAATTCATTTGAAAATAATGCATTCTTACTATTGTCATCTATGAAGTAACGAAGAAACTTTTTTTGTAAGAGGGCCTCAATAAGAGGGCATAATTGGTGAACGGTGCGCAATCGCATAAAGTGATCACGTAAACCAGCCGATCACAGGTAGTAAGCCCTGTAGGTGCCTTGAGTTCCTAGTTCGTCTTTAGTATCCCAACTTCGTCTCTATTGAGATAAAGTTTGTCAGTAAAAATATTATTTGACTCCCGATAGGGAACAAAAACCAATATTTGCGTATATGTAGGTAATTAAATAAATATTCTATGTTAATTATTATTATTGTACATGATGAACAAATAGTTACCATTTAAAACAAGAAAAATGTTATTAATTATATGTTAATCAAAATACGTGATAATATGCAGAGGAAATTGTTCTCCCATAGCTTTAGACCTTATGCTTTGTATTTTATGTTTTTTTATATACTTTTATTTTTATTTGATTTGTCAAATAATATAGATGCACTTTTTATGTACGATTGATGTTGCCATTCACTATTAGGTATAGCGTCCATGTTTCAAGATGCATTAGCCTCGGCACAGATTTTTTCCTTAGTGGGGCAATGCAGATTCAATTCTAGTGATGTCTTATCAATTTAAGCACGTATATACCATACCATACCATCACGCCATTTCCCTATTTGGGGTAGGCAGAGAGAGCCGAACGCCAGACTCCTCTCTCTTGACACACATTCCTCGCTTCATTCACGTCCATACATCGTCTCATACACGCTCTTCTATTATTCTTACTTGTAACATCACCATCTTTCAAAATCCCATTTATGTGATCGTGCCAACTTTTTCTTGGCCGACCTCTACATTTCGTTCCTCTTTTATCAGCCTTGTACACTTTTTTTGTCAGACGGTCATCACTCATTCTTTCTATGTGGCCGAACCACCTAAGGGCATTTATTTTCATCTTACTTACGATTTTTCTTTCAATGATACATTCTCGTCTAATATCCTCATTTCTTATTCTATCATACATCGTTTTACCACACATTCGTCTTAGTGACGTCATTTCAACCGCGTTAATTCTACTTTCATGCGTCTCCTGCCATGTCCATGTCTCACTAGCATACATTAGAGTCGGCACGTATATAAATAAATAAATAAACTGATGACATACTTATTATTTGTAAATATGTAAATACATACTTATATGTGGCAGAGCGGTTAGCGCATTGGGTTAGTAATCCAGTGGTCGCGAGTTCGAATCCTGCCTCGACCGATTTCGTTCACCTATAGCACAAGCATTTATGCTTATTTTAGGGAACGTAGGAAGATGTATATGTACTTGTTCAACAAGGACATATTCATTTTTTTTTTTTTTTAAAAAAAAAAATATTGCCTTAACAAATCGAAATATTTAAATATGATTTATGTATCACTTATCTCGTACAATATAAGTACGTTCCGATTTTATTTGGAACATAAGGCTACCAATTAATTGAAATCTGGATGCTGGCACAGAATTCAATCAACTTACCACTATGTCACACAATCGACTGTTTTTTTTATACAGTGACTTGTAATTTGAAACTTCGTCCTTTTTTTTTATTAATCTTTTATTTATCAAGTTGATGTAAAATATGTTTTTTGTCGTTAAAAATCCTCTTCCAGATTTCTTTATGCCCGGTGCAATTATTTTTTGAACATATGATAGATCCTGTACTAGTAATATATCAACCAAAGTAAAAAAAGTCTATTTTATTTTATTTTATTTTATTTTTTATTTATTATGTAAACAGACAGTTACATTTACTTATTTTACTAACATACATAATATGACATGTGAACCAATTAAGTTTACAAGTATTATCGTTATTATATTTACAAAAAGAAGTAGTTTTGAGGAAGGGAGTAGGAAAGTAGGAAAAGGGGAACACACGTACACCACCTAACCACGAAGCAGTAATCTAGAAATTGAACATTTAAATACGTTTAAGGAGTTATTGAAAAGGTCTATTTCATTAAAGAACACGTTATAGTAACAACACGTTCTATATATGTAGGAGTTCTGAGCATAATTAGTACTACAATTAGGTGGCCTAAATGTATGAGTCTTTCTAGTAAGCCTATTTGGTGCATGAAAGTTTAATTTAGATAATAACTCACTAGAATCCGTTATACAGTTCACCAACTTGTATAAGTAAGACATGTCAGCTACAGTTCGCCGGGCTTCTAAGGTAGTTAATTTATGATATTGGGCTGATTGTGCGGGATCAACAAAAGAACGTCTGCTTCTATAATCTAAATGTTTTAAGAATTTATTTTGTATATTTTCCAATCTGTTTATATGCGTGACGTCTATACTGTGATTGATTCGTCCAAAAATGTCATATTTATAAAGTATTAGTCGTACGTCGATACATTAATCTGGACACTGTAAAGAAAAGATTGATAAGTCAGGACAAGACACCAGATTATTTGTAGACGATTAAAAATGATAGAGTAGATATTGATAAAAATAATCTGTATTTATCTCTAGACTTCTCGAAGGTACAATTTTGACACGTAATTTGCTCACTAAAAAAAAAGCATATAGCCCCCAAGTCAAATTGAAAACGCTGTTCGTTATCGCCAAGCGCTAATTTTTTTTTGTATGGGATTTGACGTTTGTTGTTTGTTATTGTAGAAAAAATTTCTACAACAAACGTCAAATCACATACAAAAAAAAATAGCGCTTGGCGATAACGAACAGCGTTTTCAATTTGACTCAGGGCCATTATATGACATCGATAAAATTCCGTCTGGCAATATGTCCTTTAGTGTTCAAATTTAACGTACACTTATTTGCAAATGAATAAAAAATTATGAATTGTTGTCCTTGTTTTTTTAATATTATTTACGAGGAATGAAAAAATAGTTTATTTTGAAGTAGAATCAAAGTTTTTAAGTTTGTTTACATAATACAAAACTCATTACATTCACTTCCATGCTTGTCTCATTGTAATTCTATATATTTAATTAAATATGAACTCTTCTAATGTTTTTCATTTCTCTATTATTTACAGGTAAAGAAAAGACTATTGTACCCACATTCGACCTAGAGACTATTAGTAAAGAAATGATAGTCTCTCAAAGAACTTCACCACGATCTACCTGGACTATATTACCTGCTTTAGTATAGGTAGGACTAATGTGTTATTAATTTATAGATCGAATATTTTATGATGACATTAACATACACATTGGTACAAGTATGTACCTACACAATCAAAAAACGAACCAATGATTCTTGCGCGAGTCAGCGAAGACATCTACATGACAGCATGGTCACCGCTTGTATAAGGCTTTCATTGTTTATGAACCAATTTCTTAATATATGGCGTTAGATAAATTGGCGTTAGATAAATTATCGTCATTCTATATAATATAGCGAGCGTACTTTTAAGTGTAAGAAATTTACCATTCAACATTTAAATAATTTTCAAAATAAAGATTGATACGGGAAATTAATAAAAAGGTAGAATTGATGAACATTTCTAATGTTATTGAAAATGTATTTTAAATTGTTAAATTCCGAAGATGAATTAAAATTTAAATGTACATTGAAAACAAAATGTGTTCACTAGAACTGTCACTTTATTCTATATCCATTTTATAATACACTAGTGAGGTTTTTTTATTAATTTTAATCAAATGAAACTTCGTTGGTTTTATTCAATCATCAGGTGGGCATGTCCGGTCAAACCGTGGAATCAAAACCCTCATGATAACCCATATCATGGATATAATTATCTATTTTAATTTTTTTTAGAAATTGCCATACGGCAATAAACTCGCCATTTGCGCAAGGTGCAAGGAAGTGTTCATTTTTATTATTATTATTATAAACATTATAACATTTCAATAGAGACGAAGTGACTCCCGACAGGGAAAAAAATCCAATGTTATTCGATTTATAATTATCTACTGGAGTTCTATAATATCTTAAGATACTAGTTGCATGTAACACATGAGATCCAACGATAGCGATAGTATGTATAGTTGAAGAATAAGTACCAAACTATAATCCCATAAATACAAATTATTTAATATTTTAAGATATTTGATTTTCTATACAACACATGTAGTACCTACATATGTATGTATGTCAAGATAGGATAGTATGGAGGTCAGTCCTTTAGTATAAAAGTTTTGTAGGCCTATAACTGTTTATATATTCTAAAAATTTGGGCTCTGTAAATTGAGCGGATCAAAAATTATAAGGGGGGGACGGACACACACACACACACACCACACACACACCACACACACACACACACCCACACACAGACACACACACACAAAACTCACATAAAATGTTCTACTCCGAATTCTGAGTAAATCAATGTATCGGAACATATATGCTGCGAGGCCTCTAGTTGGTGTTATTAGCATGCAAAAAGTCCACTACACCATACAACATTTTCCTTCTTACACGCATCTTGGCTTAATAATGTCGATTCATTAAGAGAATTGAATTCTCATGAACGAATCGACAGTTGGAATTATAGAATTCGATATGATTATTTTATAAATGATATGGATTTTAATGAGGGTTTTTATTTCACTGTTTGACCGGACTTTCCCCCAGGATACCAAAAAATACTTAACATGAATAAATTTTACACTTTATTAAAGTTTTAGTGCGTTTTCAGCATCGAACCCATTGTTTATGAAAAAGCAAAACAAAACGATCCACTAATAAAAATCGGGGTACCTAACGTGATTTTGTTGTGAGCATCGCTAACGTCGAGAAAATAAACATTAAAATTCTCCAACAAAATCGTATAACGTCAGCGTTCTCCGAGTTGACTCTCCACCACAACTTCCTGTTTCGCCCAATAGCGTATCCCAGTGGTAACCCCTCTTTGCTCTGCTATTTCTCCACACTTCCCAACCCCCAACCGGAAGGCATTCCATCAACTGAGAAAATCCATCAGATTCGCATCTAGCTGACGGTATTGTGATGCACATCCGTAGTATAAGGTTTAGCCGATGCGGCGAACAATCAATCTATCATCTATTCACCAACTCAACAGACATACATATCCTACATTAAATTGTTACTTATAACCAATACAAACATTCAATAGTTTAGCATATGAAAAGGCAGCATTTTAAACCGATAGTTCATGGTGAATGATTTAAAACACTAAGTTGCTTTGTGGTTACCTTCGTATATGCAACCAAATATTTTCCCTGAAATTTAAAATAGTCTTGATAGCATAACAAAAGTTATGTAGAATCAAAACTAATGTTTTAAAAATTAACAAATGGAATATAATGAAATAAATTAGATTTTTTTTTGTTTTTATTGATCTTATTGCTGAATATGTAAATATTCCAGCTTACCTATGTTTCCAGCTCAAAGAAGCGCTAACCACATGAAAATATATAATATAAAAAAATCATGACTCCACTATTCCATAGTGTAAAGAATAAAGAAATTGTGATATGATATATCAAAAATAAAATGTGATATCCTATAACTTACTCTATAGTATGTTATCTATATGTGATCATTCATATCACAATTTTAGAGCGGTTAGCTCACTGTATTTGTAATCCAGTGATCGCAAGTTCAAATCCTGCCTTGACCGATTTCGTTCACCTATAACACAAGTATTTGTGTTTAGTTTAGGGAACTTAGGAAAATGTATATGAACTTTTTTCACAAGAACATATTCTTCTTCTACTTTAATGTAGACCTTTGAGTCTGTTTTAAGAGGTCTGTGCCTCCTGCGAAGTGGACTCCCACCTATCTGTCCATCGAATATTTTTATTATTGCATATGCGCAAACATTGGATTTTTTTCCCTGTCGGGAGTCAAAGATATTTTTTAACAGATTTTTAATTATCTCAATAGAGACGAAGTTGGAATATTTATTGTAGGAGAACCGGGAAATCAAGGCACCTACAGGGCTTATAAGTCTGGCACAATTCAGGGGTGACTTCTATGCGAAAAATGCATTGTCACCTCAGATATAAGAATTGTAGCTTTCATTATTTACAAAAAACCAATTCTCTCAATAGATGGCGTTCCAACAAAATAAATAAAAATAATAAGATTGTTGTTCATAATTTCACCCATAGATGGCTGTAGTAAAAATTCCTTATTTTCAAGCGAAAAGAATTTCAGTATTACAATATATATAGAACTTTCAAAAATTGAATTGATAGGGATCTCATTTAAAAGGCATAATTGGTGAACGTTGCGCAAGCGCATAAAGTGATCACGTAAACCAGCCGATGACAGGTCGTAAGCCCTGTAGGTGCCTTGATTTCCCGGTTCTCCTACAATAAATATTCCAACTTCGTCTCTATTGAGATAATTAAAAATCTGTTAAAAAATATCTCTCCATCGTTTAGGCGGTTCCGTGAGACTGATTTTGCAGCATGATATGAAGACTGGTGCTGTCCATCCTTTGGAGTGACCATACCAGACCCTCCTCCCCTGCCACTCCATCTGATGATATCATCAACCTCACATATTTCCCTTATTCTGGTGTAAATTTAATATATATCGTTTATAGTGGACCCTGTTGAGTCGTTAAAAATGTGTTCTAGATATTTTTAAGTGTAATTATATTTAATTAAATAATAAAAAATAACATGCCCTATCCTGGAATACGTATCTCCTGTCTGTTCTCCCCATTACGCAATACACACAAATCGAATCGAGAGGATACAAAATATATCTATTATACACATTAACCGTAAAACTTTTCTTGATTTCCTGTTATATCGTGAGGCAAGAATCTGCCACTGCATTGATTCACTTGACAACAGACGTACAGTATCTGATATGATGCTTCTCCACAATATTCTTAATAATAAAATTGATTCTCCTGCTCTTTAAAATTATATATCTTTCAACATCCCTACCCGTAGAACTAGACATACTCCTCTTTTCCACCTAACCACTCAGCACACTAACTATGCACAACATTCAACAATCTACAGAATCTGTAATACATACAATAGGCATTTACAAGAGTTCGACATATTCTTACTAAGCGCCCCCATATTTCTTCTGTACGTGTGTATGTCACTGAACTCCTCCTAAACGGCTGAACCTATTTTGATGAAACTTTTTATGTGTGTTTATGTGAGTCCCCGAATGGTATAGATTCACAAAAATGTATTTTGTACATTAATATAATAAAAGAATAATAAAAAATATCAATGGTTATAAATATTTTCGGAATATGCATTTTGAATACTGGCAACATTGCTTTTAATATGTCATTAAATTATGCAATGTTGGTTATGCCATTAAAACTTGATGATTTTTTCAACGCGGTAAGACAAGACTGATATGTGGGTATACACGCACGTGTCGTGCTTCCTTTTATAAGGTAATCCACAACCGCACACCTGTCGCTGTGGGATATGTATTGATAGCGTGTGGTATTTTTATGTTTATTAAACCAGCTTATAACAGGCATGCCAACGTTCGTCGATGACAACGTCTGTCGGGTCCGCTAGTTTATATATATACAATTTAAAGGCCCCCATTCACGATCATGCCATCCTTCCAAATGGTTTGCCATCACTCCAAAATGCGCTCGTGAATGTCTAAACCCGCGCAGCCCAATTGGCGTGACACACCAAAACGGAATTCCAAACGATCGAAACTCTGTAGTACCTACCGCGAAAACGGCGCGGCACATCCTGTCGGCACGGCATGCTCGTGAGTGTGAAAACCAGCGGTACATTGTGCCATCTTATTGCGCCGAGCTGTTTGACACTCTCGTGAATGCGAAAATACAACATTTTCTCTTTGTTTTTTTCTAATTTATATATAAACAAACCGCTAAATAGCAGTTGTATAAATCTCATCATCAGAATTATAACTCATTTTTACTTGAAAATTATAAAAAATAGAACTTATTAATGCGAAAGCTCCGACCGCTTGCGTGTACTAATTTTAATGTCTCGATGGCGCGATGGCGCGCCCGTGAATGTGATGAAAATTTTACAATGCTCCAAATTGAGCTGGTCCATATGAAGCGACGCCGAATGGCACGATCGTGAATGGGCTGCTTAACACATCATTCACACAATATCTCACCATAATATGTGTAACTATTAACTATTCCTAACTTATCTTAATATACTACAATAACTCCAGTGACAACCTGTAATTGGCTTTAATACTACTCAAATTATCTTTATTTTATATAATTTAATATACGCTGTATGTTGTCCTCTAAATAAATAAATAAATGTCTCAAAATAAAAGAGCGAAACGCTGTAAAACAAAATAAATTGAAATACTTAAAAAAATTACGTCATTAACAATTTCGTAAATTTTCGGTATTAAAAATGAAACAATGGTTCTCGATGTACACTCCCAGTCGAGAGTGTAAAAATAAAAAAAGGCAAATAATTGGAATATTTAATAACACTTTTTGCCGCTGAACATAATCTCGATATAAATTAAACGGTTATATTTTCAACGGAATGGCGCCGAAGCTAATCCCGGGTCGGGATTTGAACCCCGGGATTAGGTTTAATCGTCATTTGAGACGGAAACGGCCTCCGCGAGGTCGGCTATCTCCGCAGGGGGTCCTCCCGCCCCTCACGGACCTGCCCCCGCAGGGTGACGTGGCCTCCAGCGCTCCAGGATTAAGGGATGATATTTCAACTTCATACATCCACTCTCTCATGACCGTCATACAGCGAGGATATTTATGCACAGCGTGATAATTACTTGTGTCTGTGTGTGTTGAAAATATCACCATCTTGGCAGTTAAGGGATTTCTCTGACTCTATGTATATCGTCAAAACCTAAACACCTTTTAAACGTACCTGAATATATCTTATTTACAGGTACTATGTCAAATAATTATTTAACACGCACCCAATAACAAGTTGCCACATTCTGGAGACTTACGATATTTATCGTCTCACATCTTCGGACATGTGTTCGGCTGACGTGTTTGTTCCAGTACCTTCTTCTTTTGCGCCCCCATCTTACGATGTCCTCAGCTTCGCAGAAGTTGTTTGGTACGGACCGTATCAGCTCTGGATTCAATGGCGTATGTTAGAATAGGTCTGACGCATGTTTTGTAGATCCTCATTTTGCCCTTGGTGCTCACTAATGCAATAAGAATAAACAGCCTGACAAAATAACTGTGAACAGACTGATGAAATAACACTAAAAAGACTGATGAAATAATAAACAGAGTGATGAAATAGATACCAATGATTAATAAAAGGATGGAGCTGAGGGACGCAGGAAAAAAATCTTTAAAGAATCTTTTGATAAATATAGATTCTTTAGATGTAAATATTTATGATAAGGCGTTTTAAATTATTTATAGTATGAAATTTCCAACCAAGAAGCACATTATTTTCTCACTTTCGAAACAAAAACGTAAATTACCTTTCATTTTCATTTCACGAAGGAAACACAAATTGCTTATTCTTTCTTCAGGCCCGATGTGATTTATACCAACATACAATCATTATCTTGATCTCCATACTAACTCGTCACTACAATTTTACTTACACAAAACCTTTAAAAACTTTTACTGTTTCGCCCCACGGTCGATAATTGTATTAAAACTTATATGAGGAGACTTGTATATCTGATTTTGGCCGCAACTCCAATGGACTATTTCAACTTTGATGCTTGTAATCTCCTCCACGCCGTGTTATTCGTTTGAATTATGGGGAAAATTTCACTCAAGTCCGTGAAAAAAAATTGTACTACGGTTACTATTTGGGTTAAATGGTTTTAAAAAGGAATTTTTATCTGATTTCGATTATGTTTTGGTTCTACACTACCTACTATGTTATACAGAAGAGTTTTGATTTAATGTTATTATAAATAATTTTTTGACAACTTTTTAACATATTAATAGAGACGAAGTTAGAATATCATATAAGAACCAGGAACTCAACGCACCTACCTACAGGGCTAACGACCTGTCATCGGCTGGTTTACGTGATCACAAAACGTTCACCAATTATAATAATAATAATAAACACTTCCTTGCACACTGCGCAAGTGGCGAGTTTATTGCTATGTGACAATTTATTCCAACTAACCAGTGTTTCCAGCCCAGAGCGGCAATATAAGCGTGAGAAATGAATTTAAATAAATTTCTCCTCTGCTGGGGATCGAACCAAGGACGCCCGCACAGAAACCAAACGGCCTACCAACTGTGCCACGACGGCCGGCCTTATGCCTTCTTATTGAGTTTCCTTATCAATGCAATGCTCTGCCACCACCCATCTGTATACAATAAAAAAATAAAACTCAACTCACGTAATATCCAAAGTTTATTTAAAAATATGTGTATTTTTTTCAAAATCACGTTTTCGATACTAAATGTGTTTCGGGAGCGCACATAAAAGCTTGGCGGGTCGCAGGTTGAGTTGGTTGAGAGTCTAGACTCAAGACTGAAAGACGCGAGGTTTGCGTGCCAGAAAGACCGACACCAGATGAACTGGGAAGAGGCAATGAAGAAGAATATTATCGTTTTGTGAAAGAGATGGAAGAGGCCTACATTTAGAAGTAGACGACGACATGTTGAAGAATATGAAAATTGCTGAAGAGGTGTTGGAGAGGTTGAAAATCGATCAATTGCTGTACATATTGAATAAAAAATAATTTAATTTGCCCATTGTAGTCATTGTAGGATCGAAGTTTGGTCTTTGTTGTTTATAATGGAGTATTTAATGAATTGGTGTGGTCACTTCTTGAGCCAATTACATTGGAGAATAATTCCTCTCTCTCCCTCTTATCTGGAAACTTTCAACTGGAAAATTGTGCAAATTTCAGGCCGTTGATTTCAGTTTATAAACCAAAATGGCCGTCACTAATTGCCGTTGTTGTAAAACCATAGCATTAATTATTTACCCCATAAGATAACGCAATAATTGAAGACGCTACTATGTATTATAACCTTCAGTTCTTTACTAGACAGCTGTAATCAGCTGAATCTTCTAACAGTTATATTTTTTTTCTACAAAAATTAATTGAATAATGAGCTGTGGTAGATGTTTCAATGTTTTTTTAACAAAATATTATCGATCTCAAAAGATTTAACACGATGCTACACGGCGGTTGGCAAAGTTGTCTTGTGTGCTGGTGTCCTGGGTTCAATTCTCAGCAGGGAGGAAATTTGATTTCCAACTCTATTTTTACTTTACAATTTATAATTTACATTTACCAACATTCTACTGCAGCATACCTATATGTAAAATATACTTATCTACATAACATTCAACTTCTTTACATTTTTTAAATCTAATTTACAATTCTATTGTTAAATATATTTTTTTATTATTTTGTTGTCGGCCTTCGTGGTTAGGTATCTGACTGCTGATCCAAAGGTCCCGGGTTCGATCCCCAGTTTCTAATTGTGTTTTCAGTCTAGATTGTGAGACGATTAATATCGTATGTCTCCAGAATAAAATAAATAAAATAAAATAATAAATTTAAAAAAACATTCCTCTAAGATTCCTTATTTTCACAGTTAACTGTCATGTTTTTTCTGTAAAGTCTACTTTTTACTGGCATATATATGTTTTAAGGTTTTTTTAAATACTCTATTGTACATATCATTTTTAACCAGTGCAAATGGCGGACTAATTGCCTAGTGGCAATTGATTCCAGACAACCATCTGCTACATAAGTATTTGGATAAAGATGATTTGGTACTTACACATACTATAAAAAATATTAACATAAATACATGTACATATTATGTATATACTAAAACATTGAGTAAAAAAACAAAGAATGAAAATACATTAAGAAAAATTGTAATTTTTCTTTCAAAATGAATCTATCAAATTCATTGTTCAGAAATAGTTGGAATGTATATTTTTACTCCAAACATTCTGTAGGGATTATAATTGAAATGAATTTGTTTTAAAAACTTCAAATGCGCGAGTTTATTATAATTAATGACAGCGGAGAGTAAAAAATAGGCAGCATTTTAAAAATGACAAAACGCTGCATAATTCAGAACAGTCTGGTTTAAAAAATGAATCTCTCAAGATTGACGCAGAACGTTTGAAGGAAGTAGAGATGGACGATGCCGCTGGAGCTTACAAATATTCGAGATTCGAACCATCTGAATTGTTTCGAAATATTCCAACTATTTGAATCTCGAATCGCAAATTAGTAAACAATTTGAATATTTGAAAGGAATAATTTATTTGTTGCAAAAGGCAAGTACCTACCTACATGAATTATGTTAAAATTACCCAAAAAAATAACTTATTGATTTGTATTCTTTTAGATGGTCTGGCGAAAACAGATGGCATGCACACGGCTTTCACAAAACGGCATCTATATTCGAATATCAAAAAATTTATTCGTATATGTATATGTATTTGACAAATTATTCTAATATTGGATACATGAAAATGAACGGATATTTCTTATATTGAATCAATCATAAAATGGACGAATAATTCGAATATTAAATACCAACTTCAACAATTGAAAACTTCAAAAATGGACTAATTATTGGATTACCTAATACATATTTGAATACTTTAAAATGGACGAGTAATTCGAGTTTCGAATATTCAACTTTTGAAAAAATGCGAATTTTTGGAATAATGGAAGAAAAAATGCGATTTTTCGAATAATGGAAGACGGATTTTTCGAATATTTTAATATTCCAAAAATACACGAATAATTCTAATACCGTAAATTTGACTATTGAATAATTCGAATAGGAACCGTATCTTCGAATATTTCAAAAACGGAAGAATTATTCGGTTACCAAATATTCGAATATAGAATACCTACCACAAGAATAGACTAATAATTCGAATATCGAATATTCTATTAGTCGTCACGCAGGCACGGTAAGAATCCCGAGTTCAACGCATTCCGCCGATTGTTGTATGTTGTCATTCTCCGATGGGACATGTCTCACAAGTGCGTGCTGCTTTTGCGTCACTTTGGGTTCGAATTATACCAAACTGCGTCAGTTCGTTATCGGTCGACTCTCTCTCTCACTACCGGGACAAATATAAACCCCACCGAATAATATTTTGAGAAACATGTAAGTGTAATGCCGCGTCCTAGTTTTATCGTGCGGCACGACACAGCGACAATTAATCACTTACAAATGAACACTGTTCAATGTTCAGTGATTCCAACGCGAGTACAATATTATACAATATTGTATTCATGTTGAATGTGAATATTTTTTTTTTATTATTGATACCAAAAATACAAAATTACATATCAAAAAAATTAAAATTATTACAGATCAAATATATGGGTTAGTTTGTACCACCTCACTAGGCCAGGCCTGTTCCGAGGTGGTAGACTAGTGGTAGGTAGGTATGAAATAAACTTTCAAAAAATATATATGGGATATATAACGAAGTTGGGATATTATAGACGAACCAGGAACTCAAGGCACCTACAGGGCTTACGACCTGTCATTGGCTGGTTTAATGAAATGGGGAAATTCGAATTTTTAAAACACAGTAATAATGCACAACGAATATGAAATTAAAATATTATCAACTAATATGGTCTAAGCGCTTTCGCTTGACACAGCTAGCTTTTTCAGAAGTGAAATGTATGCTTTATTGAACTTCCACTGTGTATATATTTATAATTATGAGCTTCAAAAAGTAAATATAAGTAATTTCATTTCTAATAAATAATATTTTAGTATCTGAAACCATGAAATTCGACAGTGTATATATTTATAATTATTATAATTATGAACATACACTGTGAATTTAATTTTATTTATTTTTATCCAAAAAGTGAATATAAGTTATTTCATTTCTAATAAATAATATTTTACTATTTAAAACCATGAAATTCGACTGTGTATATATTTATAATTATGAAATTTTACTGAGCATATATTTATAAATATAAAAATCCAATGTGTATATATTTCTAGTTATGAAATTCCACCGTGAATATATTTATAATAACGAACATCCACTGTATCTTTATTTATAACATGAACTTCCTCTGTGTAGGTATTTGTTTATTATTATGAAATGTTACTGTGCATATATTTATAAATATAAAAATCCAATGTGCATATATTTATAGTTATGAAATTCCACCGTGAATATATTAATATATTTATAATAACGAACATCCACTGTGTATATATTTATATTTATGAACTTCCACTGGATAAATATATTTTAGTACGAACTTCCAATGTGTATATATTTATAATTTTGAAATTCCAAATTGTATATATTTATAATTATGAACTTATTATTCCACAGAATATATTATATTTATAATTATGAATTTCAATTTGTATTTATTTATAATTATTAACTTATAGTGTGTTTACGATAAAACATTAAAATTATAATAATTGATATTTGGGATGATTAATTACTTAAATTTTAATTGAAAACTTACAAAAAGATGTAAAATTGAATGTTTTCAATTAAAATATTATTTATTAAAGGAAAAGACAACATTGATTAAAGGAGAAGATAATTTATTTTGTAATAATTGTTTATGCATTTCATCCTAGGGAGTGAGTGATAATTTTAGCTTAATAGCCAATTACTTAATTATTTTTTTCCTGTCGCACGATCGTAGAAAATAGGGACACAATATTAGGTAGTGGTGTACGCACAGATGCCAAAACCGATTTGAGTAATGTAACATTAATAATTCTTGTAATATAATTATTTGGTTCGGACACATAAAACGATTGAAGCTATTTTAAAATTGATGGAAAACTTATTTCTCTCTCGCTTGAGATGCTGTGGACCTTATAAGTACATAAAATACTTATGATAACCTATATTGATTATTCAATTTAATTAAACATTTTTGCATGTATCGATGCATTGAGCAAACGAATCATCTGTCGATAGAGTCATTTTCAAAATTCTAGAATTAATTCACTCAGTTGATAGTTGCCATATAAGCCGAAAAGGTCGTCTGAAGTAATTTTTTTATAATGTAAAACTTTGTTTTACTGTGCTCAGAGGCACGTTATTACTCATGAAAAATAACGGAATAAAAATAGATACTTGTAAACGTATAAGATATCAAATTGAATGGAAGATACTTTACTAATGTAACTTATTATGTAAGTACAGATTTAAAATATAATAGAAACATTAACATAATATTTATTACCTTTTCTCATTGTTGTTATAAGTATGTTCATTTATTATAATTTTTACTCCTCACTAACCCAGTGGGATATGTAAATGCTGAGTATGTTCCATACAAAATTAGAATATTTTATAGAATGACTTGTTAGTGAGGAGTTCACTACTCGCTTTTCCACAAACCACTCGTTTTTTTCCTTATATCTTGTAACAAAATACTACATACTACCTACTACATTACTCGATGATAATTAGTCTATCAGTGATGTCACATAGTTCACAAAAAAATAGTTCAATCAGGTCCAAAATGGCCGTCATAATATCATGAAGCCAGGAAACAAGGAACAATGTAAAAGAAAATAAAACGAATAAACAAAAAAATAAACCCATTAATCTTATTAAAACAAAAGCGATTTGTTAAATTTTAACTGACGTACCTAACAGATCGTCTACAATTTTATATTTTATTTCAATTTACCAGTGGCTTCTTTCAACTGAGTAATATTTTAAAACCGTTTGATAAAGCTTCGTTCCACGAATGATAAATATACACCATCACGGTTTTACGGGCGAAAACGCAACAAAAAAAAACAGTAAAAATAATATTCCTTTTTTACAACGATTGGTTGGTTATTTACATTGAGTTAATCTTGACTTTTTGTGTTTATTTGAAAGTATAAAAAAATAGATTCATTAATATATGGATTCGTTTCCGGTGTAGCGCAATTCTTAAAACCACAAAAAATATTTTAAAATGATGATAGAAAATATATATTTTATTATTAATCACACAAATTAACAAGAAGTAAAACATTTGCACTGAGGAAAAATGGGGAATATGATTGCAAAACCAGAATCGAAATCGAAAAAATGTTTTATCATATAATGATATTTTTTTTTATAAATATGACTCTTTTATAAATTATAAATGAGTCATATTTTTGTAGTTGAGTGAGATGCAGTTTGTTTCTATGGATGTATTTTTTTAAATATTTATATATGAGTAATCGTTATATACAGCAAGTGCACAAAGACGGTGTTTATTGCCGTAAGGAAATTTCTTCCAGCCAACCTGAATAACGTGAAGACTCGAAAGCATTTTTTTCTTGTATAATTTGTCAATTGCCACTATTTTGCAAATCTTATAGCGGCATGTTTCGGAAGAGCTGTCCTTTCATCGACCGGCGTGTTGGTGACTCATATTAAATTGATTACTGGCAAAAATGTCTAACATTATACTACTACTAAATATCTGCTTATTCTCTAAATGACCATAAAATTTTTACTCCTCACTAACCCAAGGGGATACAGTGGGGAGTTATGATTTCGCAATTTTTAAGGCTATTTTTTTATTGCAGATTATCAACTAGTATCATGCTGAGATTGTTTTCTGAAAGTTTCATCACAATGTATCTGTGTGTGTGTGTGCTAATGTGCTATGTTCAACGTGTTTATTTCACTTAATCAATTATGGACTCATGTACTTATTCGATTCCTTTCAAATTTTGCAAATTTGTGTATCTAATACTCGCTTAGACCCCCATTAGATTTTGAAGGATAACTGATTAGCGCTTCTCACTTTTTTTAACTGCCAAATATTTTAGTGACCCCATCGTCAGGAAACATGAAATTGTTATTTTAAAATTGGTAAAAAGGCACATCACTTTCATAAAATGGCATTGAAGAATTATCAAGTTTTCATAATAAAATATTTTTAATAAAAAATAATTTAACACACTCATTTCATGTAAATGCTAAATATTTTCCATACAAAATTTGAATACCTACTTTATAGAATGGCTAGTTAGTGAGGAGTTTACTGTTGGCCACAACCCACTCGTTTTTTACTTATATCTAGTAACAAAATACTGCATAATATTAAAATTAAATTAGATTAGTTGTTTGGTAGTTATGTGAATATCAGGTGGTTAGTTTATTTTTTATAATAATATAATCTCTACCCTTTTGTTGATCCAAATATTGATGTCTCGTTTAAATGTTTTCAAGTAACTAAAAAAAAAACTGTTTTGTCTAAGTTTGTAGATAGATCGTTGAATAATTTGACTCCAAAATATAGGAGGTTTCTTTGTTCGAATGTTGACTTATGTTTATGAATAAAGATTAGAGCCTGTCCGGTCTCTCTAGTTGGTCTAGATGTTTATATATAGTTGAGTTTGTCTATGTTTTTATATAATATGTATGAACAATGTACAAGCGTGCACAGCGTCATCTATTGAAAGCTTATCTAAAAAATAATTGCGCTCCTTTTTCCATAAAAAAATCTTCGGGGTCGTAGGGAAGATAAATTTTGTGGTTGTATGTATTTTTGGAGGAGAAATATAAAAAAAATGTACATATTTTTTGTTTTCGATAGTAGCGCCATCTATCGGGTCCAAAACTATCCTTTCTTTTTTTTGTTAACTGGCAATTCACCCTAGATAGAGTGCTTTATGCCTTGGTGACAATATCATAATTTCTTGAAATTAAATTGATGGATGTTATTTGACTTAAAGAAGTTAAGTAATACATTTTTTTTTATTATTGAAACCAAACAAAATATAACAATATAGTTACAAACAATAAAAATATTACAAAAAAAAAGTACAATTTAAATAAGTTATATGAAACATTTTTTTATAGGATTATTTGGTATATACCACCTCACTAGGCTGAGCCTGTACCGAGGTGGCAGATTTTTTTTTTTTTTTTGCGTTATATCTGACAGAAAAATATTAAACTTGTATTTAACTAAAACTTGTTATAAAATATACCTATTATAAAAATAAAATATAAACTATTGTAGCTTGATCATGTTTCCGCAGTATATAATGCCCTTGTTTCTAATCCATGTTTCTATTGTCTTCTTGTGTTTCAAATTATTCATCCACTGTATGTCCGTTATTTCACTTTTTATCTTATTAAAAATTTTTGGAGCTAAATAATAGTAATGTCTTTGTCCGAATGTCGTGTTTGTCTTTGGAGTCATGATAAAATTCCTGCGTGTCGTCTCGTAATTGTGTTGCGGTGTAATGTGAATTGTTTTATCTTTATGAAAATGTATAGAAATAATTTTGATATATAACTGTGGAATGTTGAAAACTGGAAAATCATTAAATAATTGAACTGTTCGATATGTAAATGGTTTTTTTTATTATAACCTTAATGAAAGCTTTTTGTGCTTTAATAAGAGGATCCATATTAATTTTAGCAGCGCCACCTCAACCAATCATTCCGTGTGTTATAATCGATTGAGCTAACGCGTAATATATTGTTTTAAAGTCTTTTTTAGTCATTATGTTGCGAATGTTTTTAAAAATATAAATAAGCCTTCTTATTTTACCTGCAACTGTGTTTATTTGTTCTGTCCATCTTAAGTTGTGATCAATGTAGATACCCAAATATTATGTATGTTAATATTATTACATATGTATGTTAATTTAAAATTTTATCCTTTCCTTCAAAGTGGAATCAACCATACACATTAAAAAAAAATTTCGGTACGAACATCGTGACATTGGATTTTTATATATTATGATGGAGCGTGAATTTCGAATGGAAACATTTTAGTTGAGAGATGAAAATTTTCAAATTTCCCGTTTATATAAATATTGAAAATTTTACTATGTGATTGTGAATTTATTTGAATTGTATGATTTTTTATCGTGAAATTAATGTGTTGCGTGTGATATTATGACAGAAAAATACCATAAATTATGTTGTTGTATATTGTGACTTATTGTGCTCTGGTTCAGTTCACTCGCTATAATATAACAGTTTTCTTTTAAAAATATAAAAATATCTTCTAGTTGTAGGTATTATTAATCACTTTTTTGTGTGACTACGATGGACGATTATTTGAAATAATTAGTTTGGAAAATTTTTAAATTTAACAACAAAAAATCAGGGTGTTATTATATTCTGGGCCCTGGGTTGGATTCGCACCTGGCGATGAATTTATTTAAAATTATTTCTAACACAATTCATAAATATAGTCAGCCTTTGTGGTTCAGTTGGTTAGGTATCTGACTGCTGATCCAAAGGTCCAGGGATTGATTCCCGGTGAAAACACGGGTTTTAAATTGTGTTTTCAGTCTGGATCTGTGAGACGATTAATATCGTAAGTACGATTAATATCGCAATAAATTAAATAAAATCAAATAAGTCTCTAGAATGTAGAAACTTGTTATTGGTTGCCTGTGAAATTAATATTTGATTATTAATTAAATAAATAAATAAATATGGATTGGAAACCATTTGGTTAGAAAATTACCATAATTTTATATTACAATAATAAATTGACAATGTAAGTATGTGACTGTATATGTGAATTGGGTGTATTAATGTTGTATAGGCATATGTTATTTGATGTGTATACGTATAGTTTATGTATGTAATTTGGGGTCTATAAGTATGGTATATGTAATTTGGTGTGTATTAGTAAATTATAATACACGTAATTTGAGTCTATTAATATAGTATGTTGTGTAATTTGGTGTGTATAAGTAAAGTATTTGTGATTTGGGGTGTATGAGTTTAGTTTAATAGTTATATTTTGGGGTTTATTAGTACAGTATTTGTGGTTTGGGGTAAATTAGTATAGTATATGTAATTTGGGGTGTTTTACTAGCTATAGTATACGTAATTAAGGGTGTAGGTATGTACCTATGATATAGTAGGTAGCTACATAAATTAAGTCAGTAGGGGATTAAATTTAAAACTATTCAATTTGTATGCTAAACAGATCGAATGGGTGGAGATCATTGACCAGACTAGACCAGCAGATAGTGAATTCAAAGACTTTCAGAAACTGCTTTATGGCAGAATTAATTATTTCAACAGCTTTGTGTTTAGATTGATCATCTCTAAAAAATAAAGCAAAAGTTCTTTTAGGCTTACTAGTTGCCGCCGTAGGAAAATGGCATTTTTACAAACAATTTAATTTTATTCCGTTTCTCAAGAAGGCAGATTATAACTCCTGAGAATGAAGCGGTCGCTTCGAAACCCGAACGTATCAAATAACTTATTCGCGCTCTAAAATTATTATTTTTTTAATCTAACACTAATTATGGTAATTTGGAAAATAATATAATAAAGGATTTTTGGTAAGCATATTGAGTCCATTTATCAAATAATATGTAAAATATAAGAAAAAACTGGAACTTATTGAATTCTGCATATTTTTGATTTGGTAAGCATAATTGTAAATAAATTGGGAGAAAAGATGAGCTTTTATATTCGGCATAATAGTTATATCAGACTATATTAGAGTCTAATGTAGTGATAACCAATATCACTAGCATAAGAATGACTTGACTTGATAATACTTCAGATTATTCTTCGTATTTAATTCAATGTTGAATTAATTTCACAATTTATTAAATAGTCAGACTATGAATTTCAACGGGTTTCGCCTGTGACCATTAGGAGTCTGTAGAACATAGATTAATGGCTAAGGATTCAGTGCTTGAATCATAAACGTTAGTTCCTAGGGTTATCACATACGGTCCAGGTAAACTATCTACATAGTTCCAGACATACCTACATAATATTATACTGTCTGCATTCTCAATTCATTGCTCTGTTTCCAGCATCCAGTCACATTATCTCTCATGTCTAAATGTATGGTCCAAATTTACCTGAATACATACGAGTAAAACAATTATTATAATTATTTTAATCTATAGGTCCAGTGTATAATTCCACCTTAAATGTAAACTTCCTAACTGATGTTGAAAATTTTACTAAACGATACGTTAATAATTAAATGTTTCGTAAGTAGAGAAATTAACATCTCCTTAAAATCTGTAGTAGTTGAAAGAGTGTTACTTTAATAAACGATAAGAACTCCAGTCTTCAATCTTTAAATTGTGACGGCTTCTAACTGTAGAACTCAAAAATAATGGATTCCTATTCCTAGGCGTAGAGATCTCCTGCAGCCATGTCCTGTATAACGAAGTTCGAACACAGGTCAATAAAAAAATGGTCATAGCTGGTTGCTTACGAAATACTGAATGGAGAATGTTTACCACCAGCAGAGACAGAATATACGAGGTGTGTCTCCGCCCTATTATGACATTAGGGATTGAAGTAAGAGCCGACTCCAACAGAACGAAAAGCTGTCTTAGAGTGGGTGAAATAAAGATCCTACACTCCATTTTAGGAAGAATCCTCAGGGATCGCATCAGAACGCCTTGAAACAATCAAATCGAAAATGAAATGATATGTTTCATATGCGGTCTCGAGGACAAAACAAGTTGGAGACGTAGCAAAGGACGCTTCTGGATAGACCACGTGGAACGCATGGACGACAGTAGAATTGTCATTTTTTTAAGACAGAAATACTACAGAAGACTTCCTGGAAGATCTGCGAAGAGATGGAAGGACAGTTGTACCTCCTCCTTCCGGGCAAGTCCACTCTCACAAACAGGCAAGTCCACTCTCACAAGAAGAAGAAGAAGAATGGGTAGAAGATGTGTCGGTGGCAGAGCGGGCATCGCAATGACTTAGTAATCCAGTGATGGGGATTTCAAACCCCATCCTAGCTACCTCAACTGATTTTTTTACCTATAGGACAACCATTCATGCATTATTTAGGGAATGTATGATGATGTATAATATGTAGTTTTTACAGTAGCGTCTAGTTCCAGCTTTTATTTTCTGCATTCTTAGGTTAGGTTTAAGTTTGTTTTTAATAACAATAGCGACTCGCGTGAGCGAGTTGCTTTATAAATTGAATTATGATTATAATTTTTTTTTAATTTTCGCATTTTATATAAAATTTCACAGCTCACAGACTTAATACTACGAGATCTCAACCAATCAGAGAGTCAACCGGAAACTTTGACTTACTAAACCGGAAACAGATGAACGCGGATTGTAGACGCTAGTATTTTTACAAGTAAATATTCCTTCTTAAATAAAAGGAATGCAAATGTTTGTATTGTTTCGGTATACATACAAGTCAATGCTGTTTTCGTTTTTTTGTTAATTTACGTAGTCAATTGAGTTTTTGTTTCTTAGCCATGATTATTTTTTTTTCATTGTTTTAAAAATTATCCACTCTATGTCTTTTCTCTTTTTATGGCACCTATTATTTTTCTTTGAATTGGGGTACATTCACGTTAAATTTTGTTAATGTTTTAGTTATATTAAGGTAAAAGATCAAGTCTGGCCAATTTTGTTTTTTTTTCTCAATATGAGCATGCAGCAGGTAATCTTAATTGGAAAGTTGGCATGACATATTGTTTATGTATAAATATATGTTATTTTTTGTGTAGTACAATTTATCTGTGAGTGTCTCATAAATAAATAAAAAAAGGAACTTAAAGGTCAGTTAAACATGACCTAATATTTCACGACTTTTTTGTGACAAATTAAATCACAATTCGCTCATACGAACTCTCATGGGTCGGGCAAAATAGAAAAAAATATACATATAGGTACCTATAATTCAGCCGCTTTAAATTGTATCCATTTTTACATCAAATTTCAATCTACTTAGAGATTACCAAGTTTATTATTATGGATTAAGAATACTTACTATAGTTAAAGTAGTGGAAAATAGTGTACCTATTTTGATAGACAGACAAACAAGAACCATATTGCCTCATTCTTTAATAGGATTACTAAGTTGAGATTTGAAACTTTTTCAATTTCTCTTTCTCAGAATAGTTGTTTTATCTCAGATTTTCCACTGTTGAGGAAAACTGAAGTGAACTTATAGAAATCCTTTCAGTTTCTGCATCAACACATTTTCTCGTATCTCAGACTGTAATTACAACTTCCTTAAAAAACTAGGATCGAAAACTTATCGATGTGAAAGTATATATTTGGGATTTTCTTTTGATTGAAGGATTAATTTATCCGTTCATTTATTCATACCATCATCATATCCCACAATAAAGGGTAACCAGCGACAGGGGTGCGGGTGTGTATTACCTCTCACCAGTATCGTCTCACCTAAAAATGCACTACATTCAGAATGGGCAAACCTTATTGCTGAACTATGTGAGATGTTATTTTGTTATCTTGTATATATTTTAGGTTATCCGACTCTTACGAGACACTTGAAAATGATGATGATTTAAAATATTGGAAGCACTATTCAAAGCCGGTGCTAATCAGCTGAAGAATTAATTTAAGACTTAAATAAATCCGAAATGAAACAAAACAGATTTGCCGAAACATTACATCATCAACATTATTAGTGGCAGCCCAGGATGGGCCGTGGCCTCCTCAAGGAATCTTCTCCATTGCACCCTATCCATGGCCTTTTCTCTCAAAAGCAAAACATTACACCATATCCCTATTTAGGATAGACAGAGTAGGTTCCGTACGCCAGACTACTCTCTCTTGACATATAAAATTTATTTCTTCATTCACATCTATGCATCGTCTCATACACATTCTTCTATTATTCTCACTTTAACCGTTCCATCCTTTTTTTTCTTTTCAGGCGATAGTCACTTATTCTTTCAATATGCCCGAACAATATCTATGCATTTACTTTCATCTTACGTATGATATCAATCATACATTAGAATAAAAATACTTTCCTGCTTCGTCTCTGTTGAGATAAACAAAACAATGTTCATTATTCTTGGTTTTAAAAATATTCCATCATAATGCTTAGTTGAAATGAGAAATATTTTTCATCTAAATTTATCAACAAATAAGTATTAAAATACTTGAAAACTTTACTTGCGAAGCCATCCTATCTTACATGACTTGCAATCCGAATCAGCTCCTATAATTGAAAATTTCGCTTCATAATTCATCCTCGTTGATATAATAATTTTCCCCGTTAACGGAAAAAATAATCGGAAACTCATTTCCACCGTGCAATGGAATTTGTTTTTCCATTTAGTTAGGTAACATTCTCTTACATATTACGTTTTCATTAGCCTCTAAGTTGACCTCGATAAATGGCAAAATGGAAATGCCAAAATGGTATAGCTGCCCAGTTTTCCATTTCCCATCGTAACATTTTCAATACCATACTTTTCATTGTTCAAAGTAAATTATATATAGAGGTTCGAATACACTGCGGAGTCTTTGTACTATGGAGACAAGAAAGCTCTGCGATAATTTATTCTGACATTGAAACTCTGAGAGACCTTTTATGTAATGATCATAAAAAGGGTCATCATCATCAGCCATTATTCGTCCAGTGTTGGACATAGGCCTCCCCTTTCAGCCTCCATGCTTCCCTATCCCTCGCCACCCTGTGCCATTGACCTCCTGCCACTCGTTTGATGTCGTCAGACCATCTTGTTTGCGGTCTGCCCGGGTTTCTGCGTCCAGTTCTCGGTCGCCACTCCAGGGTGCGTTTGGTCCATCGATCATCTGCTGTCCTTACTACATGGCCAGCCCAATTCCATTTTAAGGAAGCTACCTTGTATGCAACATCGGTAACTTTTGTCCTTTCTCTGATCCATTCGTTGCGTTTTCGATCACGAAGACTAATGTTTAGCATCCTCCTCTCCATTGCTCGTTGCGTTACTCGGAGTTTCTGTACTGTACGTTTTGTAAAAATAACAGTTTCAAAACCATATGTCAGTACTGGGAGGATGCACATATCAAATACTTTTTTCTTCAAGTGGTTTGCAAATCGTTTGTATCTGAGAATATACGACAGTTTACCGAATGCAGCCCATGCAAGGCCCCGCCTGCGTTCGATCTCTGCTTCCTGATTGTCTCCACCTAGCTTTACCTTATGTCCGAGGTAAATGTATGATAAAAAGGGTAGTTGGTGAGTATCATCATGGAATTTTTCTTTGTTTTTTTTTTGTCTTATTCGTAAGGACAGTTATCATCCATCCCAAGGATGAGGCTTTGGGGATATATGTCGGAAGTTACCAATTAGAGGGTAGGTATTTAATAATTTATTAGTTTTAATCAGAAGGGATTATATTGCAAAGGTGCGTGTTCGAAAGGATTCTATTTTATTTAAAACATATACCTCTAAGTATGATATTGCTTATGTCTGTTCATTAAATAATTGATAATACATCATTTATAGTGATGAAGGAATTCAATAAAAAGAACTACTTACATGATCAATACTGGTTTATTCGAGATAAATGAAATTACAATATAAATAATAACTTAATTAATTTGTGATGTCGTGGGTCGGAACTAATAGATAAAGATTAAACGCGACACTACTCAATTGAACGATCAACACATGAATAAATATTTGTAGATTTGTATCAACATGCAGCGGGCTGTGATTCGTTGATCTTCGTTAATCTTCGGGAGTATCCGAGAATCATGAAGCTATACACATTACAGCTGACAAAGTACAGCTACAAGGCTATATCTTCTAAAACTTCTTGTGGTACGTTTTGAAAACTTGTTTTTTTAAGAAAGTGTAGTCCTTTTGTGACGCCGGGCTACAGTTATCTCTCCAAGTCTTAGGTGGTCTACCTCGTTTTCGATTTCCAAAAATAACTCACTGGTGATTAGTATGAAACAAAATTATTTGAATAAAGTTAATTCTGTGGCACATTTCTTGAAAAATTTAGATGACATCACTATTATTCAAAATATAGCAACATATTATTGGGTGTGACTCAAATGAAAACTTCAAATAGTATCTGTAGTTCCCAGAAATTATTGTATAAGTTATAACAAAATCAATAATGTATTCAAAATCGCTGAACAAATGTCAGATAAAATCTTTGGAAGACATTAAATCAAACATATTTGAAGATCAGAGACACCGTACATTGTTGGTTATATTTAAAAATACGAATTGAAAGAAATGAAATGATTTATTTCCGTTATTTTCGCAAATGATAGTTACAGTTAAAAAATAACAACATATATTAAAAAATAATTATAATGAACATAGCATGCACAATTGTGTTCCTATTTGGAAATTTACTGCCACACTCCTAGAATTTTAAGGTATATAATCTAAGGCCACACTATACTGTTCTGAGGCAGTTAGTACTTTATTTTTAATTTGTGTAGAAATTTGTATGAAATAATTAAAAAATAAAACATACACAGGCAACTTAATAGTAATATTTCAGTTATTTGAACCCGTAAAAAATGTAAGTAATGGAAATGATGAACGGCACCAAGCTATGATAGATTCTCATAAGGCTCTCGATGGAGTTTTAGTCATGTGCCGCTATAGGTTAGAGACGCCGTGCTTTGTAATATAGAGTGTTTACACGGCATAATATGTGATTTTGATCTGTGGAGGTCTAAATCTCGCAATGTTTGTTCGCGCCTTAAGGGACACCCATTCTGCGGTACACGAAGGCGCACGCAAGATTGTTATTATAATGAAATGTATCATATTTTTATTTAATCTAAGCGCCATTAATTTTGTTCATAAATTATCACCAATCACCGACAAATCATACGACATTGATATTAATCTCAACAACATTTTTCAAGATAAGAGACAAAAAAATTCTCCGAAAATTCAGGTTTCAACGTTATGTCCGTTTCACGGGAGTGACAGGCCATTAGATTGAGTTTCATAAATAATTAAATTTTAGAAAGTATCATAATCGTAAATTATATTTTATAGGAGACGAAAGAAAGCATGTGTATTTTAACTTTCTGTAAAATAAGGCTTGCTTCTTTTTGCCTTACCAGAAGAAACAGCACAGGATAGAGAGGGATTCGCCAGAGTGATCGCCAACGTAGGGGGTTACTGACAGGGCACCAGAAGAAGAAGTAGAAACAGTCGTTCTGGAGGAATGATAAATAAGACATAATAATGAATTAATCTAATGTGGCTCCTGCAGACAATCTTGTATACGTATACAGAAGATATCCATGAACAGAATATACAGAATACAGAATATTCTGTTCATGGATAATATATCTTCTGTATCAGTATACAGAAGATATCCATATTTTTCTCACTCCAGGAGCGAGCCTTGAACTTTCAGAGTACGCAAACCCTGAGAAAAAATCGGGAAATGTCGAATATTTAAAGTTGATTAGCAAAAGTTCTTCGTTTTTTATTTAGGTGACCATGAAAAATATTTTCCCACTCAATCAAACACTTAATTTTCAATCGACGGTTTTATGTATATTTCTGTACGTATTATATTTTTTGACAAACCACGGTTTTCGGATTTTATAACCAATTTGCTACTGCCTCACCCTACCCAAGTTATTGGTGAGGTAACGTATGGGTATAGTGGCGAATTATGAGCATCATTAGTTTTTTTTTTTTAATTTGAAATAATAGAGATGTTTGTCAAGAAACCGTGAGAAATGTATATCAAGAGAGAGAAGTCTGGCGTTCGCTTCTCTCTGCTTACCCCAAGTAGGGAAATGGCGTGATGGTATTGTTGAAGTAGACATGTATGTTACATTTAAAAATACAAAACTAGTTGATTTATTTATAATTTAGTGGTACAATAAGTATACCAACCGTTTTGCTTGTAAAAATTCTTAACTTCCGCTCTTGCAGTTTCAAATTAGCCATTAGAGTAATAAAAAAGAGGAAAACCCTTCTGTGGAGATTTAATAATACGCTTGTTAAGGGGTTGTAGTTGAGACTTAACCCCGTTGTGATGTAAAGGCTGTTGCAACTAACTTTTTCAAATTTTATAATAATAGTTATTTTTATAATAATAGTTATACCCTGGATATGCTAGCTATGAGAAGTTCATGAAACTGAATAAATATTTTTATTCCACTACTCTAAAATATTTAGATAATTTAATATCCATCGACTAACAGCCATGTTCTTGTGATTGTAAAAATAATTCTTGTGATGAAAAATTTCAGTGAGGTGAAGAATATTTACAAAGACAGGAGAGAGTGGCGTTCGGTTTAATCTACCTAGCTCATAAGGGATAATGCTCATTGAGAGACAATATTGATTTGTTTATTCATTAAAACCAATACAATGTGAACATTAACTAGTAAATAAATCTAAAGTAATAAAGCAATCAAAATGTTAGTGTATGTGTGTGTGTATGTGTGTGTGTGTGTGTTTGTCTCACGCCTTCTGAAAAACCAAGAGCATCTAAAAATCTAATTTATGTGCGAACGTGTACCTGTATACCTGATGCAGTGTCACGCTAAAAATAATGCGATAAAAATGCTGAATTTTAAAAATATTTCAATAATTATTTTTTTCATACAAAATTTTCCAAGTCGTATCTGTCAAAAAAGTGTACATTTTGCACGCATATATCTGTTAGTTTAAAAGTTAGAAGTACGTATTTACACGAAAAAAATTTACTTTCAAGTATAACTTAGCGTTTAAGTGAAAAACATGGTGAATATTTTGTATAATTATAATGTTTAACTTATTTTTAAAGTAAGCGTTTTGTACATAAATGCCGCCATTTTAATATCTTTTCATACAATATTTCATTTTCCTACCGAATGAATATGTTCTTGAAAATAATAAACCTTTGAAATAAATATAAATATGAAATAATAAAATGAAACACAAGACATTACAGCAAGTTTTAAGACGTATATTGTAAAAGTCTGTTAATTATTAGTAAAGATATGGGCATAATAAAATTGCATAATTTGTATATAATATTTGATATTTCGGACAATTTTCATTTTTATGGCATCGAACAAACCAATGTAGGTACCTACATATTCAAAAAATGTATCCGAACCATTCGATATTACTTACATACGTGTTCGAATCGTTTCCATGGCTACAGAAAGAATGTGATATTCAAATAAAATTTGTTAGGAATCGAATTTATTTAGAAGGTTGTTGTAGGTAGGTACCTACCTAATACTATTTACTTACAAATCAACAATAATATACCTATACTGATTTCCTATAGGAAAATTATTTTATTTATTTATTTATCAACCGTTTGTCCGATTATAATGAAACTTTGGTGAATTGTCGAGCGTATGCCCAGGATGGTTTTTGGATTTAAACTTTTTTCTTATTCTTCTTCTTCTTCGTGTATTTGGTCGTTTTACCTATGAAGGGGGAGTATCCTGGGAAAAGAAGGTCCGACTGTCCCTCCATCTCTTCACAGGTCTTCCAGGACGGGTTCTGCATATAAACTTTTTTCTTCAACGTGTACTTGGTCATCTTACCTATGAAGATGAACTATCCTGGGAGATGAAGGTCCAATTTTCCTTCCATCTCTTCGCAGGTTTCTGGATTTAAACTTTTTTCTTCTTCTTCTTCATCGTCTATTTGGTCATTTTACCTTTGAAGGTGGACTAACCTGGGAGAAGAATGTCCAATTTTCCTTCCATCTCTTCGCAGGTATCTGGATTTAAACTTATTTCTTCTTCTTCTTCTTCATCGTGTATTTTTGGTCATTTTACCTATGAAGTTGGAGAATCCTGGGAGAAGAAGGTCCAACTGTCCTTCCATCTCTTCGCAGGTATCTGGGTTTAAACTTTTTTCTTCTTCTTCGTGTATTTAGTCATTTTACCTATTAAGTAGAGCATCCTGGGAAAAGAAGGTTCTTTCATCTCTTCGCGGTTCTTCCAGGATGGTTTCTGGATTTAAACTTTTCTTAACCGACTGATGGGACGGGATGTAATGAAGGGAAGGGAGGCACTAAAGGGCCTGAAGGGACGGGAGGTATAAAACTGCCTGAAGGGACGGAAGGTACTGAAGGGCCTGATGGGAAGGGACGTAATGAGGGATTAAAGGGACGGGAGGTACTGAAGGGTCTGAAGCGGCGGGTCCTGGAGTCTAATTCTTTTTTTTCTTAATTTTATGTAGACCTTTAGGGCAGTTTTTATACAAACTATTTCCTATTGTCTAATTCATCTTCTTCTTCTTTTATGTATACATTTGGGTCATTTTTTTATAAAAATTATTTCCTTTAGTCTAATTATTATTCTTCTTCATTTAAGTACGTAGACTTTTGGGAGAGTTTTAATACAAACTATTTCCAATAGTCTTATTCATTTTCTTTTATGTAGACCTTTTGGTCAGTATTTATACAAACTATTTCCAATAGTCTAAATATTCTTCTTCTTCTTTTTTGTAGACCTTTGGGTGAGCTTTTATACAATCTATTTCCAATAGTCTAATTCTTCTATTAGGTATATGTATTTTTACTTATTTTATGTAGACCATTGGAATAGTTTTTTATACAAACTATTTCTTATAGTCTTATACTTATTTTTCTCTTTTTTATTTAGTCTTTTGGGTTAGTTTTAAGTCTAATAGTCTATTGTGCAGAAATATTATTAACGATATGCACACTTGATGAAAATACATATGAAATGAATGGGATATGGGATGTGACGATATAACCTGCACTAGAATCTTTTCAATACTTTTGTTTAATTAAATTTAAACCATTTATATCATCCTATTTTGAATAATTTTCAACACCTAATATTTAAAGAATGGGGGTTGTGGCCATTACTGAACTCTTCACAACATTTATATTCAAATTAAAAACTATTTACTATAGTTCAAGTCTTCTTCTTTTCGTTAATGAAGACTTTCAGTCAAATTGAGCAAAAATATAATGCACACTTGATGAAAAAATATAAAAACGAATGGGATGTGACCAATACTAGATCTTTTCAGTACCTACGTTTGTTTAATCAAATTTTAACCACATCCCAACATCGAAAATTACTAAATTTTCAATAGGTACACATTACAATTTGTTTTCGATGATAATATTTAAAAATAGGGGTTGTGGCCAAACCAATCTCTTTACAACGTTGATAAACAGTCATATTTAAAACCATTACGCATAGTCCATGCGAGCAGAAATTGTATAATATATAAAAAAGAATGGGTTGTGGCCATCACTTGAACATTTTACAATACTTAAACTCAATCAAATTTCAAACCACTTTTCATAGTCTGATATTGCAAAATAATTGGGTGACAATATTATAAAAACGATTGCTTTTTCTTTCACAATTTTACATTCTTGGCCAACGGCGGGACATAAAAGCTAGTACAAAATATAAGAAAAAAGCAAAATTATAATAATTGTTCAAGTATGGAGTATTCCACTAATGATTTTGGGATACAAAACTCCACTAGGCCAATGCCTGTGACGGAATGCCATTATATATGTACTTTTAATTGTTTACAATTTATTGCCTCTCAGTTTGAATAAGTATTTTTTCAAAGCAATCCTGCTTGAATATATCATTACATTATTTAAAAATTTTATCTGCATTGTTTTATAATGTAATACTGGTTTCTAAATGTATCTATAATATACACAAGTAAAAAATTGTTGTGAACCTTTACTTAAAAAAATATAAGCCTATTATTTCATCAGTAATTAACTGTGACTATATTAATTTGTATCTAGAATAATATAATGTTAATCGTTATGTTTTCTTGTTCGAGTAAGTATTCAATAAAACTACACAAATAACAACCCTTTCAAACCTTTCTTTAGTAACCATAAGTTCTAAGTAAGTATTTGGGTACAAACTATTAAAACTTGTACTTTGTAGCTCTGAAACATTTTGTCCAAAGCAAATACCTCTAAAAAGTTGTATATATGTATGTATGGATGAAAAGGGATAATTAGCTAAAATATCAGGGACACTAAATTATACGACGGAAACCAAACTAAGGCTACCTACGCATATTGAATGTTTTTAAAACGACACAAAATAAACTGGCGCCCCAACGTGGGGCTTGGTAGATAAATTAATCAGGGATAGAAAAATCCTATGTATGAAATGATTCGTGTAATTTATAATCGACGATTCAGTAAGTCATCGATACGAAAAATAATTGAAAGACCAAAAAAAATATCCAAAGTATGTCATACTTTTAGTTCTCTGACTTGATTACTTACAAACATGCTAGATGATTTATATTCGAGATGGATTTTTTTATTTACTTATTATCATTGTACAGTATGTAAGTGCACAAAGACAGGTTAATTGTCATATGGCAATTTTTACCCAATTTTATCTATTTTTATCTAATTTTAATTATTTATTTATATTTATATAATTTTAATTATTAAGACGCATAGTTTGGCGTAAAAATGTCACTAGGGTAAATATAAATTCAAAACCTGTTAAATCAAAGTAATTTAACGTAAACCGCAAAATTCTAAATGTTTGTAGTCTTTATCACTTGTCAAAGAAAATTGGTATTTAGTTGGAAACAAATTGAGCGTAATAATTATATTCATTCTGAAATCAATCTCCCAAATGGACTGATAGAATCCAAGATACCTTATCTCTACACCGTGGAGTCAAAGTAGGCGAAGGGAGGGGAGGAGATAATCCAATCATTATTCCAAATTGAATCGCTCCATTTGAACTCTTTTCTGAGGCACCGCTTTTGATCCCCGACTATGTAATGTGGGTAGGTACCTACCCACTCTCTCGGATAGGGATGTAAATAAATACAGATTCCCCAGGCGCATCTTTCAGACATAATCGGTTTCGCGCACGCTTTAAGATTTAATTCTGAATTGTGAACAACCCGAGGGGGGAGTGAAGATTTTTACAAAGGTGTGAGAAATTATTCCGAGACTGCTCGTCTACAGCGCTTCATATTTAACAATCCACCGATTGGGATCTGTGAATGTTACGTTTAAGATTTATTTATAAGAATTAATATATTACCGTTTTTAGGAATATTAAAATATTGTGTACTTTGGAGATTTTTATCGAGAGAGCTCACATAGAGGACGCCACAAAAGAGATATGAGATTGTGGCTTTCTGGGAGCGGATGGGAATTTAGATGTGTTGACCGACACGATAAGAATCGAATATAAACTTTAACTCAATAATATTTTTTAAAAAAGTTAGCACAAAGTTTACTTCACTTAATTCATACTGCACTTTAGTTACACACAAGATGTTGTAGTATTCGAATGTATTGTCGTAGTTAAAATATCATCTTGTGTGATGAAAAGATGCAAATGTTACACTAGAATTGTGAAGGAACGACCAGATATATCATTCTGTGCTGCATATTTATTCAATAATTACTATATTTGTATACATTTTTCGATATTTATTATTCTTATTATTGAGTAAACGATAGAGTAGTCAAGTCATATTCGCTTGTAGCTATACAGAGGGATTCTGTTGTTATATTAGTTTTTTCACAGAGCTGTAACTTAATATAAGTTAGTCTCTTTCACAGTCACTAATTGGTGTAAAAGATAATCATTATAATGTGATTGCAATGGAGTAAAAGAGAAAATATCTCTGCAGTACGTATCTGTTATTGTATGATCTCTTTCTCACTTTATGTATTCTGTCGTGCGTGCTCTTTCTTGGTGATATTGTAGGGATTCGTTTAAATGTACCATTTTTGTAGGGCGTTTTGAACATAATATCAACTAAGATAATCCATCTTTTATGTACATATTTTGTGTTTAGCAATAGCAATTTTTAGTTTTTCGCACCGTTGCAGCAAATTGGTGAATTGTTTAGTTTTTGCATCGTCTTTCTGGATTCTATCCCCAGAAGAATTTTTAGAATCATCATTGTGATTCACTTTTTCTAATTACCTTATTCTTATAAGAATGGTTGAAGGCCACTAGGGCCTGTTTGCGTAGAGTTTGCTACCTCTTTTTTTAATAAGAAAATGTAAATACCTTAACAGTTAATCTTTGACTATGGGTGTATTTATTCTATTCAAGCTTCCAAAGTTTTCATTTTGGGGATAATAATTAAATATCGAAAACTTATCACAAACTTATAAGTAGATATTATCTACTATCATTGATTGAATTTCTAATATTACATATCTCCAAATTTTGTTTTTGGAATATCCAAACCTACGTTGCGCGTTGTACCAATAATGTGTGACTGAAGTATGAAATGTTAAGTAAGAATCTAAGTCAATGTGCGCCAGTTGAGAGTTAGCAGTGGAGCAATGTCTCTCTGGTGTACAAATTTAGAATTTGTTTGTGAGGGAAGCGGACCGTGAAACAAGGGAAAATTTATGACAAAGAAATAAGTAAGGTGAAGATAATGTGTGTTGAATGAGTGCTCCCTGAAATGTGACACGATACAATAATCCATAGACATGGACAAGTCTTATAATACTTTGGTACATAATATATCATATTTACTTTTTCTTCCTCGTTATGCTCTTCATTCCTGAAGGTCGTGTCCATCTTGATTAGCTATTGCACCCACCCCGACAAAATTCACAGACGCTTCTGTTTTTTTTCTATCTTCTTATAGTAAAAAATAAAAAAATGTTACCTAAACCGCTTCATTAAAAAGGAATTGACAAATTTTTCTTCTAAAGTTTTTTTTACAACCGAATGATTTATTTCATAACTCATTTTGTACGTTTTTCAACAATAATAGAATAATTTACTCTTTCAGAATTCTACAGTGAATTCAATATTTAAATACTAAAGTAATCTGCATATATTTTCAAATCTACTACAAGTCATAATAAAGAAATTAAAAAATATAACTAATTTTATGTTTTTCTTCTTCAATGTATGACAATCCCTGAATGCATTTCTATAGAGCTCAATTCTTTTGTATCCATTCTATTCTCTTTTCTTCATGGATCATATTAAATATTTAAAAAAAAGGATACTATGAATCCTAGAAAAGAAATTGTTTCAATGACCTGATTAGTATTCCGTTATATTTTATTGTAAAGGAAACGAAATAACGCTTATAGTATTTTCATATATGAAATATTAAACAGAACAAAAAGATATTTTTGGTAAATAATTAAAAGATACTTAATGAAAATAATGACCGATATCCACTGGTCAGTGTAAAATTTTTATTAATTGTTATGGGGTGTGTTAATAAGTTAAATATATGTAGGTAGATCTTAATCCAACTGTCGATTCGTTCATGAGAATTCAATTCTCTTAATGAATCGACATTATTAAGCCAAGATGCGTGTACGAAGGAAAATTTTGTATGGTGTAGTGGACTTTTTGCAAGCTAATAACACCAACTAGAGGCCTCGCAGCATATATGTTCCGATACATGGATTTACTCATAATTCGGAGTAGAACATTTTATGTGAGTTTTGTGTATCTGTGTGTGTGTCTGTCTGTCCCCCCCCCCCTTATAACTTTTGATCCGCTTAATTTACAGAGCCCAAAATTTTAAAATATATGAAAAATTACAAGCCTACAAAACTTTTATACTCAGAATTGTGAATTTTTGTTTCAGTCAGGGGTTATTAACTTTTGAAATTTTGATTTATTTTTCCATATATCTCAGAAACCATAAAAGCTAGAATGCTGAAAATTAGTATAAACATAGACAAATACAAAATCTCAATTTTATTTTTTCAAAAAAATTCCAGGGTTTCTCAAACATTTTTTATAAAGAAAAATATTTTTTTTATGATAAATTTATGAGTTTAACTGCCTATATTTCCAATTTTTTTTAAAATATCGAAAAAAGCCGAAAAACCCCAACTAGAAAATTTAATTTTCTATAAAAAATATTAACATTGTATAAGCACATCTCAAATTTTTTTTAACAATTTTTATAAAAATTGAATTTAGTGACGACATTGCTTCATACAATTTGTATGGAAGTAGCCTACTCACAATATCTAAGAAGACTTAATAATTTGATACTAATCTCCAAACATACATACATACCATCATGCTGTTTTCACATTCTGGGTAGGATCAAAGGACTGACCTCCATACTATCCTATCTTGACATACATATGTACCTAGGTACATGTGTTGTATAGAAAACCAAATATCTTAAAATATTAAATAATTTGTATTTATGGGTTTATAGTTTGGTACTTATTCTTCAACTGTACATACTATCACTATCGGCAGTTGGATCTCATGTGTTACATGCAACTAGTATTTAAAAATATATTGATGAAATGTTTATTTATTTTGATGTTTTTTTGAAATATATTATGGGTACAAGATTTAATTTGGTATTTGCAGATTCTCTGTCAAAATGCATTAATCAGGTACCTAGCCTAAAATCCTAACATAATGTCAAAGTAGGTACCTATACTTATGTTTTGTTAGTTGAACATCCAGCGATGTGTTGAAATTAATCGTGTTGTTGAATAACATGAATGTGATAAATCATTGCGTTGTACGATAGTTAGATATAATATAACTAATGTATGTAACATAGTAAATACATAGTTAGTTGGGAGAAATGTATGTGTTTGTTGAAAATATTATGAATGACTGGGGACGAAGACTTTAATTAATTATTTTAACAAACGACTCATAACGCTCGTGGGAGATATTCAATTTCGGTTAGTTCAAGTAAATCATTATTTTTAAAGCGTTTTGAACACCGGAAGTACGGACCAAATAATTGAATTTCCAGATTTCAAATACTATTTTTAAATAGACATTATAAACGGGCCTTTAAAATGGAATAAATTGCCTCTTGACATACGTGGAGCTCAGAGCATAGTTACCTTCGGTAGACTTCTTAAGACTGCCTTGTTTCGTAGAGCCAACAAATAAGCTACATCGCCCTTGTAGTGATCTTGTTTTTTTTTTATGGCGCTGGCCGATTTGCCGATTTACTAATCATTTTAATAACAATTTAGTACTACAAACAATAACACTCAATTATTATTATTACCATAATACACTTGTAAATTATTTTTTTTTTTTTTTTTTTAACATGTCTACGTAGGGGACGCCAGCTATTAGGATTTGGGTCCATTTTACTCTTCCGAGGAAGCGCACTACGTAGCGTTGGGAGGGGTTTGCAATCTAGAAAAGAGTTTATTAATTCGGATTTTAAAAAGACCCGGGTTGTACGAAGGTGGAAACACAGAATTCGGAAGATCGTTCCACAGTCGGGCTGCTGTGTTAATAAAGGAGTTCGAGAAGCGACTTGTTCGTATATGTTGAAGGTCCACTGTGAATGGATGCTGAGATTGAGTGAAGCGAGTGACTCTGTTGCGAGTGGGTGGAGGAGGGACCAAAGATGCAAGTTCTTCTGAGCAATTCCCGTGGTAGTATCTATAGAATAAACTTAAAATACCGACTCTGCGTCTGTGTTCTAGTGATTGCAATCCATCAGTCAGTGATGGATCATCAATCAGACGTATAGCACGCCTTTGGACAGCGTCGAGGGTATTCAGTAGGTATTGGGGGGCGCCACTCCAGAGGTGACTGCCATATTCAATAATTGGGCGTATTTGCGCTTTGTAGAGTATACAGATCTGGGTCTTAGTAAAATATCTGCGCGCTCTATATAGTACGCTCAATTTTTTGGAGGCGAGTTTCACCTTAGCTTCGATGGAGCCCTTGTAGTGTAATTGGTTCGTTATAGATACTCCAAGCAGGTCGATAGAGCTGCTGTTAGGTAGGGTGCTTCCGTTGAAAGACACTTGCAATTCATTGGGGTTTCTCTTCGCAGAAATTAGACAGGCTTGGGTTTTTGAGACGTTAAATGAAACAAGATTACTTTCACCCCAGGTATTGATTGAGTGGAGGTAGCTATTTATTTTTTGATGAAGGTCTTTCCGGGCTTCTGATAATTCACTCTGTTTAGGAGGTTTGTCAAAAGAGAAATTGTCATGGACTGTGCTGTCATCAGCGTAACAGTGGATGGGGGCGCGTAAGAGCAAGTCATTGATATGTAGGAGGAATAGGGTTGGAGATAGAATGGACCCTTGAGGGACTCCCGCATTAATGGAATGGGGAGAAGAAGAGCAACCGTCCACTACAGTTATGACTTCGCGATCTTTTAAAAAATTCGCAATCCAAGTACACAGAGACTGGGGTAGTCCATAAGAAGGGAGTTTCATTAAGAGACCTCGGTGCCAAACCCGGTCGAAAGCTTTAGAGATGTCAAGGGCGACAGTTTGAGCTTCTCCAAAGCGTTCCATAACTCGACCCCAAACGGATGTCACATACGCGAGTAGATCGCCACAAGATCGATTTCCACGAAATCCATATTGGCGGTCGCTTAAAATTTTGTTTGCTTCGAGGTATGTGATCAACTTGGTGTTTAGTACCCTTTCCATTATTTTGGAGAGTACAGAAGTAATAGCGATGGGTCGGTAGTTAGATGGGTTGGAGCGATCACCTTTTTTGGGAATTGGGTGGATGACCGCTTTTTTCCAGTCACATGGGACAATACCAGTTTTAAACGAGAGTTTGAAGAGTTTAGTGAGAACTGGGGCTAGTTCGGCGGAGCATTTTTTTAACACAAGAACGGGAATTCCATCTGGTCCATTAGCTTTGTTAACATCCAACCCTCGGATGGCGAGTAAAACCTCAGAGAAGTTAATCCTTACTTCGTTCATTTTAAAACCACAATGTGGAACTGGTTGAGGAGTTTTTCCTCCGTCGTCAAGGGTTGAGTTATCTGCAAATAATTTACCGAGAAGATTAGCTTTGTCGGTGGCAGAGTTAGCAATGGATCCGTCATGGTTCGTTAAAGGTGGAAATGAAGATGTGCAAAAGTTCTGACCTATGGAGGTTGACAATGACCAGAATCTTCGGCTACCGTTAGGGCATGAGGAGAGTTTTTGACTTATATGTTGGTCATGGAGTTTTTTAGCCTGATTAATGGTTTTTTTACAATCCTTTGTCATCTTGTTGTATGCTTTCTTGTTTGACGGGATTGAAGTTTTTGAAATGTTTTGAAAGCCAGATTTATATTTAAATTTAATTTAAAAGAGCAAAATAAAATGCAACAAACGCATCATCAAGCTTTTAATTGGGAATAGTTCACCCATCCAGATACTTAATATATCAAAGGATTAGGCTCTGAGGGGGTCTCTATACTACCTAACAACCCTACTGATTCCTGAATATTAACGTTTAAAAAATCTTTAACGATTCTATATGTTTTTTTCTTCATACGTTGCTATAACTTTGTGGCACATTTTAAATATTTTCGCAAATTGAAATTTGGTACAAATATATTTTTTGTTTTAACCACTGTGAATACTTGGTGTCTAACCGGTTTTCGGAGCTGACCGCTCCTTCCTCAGGACAGACTTGTACTGTCAGGACAGACAGACAGGACAGACAGTACAAGTCTGTCCTGAGGAAGGAGCGGTCAGCTCCGAAAACCGGTTAGACACCAAGTATCCACAGTGGTTAAAACAAAAAATATATTTGTACCAAATTTCAATTTGCGAAAAGATTCTATATGTATTCATTATTACCGTTTTTGCATTTTTATTATTAAGTTTTTCGATAAATCTATAATTTCTAAATTACGCATTAACGATTTTGGAATAATGCCAGTGTCTAAAATAATGAACGGTAATATTATTATTTCACGAGAATGCCAAAGTGTTTTAATTTCGTTACCTAAAGCGGTGTATTTTCTAATTATTATTATTATTATTATTATACGTAGATTGATCTCGGTTATGATCCGGTAATTTCCTTCACAACGGAGCGTACTCAAGTTGTGAGGCTATGTGTTTGTGTGTCTGTGTGGTTGTGTGTAGTTGTTTAAAGTGGTACCTGTAGAAATTTTCTGACTATTGTGCATGTGTTGATAATTGTAGTTTTTTGTATGTTGGTGATTACGTATGGGGGTAACTTTAGTATGTCTATATTTTTTTGGAGAGTTTTTGGTATGATGCCTGTAGACGATAATATTATTGGGACTATTGTTACTTTTTCTTGTTTCCACTGTGATTTTATCTGTTCTGCTAAAGGTATGTATTTATCTATTTTTTCTAAATGTTTCTTTTGTAGATTTGCTGTATTTGGTATCGATATTTCTATTAGATATGTGTGTTTATGTATTTTGTCGATTAATGTAATGTCTGGTCGGTTATGTAGGTTTGTTCTGTCTGTGATTATGTCTCTATTCCAGTATAGTTTGTAGTTATCATTTTCTGTTACAGCTGGGGGTGTGTATTGATACCACTTGGGGTGTGTTTCGATAAGTTTATGTTTGTGGGCTAGTTCCAAATATTATTATTATTATTGGAGATTGATCTCGGTTATGGTTCGGTAGTTTCCTTCACAACGGAGCGTACTCAAGTTGTGAGGCTATGTGTTTGTGTGTCTGTGTGGTTGTGTGTCTGTGTGGTTGTGTGTAGTTGTTTAAAGTGGTACCTGTAGAAATTTTCTGACTATTGTGCATGTGTTGATAATTGTAGTTTTTTGTATGTTGGTGATTACGTATGGGGGTAACTTTAGTATGTCTATATTTTTTTGGAGAGTTTTTGGTATGATGCCTGTAGACGATAATATTATTGGGACTATTGTTACTTTTTCTTGTTTCCACTGTGATTTTATCTGTTCTGCTAAAGGTATGTATTTATCTATTTTTTCTAAATATTTCTTTTGTAGATTTGCTGTATTTGGTATCGATATTTCTATTAGATATGTGTGTTTATGTATTTTGTCGATTAATGTAATGTCTGGTCGGTTATGTAGGTTTGTTCTGTCTGTGATTATGTCTCTATTCCAGTATAGTTTGTAGTTATCATTTTCTGTTACAGCTGGGGGTGTGTATTGATACCACTTGGGGTGTGTTTCGATAAGTTTATGTTTGTGGGCTAGTTCCAAATATATGTGTTTGCAGATGTTATCGTGTCTTATTGTATATTCCGTCGGTGCAAGAGTTGAGCAGCCACCTGTTATGTGTTCTATTGTTTCTTTTTGTAATTTGCACTTTCTGCATGTGTCGTTTGTTATTGTATTGTCTTTTATAATATGTTTCGTGTAGTTTTTTGTTTTTATTATTTTGTCCTGAATAGCTATGATAAATCCTTCTGTTTCTGCGTATAGGTCTGAGTGTATGAGCCAATTATTACTAAGGGCTTTATCAATATGTTGTTGTTGTAGATGACTTGGGTGTATTCCATGTAATGTTTTATTTTTCCATGTTTCAATTTTTGTGTCATGTGTTGTTATTTCTAGATTGCGTTCGTTGTCGTTAAGTGTAAGTGGTGAGTATGTGTGATCTATGTTTATGATTTCGTTGTGTATTGGGCTATTTCGTTTTGTGTAGAAGTATTGCCTTAAGTTATTTATTTGTGTATGGTGTAGATTTTTTATGTCTATGAGTCCTCTTCCTCCTTCCTCTCTTGGCAGTGTGAATCTTTCTATTGCTGAATGTTCGTGGTGAATTCTATGTTTTGATGATGTTGTTCTGAGTTTAATGTTGAGATCGTCAAGTTCCGTATTGGTCCATTTAATTATTCCAAATGTATATGTTAGTACTGGTATTGCGTATGTGTTTATTGCTTTAGTCATATTTTTTCCATTTAGTTGTGTTTTGAGGAGGATATTTAGTCTTTTAAGGTATTCGTTTTTGGTGGTTTCTTTTATCTTTTTATCTTTTATGCTTGGGTTCTGGAGAATTCCCAAGTATTTATAAAATTCATCTTCGTCCATTGCGCGTATTATTTCATTCGTATCCTTCAAGGTGCTTCCCGTGTGTTCCTTGGGTTTACCTCTTACTATTGAGCATGTGTTGCATTTATCAATACCGAATTTCATTTTTATGTCATTACTAAAGCGTTCAGTTTTATAAATTAGTTGTTTTAGTTCGTCATTATTTTTGCCATATAGTTTTAAATCGTCCATGTATAAAAGGTGGTTGATTTTTATAGGATTGGTATTTAAGTTGTGTGTTGTGATTTTGTAGCCAAGTTTGCTTTTGTTAAGCATCTTGGAGAGTGGGTTGAGGGAGATACAGAACCATAGTGCGCTTAGGGAGTCACCTTGAAAGATTCCGGTTTTAATATTTATTTGTTTTGATTTTATCATTTTGTTGTTTAGTTTTAGGTATATTGTCGTGTTCCAGGTGTTCATTATTTGTTTTAAAAATTCTACAAGTTTTATGTCAATTTTGTATATTTCTAGAACTTTTACTAACCATGAGTGGGGGACACTATCAAAGGCTTTTTGGTAATCTATGTATGCACAGTACATGTTCCTTTTCTTCTTTATCGCCTGATTTGTTATTGTCCGGTCGATGATGATTTGTTCTTTGCATCCTCTGCTTTGCTTTCTGCATCCTTTTTGTTCTTCTGTTAATATGTTATTTTGTGTTAGGAAAATATCTATTTTTGTAGTTATAATTGAGGTAAGAATTTTGTATATTGTGGGTAGACATGTGATTGGACGATATTAAGATGGATTTTTTGTGTCTGTCGATTTAGGTTTGAGATATGTGATACCTTTAGTGAAAAAAGATGGGAGGTTTTGGTTTTCCGTTACGCATTTGTGTAATAGTTCGGAGAATTTTTCATGTGTTACAGGGAGATATTTGTACCAGTAATTTTGGATATTATCTATGCCTGGTGTCTTCCAGTTGTGTGTCTTCTTTACAGCAGTTTTGAAGTCAGTTATATTTATTTGTATTGTGGCCATGTTTTGAAATTGGTTATTGTCATTTTCTTCCTCTGTTATCCATATGGCATTTTCGTTGTGTTTTTTGTTTTCAGACCAAATGTTCTCCCAGTATGATTCTATTTCATTTAATTTAGGTGCGTCTGTAATTTCTATATTGTTGTTTTTTAGGTTGTTGTAGAAGCTTTTTTGGCTTGTTTGAAAATTGAGATTGTGTGTTTTCCTGTCATAGCATTTTTTGTAGCGTTTTAATCTATGTGATTGTGCTGATAACTTTTGTGTTAGCGTATCAAGGAGTATAGTTAGGTTGTGTTCATTGTATTTGTCTTTAATCGTTTCAATTTCCCGTAGTTTTCTTGGATTTTTTAGATTATCTTTAATTTTTTGTGTTACTTTGCCTATTTCTTTTCTTAATGAGTTGATTTTGATTTGTATTCTGTGTTGCCATGCTGGTATAGTGCTTCTGTGTGTTCTATGGGAGTTTTCTGTTTTATTGTTTATATTTTGTTTGTTTAGTGTAATAATGGTGTATGCACTACAGTAAACTAATAGATGTAATTTTTCGAGTGTTGTTTCAGTGTTAATCATGTTATGTAGAATTGTGTTGATAATATTGATCATGTTAATGGTTTGTTTGTTGATTTTGAGCTTATTATTATTATTATTATTATAAAAATTCGTCCGACACAGTAATGAAATACATCTTAGCAACTTTAAAGGACTTTATGATACTATGTATCTGTATTGCATACATACGTACCATCATGCCATGCCCCTCACGGGGTAGGCAGAGAGAATCGAACGCCACATTTTTCTATCTTAGTAAACGTTTCATCGTCTCTTACACGTTAGCCTATTCTTCATGCTTCTTACATTTCCGTCTTTTCGAAAATCTTTCACATGGTCGAACCATCCTTTTCTTGGGCGCCCCCTACATTTTATTCCGTTCCTGTCAGCTTTGTATGTTTTTTCCATTAGCCGTTCTTCATTCATTCTTTCCATGTGCCCAAACCATCACAATGTGTTAATTTTCATTCCATTAATTACATCTTTCATCCTTTCCTTGTGTCCTCATTATACTCTATTCTAATACAAATTACAAATTCTTCTTAGATTTCTCATTTCAACTGCATTTATTCTGCTTTCGTGCGACTTCTGCCGTGTCAAGGTTTCACTTTCATACGTCAAGGTTGGCACTACTATTTGCTTTATAAATGGAATCTTTGTATTGCAATCTGTATTGTCCATGAATTTATTAATTTTAATTATTTATGCAATTAATATCGTTTAGGGATGGGACAAGTATGGGTACTGCGTAGGTGGTCTTGTTTTAGTTCTCTTGTTCTCACGTGGTCTCCGTTCCATAATCTTCTTTGATCATCTTTAATCCTTTAGTCTAGCGATATGTCACGCACATGAGTACTTCAGCTTTCCCACTATCTCGATGACTTCAGTAACTCCTGATCTTCTTCGTTTTTCTGAATTACTAACTCTGTTTGCAGAGAGTGAGTTTAGGCATAGCTCATTCATGTTTTCTGCGCCACTCTTAGTTTCTTGGTTATGTTATTAAGAGGCTATAGTGGGCTATGTAGTATATTTTGAAAATAATTTCCCTAGTACCCTCAAAAATACGCCATTTAATTAATGGACAGTTTGTATTAACATATTTATTCTATTGCATGAGTTTTTTGAAATTTGAATTTGTTTTATACTTTTCTTCTAAAATTAGTTTTAGTAAAACCCTTTTTTAATTTTTTTTATTGTATGTAACTAAAAAACTACAAGGCCTATGAAGTATAGGTATTTTACTTCAATCTAAAGAGAATATGAAAATCTACCGGAGTTTTTTATTATTACAATAGTTTAATTACTCTTCTTGCTATTTAAAATAAACCTCTAAATTGTACCATTTTTTCGTGTTTCATACATTAGAAGGTAACATTTAGTGTGCATTTTTGTGTACATCCGTATATTTACTGGTATACAAGGGCCTTAATGTGGTACTTAGTTTTACTTAGATTATAAACGTATACGTATTATTATGGTTATCTGTATTTTAAAATAAATAAGAATTGAATAAAACACACATTTTCAATCCACAGTGAGAATATCAAAAAACTGCTTTGCAGTTTGGCGTAAAAATATAATTGTAATTATTTTTTTATTGAGTCAAATAAAAAAATAGGTACTTTTAATATTCAGAGCGTTTTCACTTGTCACATCTAGAATCCTTATCAGCACATAATTACAATTATAACTCAAACAATATTGTAAACAGATGTAGTGGTTATGATATATGAATTTTTGACTGATTGACTTGTTTTATGAAAGCCATGTTTTAAATCAACTTATTTGAAGTATTAATCTGCCATCATAGTCTTTCGACCTGTTCAGTATAAGTTTGAAGGATGAAAGCCACCGAGATTTGTCAAATAGAGGAACAACGAGAACATTCTACAAACGTTGGTTGAGATAGTAAGGAGATATGTAGGTAGGTACATAGTTTTCATTTTCAGTTTTGTCCAAACACATTTGATATACAAGTAAGTAGGTACATACTTATATGAACAGCCGCGCGCAATGAAATGGTTTTCAATTTCACGAATCAAAGGCTGTTTGTTCACACTAAACAAATCGAAGCATTGCTTTATATTGCTCACAATATGCCCCCATGGCCTTAGGCTACTCCATGACAAAAGATCTTTGCTTTATTGGATTTGCGGTATTCCAAATACTAAAGACACACACGGATAATAGTACTTAGGTATACCTACCTAAATAATACTAGAAATAATAATAAATTGGATTTATGTATCGCCTTTCGATAATTCAAGATTATTCCAAGGACGCAAGATTATTGACTGCGTGGTGCTCTGAGACCTTTATCTTGTTTTATAATTTCAAAGCTTTAATCATACCTAATACGCCGCTTTATTGATCCTGTCTATCTTCGTGTTTCAGATGATATATTGTATATCGTTTTTATCACAGGATATTCGTTGCTAATTATGTTTATTGGCTGACATTTGATAAAATTATACCATACCTTACCAGTCGTCGTCCTCATTGCTGAGGGTCGTGGCCATCATGTACATTGCTGCGGACCATTGCTTTCCAGGTCGTCTTTTTAGCTGTCGGATGGATGGCTCAATGGAGTGTCATAGCAGGAATATTTTGCCTTATTTGGTCGGACCAACGCACCGGCGATCTGCCTCTTGGTCTTGAAACAGGCGCTCTTAAAAAATATGGAGTTTGTCGATATAATATTTTGATAATATGAAAACATTTGAAAACAAAAATCTTAAGATTTAAGGGTAATAGTTTAGTAGGTATTCTTCAACTATATGTACTATAATTATTAAGTATGTATGAAAACACATAGGAGTTTGGAGTAGGTATTTATAATGCATCTCAGTAGAGATGAAAGGGAGGTATGGATGGAGCTCCAAGACATTCCTACAGGGCTTACGACCTGTCATTGTCTGGTTTAAGTGATCATTTTACGTGCTAGCGTAACGTTTTAGGTAATTATTAATCATAAAAAAATATTAATCATCAATCATTACATCGTCGAAGGAATGATTAATGGGGGAAACTGTAGAGGCCGCCCCAGAAACAACTATACAGACCAGATAATCGGTGAAGTGCGCTGTAGCATTTACAAAGAGATGAAGAGACTGGCGGACGATAGAGATAAGTGGAAAGATCGAGTGTTTGGTGAAGACCAATCCTAGGGTTGTGACCTAGAAGAAGAAGATATACTATTGCTATCGACAGTTGGATGTCATGTGTTTCATGCATCTAGTTATGACAAATAATGTGTGTCACAGTCGCAAGTTGTTAAAGTTTACTGAAAGTTTCATCAGTTGGACTAATCCGGTTAATCTCGAGGTATTTGACAAATTCCTATTGTGCATTCACTTGGGAAATTCCCCAGCAGAGCAACAGGTGAAGTGGCTAAATTAGCGATTAAACTTACTACACTGCTTCTTAATAATAATGAAACATATTCTGATACTAACTTACTGACTGATCTCTCCTTCTTTGACGTTATCATACAAGGAACAAAAGGAATCCGGTAACTCAGAATCAAACAACTGACCAGGTGAATTTCTCAAGGGGAAAAACAACATTTATCAGAGCCGTCTTAATAAAAAAGGATTATTTCAATATATTTTTATCAATGTCAATATTTTACATACATACCATCACGGGATTTCCCAAAATGTAGGGTGACCAGCAACAGGCGTGCGGGTGTGCTCTACCTTATTAAAGGAATCATAACACTCGCGTATATCCATCCCGATGTCTTCTTCTTCTTCAGTCCTCTGTCCTCCACTGCCGGATATAGGCCTCTTCCATACCCTTCCGTTTCTCTCTGTTGGTTGCTGCTTGCAGACAATATTTACCCCCCATAGCGGCTATGTCGTCGGACCATCTTTTTTGAGGTCTTCCGACACCTCTCTTGTTTTCCCAAGGTCTCCATCTTAATATTTTAGGGGTCCATATTGTGGGGTCTTGTCTTGCAATATGGCCCACTGTAACATGCATTATATTTTTATTTTGTGTTGATCACACCATTTACAATATATTTACATTAAAAATAGATAACTGCGGCCCAACTAGGTATTTCACAAGAGAAGACAGACATATAGGATGAATTTACATTTTGACAAGTAACTAACCAAGCATATAACAGATTAGAAAGGTGAATTAAAGTCATCCTGATATGCATATACATGTAGTGTATGCAGTATCTGGTAATTTTTACAGTTGCATATACGCAAACGTTGCTTTTTTTCCCTATCAGGAGTCAATGATATTTTATGACATTTTGTTGGAAGTTGGAATATTATGATAGAGAACCCAATAAAAACGGCATAATTGGTGAACGTTGCGCAATCGCATAAAGTGATCACGACCAGCCGATGACAGCCGACAAACAGTTCTAAAAAAATATACCTACATTAGGTGGTTTTAATATATCACGTTTACAGTCACGAGATTTAGCGTTGTATGACCTCGAAAAGGTTCATTTGAAACATATACGTAGTATTTAATCAATTACGAAGCTTTTCGCGTAAAGGGCATTGTCAGAATTATAAAAAAACTGAAACGGGAAATAAATACAAATTTGAAAATTAGATATTTGCTAGTGAAAACTGTCACTGAGCTAGAGTGTAAACGTAAATCAAACGATCGATGGATCAATAATATTAATCATTAGTACTTTTATACAAATCTCGATCATAGCTTCATCAATTTAATGTTTGATCACGCCGATGTTTGTTATTTGGATGCCAATTAATAACTCATGAATAAACTTTTTCGTAACAGTCAAAATTAAGTATTGAAAAACTATGTTGCGATACAATTTTCTAATAGAGTCCTTGGGACGGGTCTGCATCAGTAGCGGAATTGCTCATAGAAGCCGAAAATCTCGGGTTGCCTATGAATATTCTTTTAAGAAATACTAGACCAAAAATTTGTTTGTCTGTTTTATTGAAACTACCACAAGATTAAAAATTTAACCGTGTGTAGATACGATGCTTGACAGGGCCACAACTGTAAATATTATTTTGGCATTTGATTTTAAAATATTTTCATGGCCACTCAAATGAACAACGATGCTAAAAAACATAAAATTTTTGATATTTCCCTATTTATTTCAGGGTTTGCCTAGATCGAAAGTTCTAAGCACGTCCCTGGACTGCATATTCAAGTCGAGAAGATTATAATCCCGGTACTTACTTGTATTTCTCCAGCTGAGGTGTGAGAGACCTCCTGGCGGTTTTATTGTTTCGGAAATCCGAGACGGCCTTCTGATGGAGAGTGAGAATTGCACCATATGAGGAAAGGAGAGGCAACTATACATTAAACTGGTTGTAAAAAAATAACATAACCAACGGACACGGTTCCAGACTTACATAGCTTCAGGATGCAGCAAGTCAAATTTCGTGGCACTTGATAAAAAACTAAAATCATTATCAAACAGACTTCGACTTCTTCAGTTGTATGAATGTATCTTTCTACTCGTTGGCGGAATTGAGCTGCTCGCGAGAGGTTCAGTATAAAAATGCAATCTTGAAATAGTTCACACCTTAATCGGAAATGCATGCAATTGTTTTGAAGGTGTGAAGTAATGTTTCAATTTTATAACGCTATAGAATTACTTTGAAACGAGATATCAATTTAACGTAGACGCTCAGACGCTCTGAGGAATTTTTCACTTACTATTCAAAAAACCGTTTTAATGATTAAGAGAATGATTTGAATTATCCTGAATCAGCAAGAAATAATAATTTTTCGTATATGAATAAATATTTTTGGTGATTAGACAGTAATTTTAGATGGAATTTATATATTTCACTAGCTGACCTGGCGAACTTCATACCGAATATTAGTCAATGAATGTCATATTGATTTTATCTAAACTTAACTCGCATTGCGGTGTGTTTTAATATATATAAAATTAAAAATGCTGTATATAATTTTTAAGTTAATTTTTTCGATATTTTAATAGATATTCTGCTATTCGGGAAGGAGACGAATTCAACAAATAAGAATGCGAATTTACCAAAGAAAGAAATTAATAAAATTCAGTCAGTTTTCAATGCTGCAGCCAGACTCATCACTGGAGCCTCCAAATTTTCTCACATCTCTCACCATCTTCGCAATCTACATTGGCTTAAAGTCCCCGAAAGAATTGAATATAAGCTCTGTCTCATAATCTTTAAAGCACTTCGTGGTATGGCTCCTACTTACCTCTCCGAACTGTGCATTCCGCTTTCAATAAATGACAGACAATCATCACTTCGTTCTGCCTCTTCATCCATGGTTGGGAAATTAGTTGAAATAAACAGGGTGCACACAACTAATTTCGGTGATCGTGCATTTGCTGTGGCAGGACCAAATGCATGGAATAAGCTCCCACACACCCTCAGACAAACCGAAAATATATCTTCGTTTAGGAAAAAACTCAAAACGCACCTTTTTCGCAAATCTTACCAGAGCCGAAATGATACAACGTAATCATTTTTTCAGCGCCCTTGAGGTGAGATATTCACAAAAACGGCGCTATATAAATTATCCAAATTTATTATTATTATTATTATTATAATTGGTCCAGCCATTCTTGAGTTATTAATGGTGTAGCTTAATCGAATTTGTTTTATTTATTTAGATATATGATAAAAACTCTAGGTATATAGGTACTAATATATTCTATTTCAATTCTAATTTTGATAATTTACAAAGCGTTAACAAATCAGGAACATAAGTTTTCAAAAAAAAAGGAAAATCAGGCATAAACCTGATGACGATTGTTTTATTCCAGATCCTTCATTATATATGAGATACATGTATATGACAAAAACCTATTTCTGGAATAAATGTCCAATGTACAACATAATTGATTAATTTATTCAATTATAAATATATTGGCAATAGCAGTGGTGAGGCAAGGCAGTGACAAATGGTCACCAAGATGAAAGTGGAGGCCTTGGACTAACAAAAGAGGTGTAGGAAGACCAGATGAACAGATGACATTGTCCAGCATGCGGGTCGTGGATGCTAACTAAACGAAAGAGTTAAGAAGAGTCCTTTTACCAATAGTGGATCGAACATGATAATAAGATGAAGATTCTCCATTTACTACAGAAGTCGACATTTCTTTTTGTTTTACAAAATATTTTCTATGTCTTTGTTTTTGAAAAGCATCTATTATTTATCTTTGTTTTTTTTGTTCGTAATAGTAGAGAACTTCGCACATTTTATGTTTTCCAAAACATATTTGAGATATATTATTACCATTATAATGGTTTTGTCTGTGGAAATGTTAAGAATTTCTAATAATATACGGTCGTTTTGCATGCTGATTTGAATGCTATTATTTGTTCTACCTATGAACCGATTTCTATATATGTGCCTTACTGATACTGACGGTTTTATTCATAATCATTATCATTATCTGTGGCCAGGTTAGGTCTTGGCTTTCTGTTGAGTTCTTCTCCATGATTGTCGGTTTTGCGAAGCCCCACGTCAGTTCTGGACACCATAATTATAATAAAAAAAATACATACATATAATAATATCATAGCTTATCCCACAATGTGGAATAACCAACGTACGGTATGCCGGAGTGCATTTCTTTATAAAAGGAAGCATGACAAATGCGTGTATCCATTTCCACACATCAGTCTCGTCTCGCCTTAAAAGGTAGTTCATTGCACAAATGGATGGTGAACCTCATTGCTATGCTATGTGAAATGTTAAGTTCTTTTAAATTATATCTATAATAAAAAGTAAAGACTTTTTGATTCTACATTAATTTAATTGAGCGCGATAGGCCTATTTCGCCTTGTTAGGGCATTAACTAGCTTATGACTATTTTGACAAATTTTACTTATATTTATAGATTAATTATGTAGGAGGAGCTTACAAATTAATTAATACCTACCAAGAATGTATAAAAAATTCAAAAGATAAAATAGACAAACTAAAGAAGAGCGGTGTATACAAATTGACCTGCGATGATTGTAACTCAATTTACATCGGACAAAGTGGTAGGAATATTGCAGAAAGGTTCAAAGAACATAAAAAATCGTGGCAAAAAAACAAAACAGATTCTCAATTCGCCAAGCACCTCATAGAAAATAATCATACAATCAGTCCAACAAATTCACCTATTCCTCTACACTTTGCTAAGAAAGGTTTAAGGCTAAATATATTAGAGCAGTTAGAAATTTCCAAGCACTTAAAAAATCCTAACGTCATTGTCATAAATGAACAAATGAACATACACAGATCACCGCTCATAGATATTATTCCATAAACAAAAATATACCATATTAAGTTATTTGATTTGATTCTGCCGCAAACTTTTTTTAATTGTTTCAGATACACCCATCATACTACTCCACCAAGAATACCTACATATCAACAATAGCTTAAGATATAATCCGTAATATTGTAAACACTTAATGCATTTCACTGCCCATTAGAACACAATACCATGTACCGTTACACCGAAAAACCAGCCATTACCATAAATCAATTCATTATATTCAATTTCACTAATTATTTAAATAGGGATTGGTCAAAAAATAAATAGTCTCAACCAACCAGAGTAAAGTAAATTTATTTCTTTTTTGCATTGTATAATATCAATAGTTTTAAATGACCAATCACAAGAATCTGTAAGCTCCTCCTACATAATTAATCTATAAATATAAGTAAAATTTGTCAAAATAGTCATAAGCTAGTTAATGCCCTAACAAGGCGAAATAGGCCTATCGCGCTCAATTAAATTAATGTAGAATCAAAAAGTCTTTACTTTTTATTATAGATATAACATATAATGGAATTCTACCAAATAAAAACTTCATCGATAATTATAATTCTTTTAAATTATTATCGTTTTCGGATATCCTGTAAGATTTGAAAAATTTGAAATGGATTACTGCCTGCTAAGGTTATGTTAAAATTGTGAATTCCCTTAAACCGTGCAAATCGAGAGACGAGTCTTTATCGGAGGGTATTTATAATGGCGATATGTAGAAGTCAGCCAAGATATGCAGATTCACGGGCGATATGAACAAAAAGCGAAGTTGTTAGTATTTGGATCGAATTTGAATTTTAAATCATGTGATGTCTGGTTATGTTCGTCCGTGTCCAATCTACCACCCAAGATAATCTATGTACCTATTAACTACACACTTACCATAGTGTCTTCTACTGTTTATAAGGTTAACACTGTTACTTATGTAATTCATTCGACGATGACGGTCATTTTGCACCTGGGTAATACGGAGCAATAACGGATTGTTTCATTGTGTTTAGTTAATCTTTCAAGCGAAATATCAAGCCAATAATGAAATAATATTTCTGTAGCAGTTCAGGGGTGACATCTATGCGAAGGCATTGTTACCTCATGTATGAACTGTGGTTTTCAAAAAAGTTTCTTTGTCATTTCATAGATGGTAATGGCAAAAACAGGTTATTTTCAGGAACAACAATATCTACGAATACAATATAAGGAGCTTTAAAAAAATGGATTTTTAGGTAACTCAATAAAAAGGCATAATTGGTGAATCTTGCGCAAGCGCATAAAATGATCACGTAAACCAGCCGATGACAGGTTAGAAGCTCTGTAAGATAACTCATGAGCCTTGATTTATCCGGTTCTCGCTTTATATCCCAACTTCGTCTTTATTGATATATTAAAAAATTGACATACAAATTAAACATGTCTTCTATAATATTATTTGAAACAATACACACTTCTTTGTCTAACAATCTGTGTAGATTTATCAGAAATGGCTCCTAGAAGGATTGAAAATTGATGAAAAAAAAATCCCCAATTGTAGGGAATATCTCGTTTTTAACGTAGGTATAGCAACACCAAATGCAATCATACGAACAAAACCAAAAGGAGCGTTTAAAAGTGCGAAATGAACTTAAATTAAACGTATCGTATACGGGTGGGTACTTATTTTAGAATTCACAAAATATGTCGACAATTTTAAAATTGATTCACAAAAAATGACTTACTATAAAGAGGAAGGAACCAGCGTTTTTCGATACTTTTGAGATTGTTTCGTGCAACCATATTCTCAAATATTTTTTACTGCATTTTTATTACAATAATAAAAAAATGGTAAGAAAAATAAAATGTTCAGTAATAGCTTCCATCAATGCCCTCCCTGAATATTGAATAACAAAACTCTATAGTATAGGATTTTACGGTTCATTTTATTTCATCTCAGTAGAAGAATCATTTAATATTGCCTTCGTGTTGAAACGAATAATTCGTATTTTATCACTGTCAATAACTGCTTGGTTTTAACTATTACATTACTTATCTAAGGCTAAAAATATATTTCAATAATTTCATAAAAACCATCACACCACGCTCCTTACTTTTTTAATCGTCATCTCATAATCATCGATCAAATAAGTATGGAATACAATTTCACACACTCAGTACATGACTTTCCACTCCTCCTTATTCGTTCTCCTTATTTTATTTTGATTTTTCCATCATAGAATGCAATAAATACAATATAAAAAAATTAAATATTAAAATGTAATTTATTACCCCACTAGACGAAGCCTGTTCTGAGGTAATACTAAGCACCATTAATTATGCAATACATTTTTGCTACATAAATTTTCAATTAGGTATAAAATAAAAAAAAAGTATAAAAATATATATAAAGTACAAAATTTCCTTCCAATATACCCTTCCCAGCACCCTTCACCAAATTGCATATTGTAAAATAATTTCTCATGATTGTGAAATGTTTTTAATTGGTGTAATAACCTGTCCCTATTTTTTACTCAAAACTGTTAATATTCCCAAACAAAATAAAATAAAATAAGATAAATTAACATATGTTGTCTGTTGTTTGAGCTTCTTGCATTTCTATTTTTCAGAATGTCGTTCATGTGGTCGTGCCATCCTTTTTGTGGACGAATCCGACTTTTTGTTGTATTCCTGTCAGCTCTGTAGTTTTTTCTTCACAGGCGTTCTTCATTCATTGTTTCCAATTGGCATTAGCTCAATTATCAATTTATCCTCAATGACATTTTGTATATAGACACGTAAAATGAGAACAAAACGCTCTACAAACATCGTACAATTTAACGATTTTTTTACAATATCACCAAGAAAGAGCACACACGAATGTGAATAATATATTCAGTGAGAAAGAAATTATACAATGATTTATAATTCAGACACATATCTACTGCAGACATACATATTTCCTCTTTTATTTAAGTGTAATCACATTATAATCATCTCACACCAAATAATGACTTAGGAAGGAAAGAACTTATTTTAATTATTTTTCTGTAGGTACTTAGTATAAATTTGTCTCATTATACGTATGTATGTTTTAAGAGTTGTTCTGTTTTAAATTATCTCTAAACACCATAATACGTTTCAGAAAATGTATGAAATTCAATGTATTCAGATGTTGTATTGATATGCGCCAACCTTGAAATATATTTATATTATTTAGAGGTCGCAACACACGATTTCAAAGTATAATGACTTCATCTGAATAACTTTAGTACCTAGTCAGTATAAGCTGATTTTGAGATCCAATAAAATGTCAGCTATATATTTATTTGGCTCTGTGTTCACTGTTCATTATCCTGAGTACAAGTAATTTGCTTTACTCTTCGATACTTTTACTTTGCTCAGAGTAAATAGTGGGGCTATATGTCGTCGGATACGTGTTAAATATGGGTTCGATTTCCAGCTGGGAAGAGATATATTTAAAAAATATTTTCACGCAATTATTGCTACTAGTTATCATTGTTCATTGGTCAAAATTCGATTGAATTCATTAAATTATTAGTTTGAAAAGTCATTGGATCTGGGGGACAAGTCTGAACAATCGGCGGAATTAAAACCATCCATATTTACCCATATTATGGATTCAATTATCTTATGGAGTTCTAAAACATCTACAGTGTTATTTATAAAATATCTTGAATCATGGTTCAATTGAACCCGGTTCAAAGTCTTATTCCACATTCAACTGAGACCTTATTTATGAAAATATATGTAAGATTAAATAGCTGTTTATATGTTTTTCTCATATCTTATAGTCATAGGTATTTCAAAATTGTGAAATGTCAATTTGAACCAGTGTTAAACTACCCCCGTCGACAGTTCAATTTGACATTTTAGTTGAATCACGGTTCAACTCTTGATCTATGTTTATAAATAAGATCACTTAAGATATAAAACTCCATAAGATGATATGGGTAAACATGGATGGTTTTGATACCGCCTGTTGACCAGACTTGCCCCACTTATCTAAGATTAAAAACATCACGTACCAAGGGGTACAAAGTTTTATTTTATTGCAAAGAAAATAACCATAGAAGAACAAGTTATTGACAAAGTAAAAACGTATAAATAGCTTGGAACATTGACAAAGAACTAAGGTGTCGTATGGAGACAGTTCGTGCGATGTCATTCAAAATGAAGACACTATTTTGCGACGATAGCATGCGCCTGGTGAAGTGCTACATATATTCCATACTTCTATATGGAGCTGAAACCTGGAGCATAAAGGTCAATATGTTTAACCGTCTAGAAGCCATTGAAATGTGGTTGCATTGGCGCATGTTGTAAATTTTCTGGGTCGATAAAATATCAAATATGGAGGTATTCGGGAGAGCAAACGTCAAACGCGAGCTAGTTGACACAATTAAACGAAAAAAGATGTCATATTTTGGTCATGTTCTACGAGGCAAAAGGTAAAGGCTGTTCCAACTGATTATGAAGGGCAAAAAGTAAAGGGAAGACAAGGAATAGGAAGACGTCAGATGGCATTGGTCTGCAACATTCGGGAGTGAACCTGCATTAGAGACGTCGGCGGATAGAGATGCCTTCTCAGGAGGTAGTTATTGCTAACGTCGGGAGGATCAGATATGGCACGAAGAAGAAGAAGAAAGTTTATTTATTTTAGTACCTATAGTTTGGTATTTATATTGTTTCACAGTAGATTATATAATTTTCTTTAACATGTTCTGTGTTTAAATTTTAAACATTTGCGTTTGACATTGCGTGTTCGACATTAGCAGTATGAAAGTAAACAAGCTATTGTTGAATGTTATTTTTATTCCTCACTAACCCAAGGGGATATAGTGGGGAGTTTTCACAATTTTCTAAGGCTATTTTTTTATTGCAGATTATCAACTAGTATCATGCTGAGATTGTATTCTTAAAATTTCATCACAATGTATTTGTGTGTGTGTGTGTGTGTGTGTGTGTGTGTGTGTGTGTGTGTGTGTGTGTGTGTGTGTGTGTGTGTGTGTGTGTGTGAGAGGGTGTGTGTGTGTGTGTGTGTGTGTGTGTGCGTGTGTGCGCTATGTACAGCGTGTTCTTTTTACTTTATCAATTATAGACTTAAGTTATCATTCATTTCTTTTCAAAGTTTGCAAATATTTGGGTCATGTTCTACGAGGCAAAAGGTAAAGGCTGTTATCTAATACTCGCTTAGACCCCATTAGATTTTGAACGATATATGAATATTGCTTCTCAATTTTTTAACAGTCAAATATTTCAATGTGACCTCAAGCTCAGGAAACTAAAAATTTTATTTTCAAATTGGTAAATAGGCACATCTCTTTCATAAAACGGCATGAAAAAGTTATCAATTTTTTATAATAAGATATTAAAATAAAAAATCATTTCATGAAAATGCTGAAAATTTTCAATACAAAATTTGAATAGGTACTTTATGGAGTGACTTGTTAGTGAGAAGTTTAGAGTTGGCCACAACCCACTCGTTTTTATTTAATTTAATGTATTTGTAATTCTTTTCATGCATACATTTTAGCTTTCTACAATCTTTCTCAATATGAACTTTAACTATGCCAAATCTCACTCACCTCTGTGAGCCCAGTTTGCTTAAAAAGGGTCAGAAGTTTTCGCTTCAGGTATTGATATAAGGGCTCGAAACGCTGGTTAGATGAAAGAAATTAGCATTTTGCAATAAACTAGAACGATAGAATAAAATGAACGGAGTTGTCCATTATTATGTAGGTATCTGACAAAGTTTTCTGAATAGTATGTAAAAATGAAATTTTAGATATTTCAATGAAAACATTTAAAGCATCAAGAACGAATACGACACCATTTTTTTTGACTTTGCAAACATTAATCGTATCTTTTCTTCTGAATAAAATAAAATATAATAAAAAATAAAATATTATATACATCTTTACATACAATTGGCATTTATTATTAAAATAATGACTAATTGTGATGCTGTCAAATATTTGTTATTCATTTCAAAATTATTGCTTGGTGTTAATTGCTCAGCTTTCATCCAGTGCGAAAATAGATCGAAAGAAACAATAATAGTATCGTTGAAATTAAATCAGGCAAACAAATTAAATATTCTCTTGAATAAACACTTAAATCTCCCGTCCTTATCGATCTCGTTTATCAAAGTTAAAATAACAAAACTTGTGTTTACCTATATAATGTAGATATTTATATATGACTGTCTGCATTATATTGGATTTTAAATAGGTACATATAACTAATGTGTGAATTGTTTTATTTACAGGTGAGAATCGATATGGCCTTGTTTGACTTCAAAGATATGTTATACCTGCTTCATATTTGGTATGTCCACTTTTACATTATTGTAATCGTAAATTAATAATGCAAAGTGTCTGATTGACTTTGATTCTTGCGGACTTTGATTCTTACGGAAGATTTTTGTGAATGTTTCTGAGACGGTGGTTTGTGAACCCGTTATTTAGTTTTTTTTTAATTAAGTTTTTAAATAACCAAAAAATATTTTTATACAACTGTCACTTTGATCCAAAGAATTTATTTTTAATAATAGATCGAAAAAGTTTCAAGCCAAGATCCGCGAGATTTTGTATGACTGGGTGCGCTTGATCTGCTTGATGCAAAAATTTCAGCAAAGGAAATAGCAAAGTATTACATAGAGAACCTGTACAATCGAATCCCATTTCAATTTCGAATTTCCCTTACGACCTGTCACCGGCTGGTTTAGGTGATCACTTTATGTGCTTGCGCAACGTTCACCAATAATGCCTTTGTATTGAGTTCCCTATCAATCCAATATTTGAAAGTTCTATAAGTACATTGATTTTGTTTTATGTTTAGTAATTTATGTCAGTGTGTATATTTATATATGTGTATGATTTGGAGCATTTTTAATATTTATATTATAATACATTAGCAATAGGATCATGCTGAAAATCAGCTGCTGGGGGGCTTGTCTTCCTGCAACATAGCTGAGCATGGTCCTTTTGAGTCAGAAAGGTTGTTTTTCTTTTCATATATTGATATATGTCTATGTATTTATTTTTATTTTATTTTTTTTATTTTTTTAATAAAAATGAATATGTCCTTGTTAAACAAGTACATATACATCTTCCTACGTTCCCTAAAATAAGCAAATAAATGCTTGTGCTATAGGTGAACGAAATCGGTCGAGGCACGATTCGAACTCGCGACCACTGGATTACTAGCCCAGCGCGCTAACCGCTCTGCCATCGACCCATCTAACTAACTTCTATGTTATTTGTATGTTAACTTCTTTTCGTCTCAATAAATGTTTATTATTTATTTATTTATTTATTATTTTATTTCTAATTTATTAATTTTTTTATTTATTTATATGTTTATTTATTTAATTATTTATTTGTTTATTTATTTATTTATGTATTTATTAATTAATTTATTTATTTATATTTTTTGTCCGAATTGTAAATGTGTCTTCTCTTCCCAGTCCTATGGCAACTCACTAGTTAGCCGACCCTTTCTCATTTTCTTCTCAATATAATATGTCCATTGGCTTGTGGACGGCCTCGAACTCTAGGTGGTCTAAAATAAAAAAAAAAGTTTATTTACCTAATATGAATGTCTATTATATTTATATCAAATAAGATATAGGTTAAACGGTGTGTTAAACACAAAAATCTTGGTCGATAGTCCGATATTTTTAAATAGCCAATAATTAGTATTAAATATGAAGACCTTTTATTTGTTTAATAACATTATCTGCCACTGCCTGGTTCTTGAAAATTAAGGAGTAGGTATATTAATTATAGGAGTCGTTGAAAAATAAGTTTATCTTGCTAAATGTTAATTTTATCCCATCAAGGGTATGTGTTTAGTGTCTACAAGCATTTTAGGCCCAAATACTGCTGTGTGATTATTTTAATAACATCGCTTTTGGAAGGTGATGATTGGAGGACAAAATGACTATAGGTACACAAAAAACACCCTTAAAGGGTACCCCCTACATTCAATACTCCTCGATTGTAAATCAAAATGACGAAGATATATTAAGGTAGTCAAACTATGACAAATATTATTTGATTTTTCCTTGTATTAAATTGTTGTCAAACGCGAATCGCTTTACACCGAGCATCATCAGAATGTTACTCTAAAATATCCTTTTGTTAAAAAGTTTTGTGTAATTATGGAGTTCTATTATGAAGTTTCAAACATTGAAAAAAAAGCATAATTTAAATTTTTGTCGCATTTTTGACAATTATTCATAGATCTATCGCCAAGGCGAGGTCGTTTGACTTAAATGCCGGCGTCCGGGTGTATTAAAATTTATTTCTCTCGCAAATTTTGCTTCTCTGTACTGAAGCGGTTAAGTCGGTTGGAAGGAATTGGCATTTGGTCATAATCCAACTACTTTTACACAAAAGTGATGGAATATTTAATATTTATAAAAGTGCTGGATTGTTAATCCAGAGGAAGGGGATTCGAATCTAGCCTCGATCTGATAAAAAAATATGATGAAGTTGCTTTTTCTTCTTCTTCTTCATGTATCCTGTAGGGATCCTCCGATATTGACGAGCACTATGGGCAAACTCTCTCTATCCTGTGCGGTGCGGAACAGGTCCTTCTCACACCTAATTCCGGTCCATTATCCAATGTTTTGGGCCTAGTTAACGTGTTATTTAATGATGAAAAAAAAGATAAGTCTCTAATGAAGTAATTTTGTCACGTGGCTGACAATTGTCACTTCCGTATATTGAGTTATGTTTATTTTTCTTTTAAAACGGGCTGGATAGATGCTTCCTGCCTCTACTACTCTCAATCTTCCCCTTTGTGATAAATTTGCTATGATATAATATAGGAGACCTAGGAGGAAAGTAACAAAGGAGGAAAGTAACAAAGGAGGAAAGTAACAAAGGAGGAAAGTAACAAAGGAGGAAAGTAACAAAGGAGGAAAGTAACAAAGGAGGAAAGTAACAAAGGAGGAAAGTAACAAAGGAGGAAAGTAACAAAGGAGGAAAGTAACAAAGGAGGAAAGTAACAAAGGAGGAAAGTAACAAACGAAATTATTTGAAAGATATTCGCTGTATGCGCCTAGCACTAATTTAGAATATATTGTCTTAACATATTACACACATCATTAGTACTGACCGATGGTCTGAAGTCAAAGGTTATGTTTGTTTCGAGGTCCTTCCGAAAAAAAATGATAAAAGTATTTTTTAGGCGCTTTGTGTTTTGTTTCATATTTTGTTAATTACAGACATTTCTATAAGATATTGTGATTTGGATCAGTGCTTGGTGAATCACTATATAAATTAAACCAAAAAAGTAAGTATTATTGTGGATTTAAGAGTAATATAAACATATTTACATCAAATTCTGGAAAATTATAGACAGAGGAGAAAAGTAACAGTGTGTTACAACCCTCCTATATGTAGTTTCCTAATAAGTTTGTTCATTATATTTTTATGCTTTATTTAGATTTTAATAAAATATGTGACGACCACATATTCCACAACGGGAGCGGACGTGAATAATTTAATTGAATTGAATTATTTACATTTTCACTTTTGTGCTCTTTTCAGAACAAGTATACGAGGAAGACTGAGCGTGGTTTAGCCAGTTCAGAAATGGATGAGCTGACTGCAGAAGAAATTCTGCAACGCGGTCGGAGTTTAAGAGAAGCGGCATGCTCTTATAATCTTTGCCACTGACAAAAATCTACCTCATCATCTGACGAAGATGATTATTATTGTATTATCTGCACAGTGGCTTTTAAAAACAGCCGTCCAAAATAGCAATGGGTTCACCCATTATGTGTGCCACAATTGTTTATCTGAATAATTTTTATGAACCACTTTAAATATAAATAAATAATTTAATCATAAATTATAATGTTATTGTAACAATGTTGAACTTTTATAATAAAACAATAAAATGTATTCTGTTGGTTCTAAATATTTGTATGGTGTTACAATCCTCCTCATTAGGTGTTACAACCCAACTCAGGGGTAAGGTGAAAAGTAACAATGTGACGTCTGTGGTAAAACGTGTTTTTATCAGACATATGATCAGTAAATTTATAATTTTATCTTCTAATAATCTAGTTTAAATAATAACCTTTCAAATCAATATTTTCTTCTTTCGTTCAAATTAATAATTAACTCTCCATGTACTGAAATTTTGTTACGTTTCTCCTAGGTCACCCCTACCTATATGATTTTGTCAAAAGTCGGCTTTCGTGGCTCAAATGATTGTAAACCACACTCCTGAGTTAAAGATCCGGGTTCGATGCTCGGATGGGATTTGTGAGACAACTTGTGAATGGGTGGCAGCTTGTTATTGGGTGTTTATTAAATGAATATATATTATGTCATAAGAACCTGTTGGTTGCCCAAAAAGCAATGGAATATTTAAAATGACAATCATTCTTTATATAATGCCTTTTGGCAATAAAATTGCCGCTTGCATAGTGTGTTATGAAGTGTTTAATAAAAAGGTATCTACATAAATGTACTTGATGAAATAACAAATACTCTTTAATAAGCATCTCCTTTTGCATAATCTGTAACGTTCCTTTGGGAGAAATATCCCATACAAGTCAAGTAATTATAGAATTTAAATGACAATGTGGTTTTAAATGAACTTCATGTGCCATTTGTAGCTTCTTATAGAGTTACTGGTACCTATACTCTTTCACACGATCCCTCTGCAATGTTATAATTGTGGTCGTTAGATATTTTAGAGGATCTTACTTCGCATTTTAAACTCTGAGGAATCTAAAGCAGATTAAGATCTGGTTAATTCTTGCAATGAAGACATTACCATATCGTTGAGGAAATGTAAAGGGATTTATATTACTCTTATTCTTAATACTCTCAATTGTGTTTTAAATATGTACAAAGTATTTTAGTTGAAATTTTTATGGAAATACAGATGTACAGGTGGTATCCACAGATTCAATTTATTACGACCGAACGGTTTCGCCGAGATGTCTCGTCATTATCAAGGTCTAAACAAAAATGAATTTGTCACGACTAATCCAACAAATTTTCATTTTATTTTTATAGTGTTATTTGTATCATCAACCAGTTCATAGTATATGTAATGTCACTGTAAAACTGTAAATTGCTAGCCCTAGAATAGAGTTTCCTAGTTGGGCAGCAGTTATCTATTTCTTGGTATCAATATAAAATATGGAGTGATAAAAATAATAAATTAATAGGTATTTCTATATTTTTTGTTTTTTTTTATATGTTTTATAAGAATAATATTTTTATATTTTTTTTGGAGTCGTGGTTGCGAAAAATTTAAGTAGAACGTAAAATTAAACATATTTTTTTTCTTAATTCTAGTTGATATTTTTATGTATTTTTTTGTTATTTAAGATGATGTTGAATTACTACATACATTATGATTGTTTATCGAATATTTTTGAATTGCATATATGGCGTCCTGGGTTCAATTCCCAGCAGAGCAGAGAAATTTATTTAAACTTATTTCTCACGCAAATATTGCTTCTCTGGGATGGAAACGATGGTAATAAACTCGCCACTTGCGAAGGGTACAAGGGAAGTGTTCATTATTATTTTTGTTATTACGCAAACATAGGATTTTTTTTCTTCTCGGGAGTCAAATGATATTTTTTTTGACAAACTTTTTAACATTTCAATAGAGACAATGTTGGAATATTATAGAAATACCAAGAACTCAAGGAACCTTCAGGGCTTACGACCTGTCCGATGACAGGTCATAACAGGCCGATGACAGGTCGTAAGCCCTGTAGGTGCTTTGAGTTCTTCTATAATATTCCAACATCGTCTCTATTGAGATTTTAAAGTTTGTCTAAAAAAATGTTTGTTTAACTATTTAAATGGTTTTTTAACCGTTAAAAATAAAAAAAAACATAATAAATACATAAAATAAAATTGATCTTGTATCTATTTTTTCATTTCTTCAGGTATATAACATTATACAATATTTTTACTTCATGACAATTTATAACAAAGTTACAATGTTGATACTGTCTCGATAGAGTTAAAAATGATATGAATTATTATAATTTTTTATGTCAAAAAATCAGAAATGAATATGCATGGAGCTACGTATTACAAGTATTTTTATGATATTGTCTTGTCATGTCGCAAGATGTTGAACATCAGTAGTTCTGTTGTATCCAGGCGACACTAATGTGAGGATATAATGACCCTCTGGTATGTCGCTGAAGACCCTAATAAGACGTGGCTGAATGAGGGCTGGGTGAGGGATTGCGGGGAGGATGTTCCGAGGGAAGAAGGACGCTTTAAATTGTGCGTTGTTAATTGCTTACAACATGCAACAATACGACGGGACCGGTGCTAAACATTTTGTTGCCATATATGTATTTTCTTATTAAATGCCCACCCAACTGTACAGCTGTCAAAATCGAATATTTCTTATTTCACTGAAAAAATATTATGACAACCGAACTGCCCGCGTTTTAGCCAAACCTTTGTTATCAGTAATAAAAGTTTATCTTTTTATGACTGTACTGTTTGGCTGTGTGCACAAAACATTTGGTTGCATACAACCAAATGTTTTGTAGTCACAATAGCTCGGTTAATTTTAACATGAAATTTTGATACTATTAACAAAAAAAATTCACTGTAGGTACATCTTAGCCTTTGGCATTTTCTTTCTCTCGTCTCTTCGTTATTTTTAATATAATTTATTATTACTTCTCGGGAAAATACAAGATAAAAAAAGTAAGTTTTCACAAGTTATAAGAAACTTTTTACAATAAAATACAAATAATATAAATAATTTAGGTACATAAAACTTACATTATATGAAACTTTCGTTTGGGAGAGCACGTCTCAAATCAATAAGTGTATTTTTATTATAGCTCTGTCGGCAGAAGATGTGTTCTCCAGAAACAAGTAGATTTTTTAAAATAATTGATTGATGGCCTTCGTGGCTCAGTTAGTTAGTTAACTGTTTACTTAAGATCTTTGATATGACACAAGTGGTGCGTGACCCCACACGAATAACTGATACATCTTCAACGCTTATAGACGTAATATTCACCAATATACCCGAGGCAGTCACAAACACAGATGTGTATCATTATAAGTCCATAAGTGATCATGGTTTGATAGTGTGTAAATTAAAATTTCCGAAACAAAAAAAAAAACCTGAAAGAATACGATACAGAAACTTTAAGGACATGGACGTTAATAAGTTTAACTCAGAACTTGAGAATGGTCCCTGGGAGTACATTAACTCATTGAATGATGTTAACATTATGGTCGAAAATTTTAATACTTATATTATAGATATATTTGATTCCCATGCACCGTTAGAGATAAGAACTATTAAAGATAAACACAAGCCTTGGATCACAGATGTAATCAAATACATGATGAAAATTAGAGATAGAGCCTACAATAGATACCTTAAAACTAAAACTGACACACATCACATCTATTACAAACAACTAAGAAATCTTGTAACGTCCTCCATAAAAAGAGAAAAATCCGCTTTCTTCACACACAATGTGAATACCAACATTAGAGATTCAAAAAAACTCTGGAAATCGCTAGAAAATACCTTACAACACAAAGTAAAAACACATGAAATACCTTTAGAGTTAAATAACCCTGAGATAATCAATAAACACTTTTTAAACTTGGATCATAATCATTCACATAGTACGGACCTTCTTAATTATTATAAGACAAACAAATTTTCCACCTCACTCTCGTTTAAGTTTCATATTGTGGATGAAAACACCATAGCAAAACATATAAGTAGTATCAAAACAAATGCAACCGGTTGCGACAATATAAACGTTAATATGATAAAACTCATTTTACCTCATGCTCTAGGTACTATTACAAACATAGTAAATAAGTCACTTATATCTGGCACTGTACCTGAGGTGTGGAAAAATGCTATAGTCAAACCACTTCCCAAAAAGAATCCTATTGTGGGATTAAACGATCTTAGACCTATTAGCATACTTCCTACACTTTCGAAGGTACTTGAAAAGGTCGTTTATGATCAAGTAGTGAAATACACCGAAAGATGTGAAATAGTGCCTCCTCATCAGTCCGGGTTTCGTAAGGGCCATAGCACCACATCTGCGTTGCAATGTATTACAGACGACTTGCATGCATCTGGTGATGATGGAAAAACCTCAATAATAGTACTCTTGGATTACTCTAAAGCATTCGACATGTTAAGTATTCCACTTCTAATTGAAAAGTTGCGATACTTTGGTTTCGCATATGACACTGTCGAATGGTTTCAAAGCTATTTTCGGTACAGAACGCAGCGCACAGCATGCGGCGAAATTTTGTCATCTGCTGTTGAACTGACTCGTGGAGTTCCTCAGGGTTCTATACTTGGGCCATTGCTGTTTGCCATATACACATCGGACATGATGCATGCTCTCAGATTCTGCAAATCACATATGTACGCAGATGATACACAATTGTATTTATCTTTTGAGGAGCGCAATGCGGGGTCTGCTGTGGGTATGTTGAACAGTGATCTGGAAAGAATTCTGACATGGGCACAAGACCATGCACTAGCTCTTAACCCCAAAAAAACTATTGCAATAATAATCGGCTCACAGCATAAAATCAATGCTGTAAAAAACAGCACCAACAAAGTTCAGCTAAATGGTAACATCATCCCTTTTGTAAAATCGGCGCGGAATCTTGGCATCATAATGGATGAAAGATTAAGATATGAGGAGCACATTGATAAAAAAACGCAATGGTGTTTTTCGAGGTTGCGTCTTTTGTATGAGATCCGTCCATACATTGCAACGGGTGTTCGCAGGTTGCTTACTGATAGTTTGGTTCTCTCAATATTGGACTACGGGGATTCGATATATGGTACGTCTCTGTTAAAAAAAACACAAAAACAAGTGCAACGCGTACAGAATGCATGTGCCCGATTTTGCTTCAATATACCTAGACGAGCACACATATCACCTTATCTTAATCGGCACGGGATTCTGAACATGTCTAACAGAAGGAAGCTGCACTTTCTTTGTCAACTACATAGTGTGATAAAGAAACGTTCTCCTTCCTATCTGTTTGATAGACTACAGTGGTCACGTGATTTGCACGTCCACTCAACGCGACAGAGAGGCCATTTACTCGTTCTCCCCAGACATCGAACCTCCGCATTCGAGGGTAGTTTTAGGTATGCTTCCTCAAAGTACTGGAATGAGTTGCCGCAGAACATACGTGCGATGAACTCTTTGCAGAGTTTTAAGAAACACTGCAAGATATGGTTATTGAACCAACAAGGGTTCCAGCAGTGAAAAAAGAGAAGGAAGAAATACATTTTATTTTTATTTTATTTTTAATTACTATTAAATCTTTATAGGTCATGACATGTGGTCTGTCCTCAATGTTTTGTGTTGTCCCAAGGCTTTGCTGAAAACCAGCAGCACTCCAGGGATACCTGGTAGTGCGCAGCTGAGCAATAGCCTTTTTGTTGTCAATTTTAGTTCAAAATTTTGTATATATTTTTTTTTTTGTTTGATGTAACAATAATGACAACAAATAAACGGTTTATTATTATTATTATTATTATTATAAGATCTCGGGTTCGATTCCCGGTGGAGACACACTTTTTAATTGTGTTTTCAGTCTTGATATGTTACACTATTAATATTATTATTATAAGCCTCCAGAATGTGGTAACTTGTTATTGGGTACGTGTTAAATTAATATTTGACATAGTTCCTGTTAGTTGACCAAGAAGCAATATTAAATAAAATAAATAATCTATATTTATAAAAAGCAATGTTTGCAAGTATGTAAAGAAGTATTGTTGTACGTACATCATCACGTTCATCAGATTGCAATGAAACTTTAATGAATTGTCGAGCGTATACCCGGGACAGTTACTGGATTTAAACTTGTTTTTTTTATTTTTTTTAATGACTATCTCCTTGTTTAAACAAGTACATATGCATCTTTCTATGTTCCCTAAAATAAGCATAAATGCTTGTGCTATAGGTGAACGAAATCGGTCGAGGCAGGATTCGAATTCGCGTCATTTGACTTTTTCGCTGAAGGCAATAAAGAGACTGAAGGGATAAAATTATAATTAAAAATTTCAGATTATGTTCATGAAGATCAACCATTTTTTTAATTATATACAGACAGTCAGTGGGGTGCCAAGTATTGGCATCGTATTCTTATGTAGCGTTATTTTATTTTGCAAGTAGGTATGAACTAATTGAAAATTAAAAAAATGCTTATGGTGATTCGTGGCCTAGTGCCCCCTCTGAATTCATCAGGTGTGATCTTGTAGTTGCGTTGTCTAATTTGTCTTATTGAAAATGGTGTGATTATTTTTAGCATCACTCCATCATTTACACCTTTGTATATGATTAGGTAGTTTAAAAGTTTATTTGTGATAAGCATATTATCAAAATATCCCCACACGAATGCGTATATTAATTTGTGGGTAGATACAATATCTTGTTGGTCAATATAATATGTATCCAGCCGTGTTAACATTATAAGCTCAAATTCGTCTACACAATATTGGTTGAAAGTATGTCTAATGTTAACATTCATGTCGGAGTGATTTCCTCGAGCTAGGCGGTCTGGTCTTTTCTAAGTAAGAAGAAGGGGGAGATCGGCTTCCTAGGGGCATTTGGGGTCTGGGAGGTGAGGGGGTGACAGGGGTCTTGTTATTTCATTTTGTTGTTCTTCCAGACAATATAGCCCCGGAGTGTGGGGTAGGGAGGGGAAGTATTAGGCTATTAGTAGCTCGCGGCGGTGATCGTGTCAAGACATAAAATCCCTAATAATATTTCCATGTTTCCTCATGTAGGCAACACTCGTTACAGCGATAGCAACACTGGGTAGGTACGACAACGAATTGACATATTACATAATCGGTCGGTCAACCTGTTTGTTTTATTTTATATCGACTCTGGAAGGGTCAACTGACAAATTAGTCATAGATGAGTTATCATTTTCTTGTAGGTAACACTTGTTATATCAATAGTTCAATTTCTACAAATATTTCACTTGATACATAATCGATTGATCAACCTTTGTGTTTTATTTTACGTAAAATCGAAGGTAGCATCATATTTGGAAGGGTCAAGTGACAAATTAGTAATATACATATATGATTAATATAATTTCTTCGCTCACCTCCGCTCGCTCCGCATATGGGGACTGAAAACGGCCCAATCACAGAACAGTTGTTGAAGCTCCTCTAGATTCGTGGTCTCGGCACAATAGTGCAAAAACTCCTGTGGACACGCCCTTAAGACTCAAGTCTAGAAACAGTTTTCTCAGGAATACAATTGCATTAGCCTCAACTAGCGAAAAGAGAAGAGTCGAGCTGTGGAAGGAAGGGTTAGGAAGTGAAAACTTCCATGAACCAACAGAGGTACTTCCAACGGGTCACCGACTACCATATGCAACCTGGAAATCCCTGAATAGACTACGGACGGGTGTAGGAAGGTGCAAGATAAACCTGGACAGATGGAGAATGTTAGAGGATGACCAGGACATGGCATGCGAATGTGGGGAGACGCAGAACATATCACACCTGCTGAACTGCCCGATTATGGAAGGAGAGTGCTCTGAGGAGGATCTGTGGCAAGCGAATGAGAATGCTATTATATGGCTGCAAATAACTGCAGGGACACAATATAGGTTGATAATCTTGGACACGGAAAGTAAGTAAGTAAGTAGCGCAAAAAATGCGATCAACTTACAATATTCACATATATGGATTGTCGTGAGATTACTGTAAGCAAAATATATTTATTTAATCATTCGTTTTTTTATTGAAAAATAATAAAACATAATGTATTGTAAAAATAATTTTTGTGAGTCACGCTAATTATTTCAAAATATTACAACATTTGAACAATATATTTTAACTATGGAGTCTTGAGTCAACTCTGTACAGTGATTTTTTTGTTTATGATCGATTTTGGATGTTCCAATCAAATGTTATCTGTATTTGATGAGTGTGAATATTTTACATCACATTAATTCGTAATATATTCCAATCGGTTCAAGTCAGTTGATAAAATTCGGCTTAAATTCCATTTGGTATTATGATGGAGTTATCGATTAACGCTGGGAACTTTTTGTACTAAATTTGTACAAGAAATCTCATCAATCAAAACCAATACATGACATTGCAAAAACGTCTTATACACTCGCACCCATATTATATACTTATGTACGAACATTATTTGTTTAAGTTAAAATGTCGTTTAAAGAAGTATATAAAGCATTCATCTAAAGCGGTAAAAGAAAAGGATGTGAAAGAACTTAAATTGAACTAGCGGACTCGACAGACGTTGTTATGCCCGAACTATTTGCCAAACAAAAAAATATGTTTAACATATATTTGAATCATATGGATGTTATTGGATGTGCTGCTAAACACTTTGAGGTTAGATTGATTGTCATTTCGTATATAATACAGCATAGATGGTCTGGACACGGAAACAAACGAATTGAAATATGAATAATAACGAAATAGTAAACAAAAATTTAAATTCCATGCATATGTATGTAATTGAAATATGAATAATACCGAAACAGCGAAAAGAACTTTAAATGTCAAAAAATCCAAACTACAACGCAAATGACAGATTTCTTAATGATGGAAAAAACTAAAAATTACCAATTCTACATAAGCGCCACCTATTGTAATTTATAGTTATAAAAAATATTTTTTCTGTGAGTTGCTTAACTTCAATGAAACTCCCAGGTTTATATATGTAATATAGATGACGTAACACAGAGTCGCACTGTATTGTTCGTTAAGATTAGCATGAGCAATTGAGTGCCATTGAGTCAGTAAAAAAATAATTAAATTGTTTCCCGTCGAATTATATTCGTTGTTGAATTTTGGAATCCAAACTGTTAATTTATTTTACGGAGGGTCGTATTACGGGAGTTTTTTTAAGGAAAGTATAACAAAAAATGAAGGCCTGTAGCAGTCCGAGCTGGACCTTAACTTTTTCTTATATTCGTAGTAGATAACACCAGGTGATGGGTATTAATGATGTTAGGTAGTGGACTGTATTATAAACGATCTCGCCGATGCTTCTTTATTCCTGGTTCACTTATTATTTCCTTTCTGTGCACACATCCACACGCGGTGGTCTTCAAACTTGTACTGAACTTTTTTTAAATTGTCACTTATTGTCACCCAAAATTATTGCGACAAACTTTACAAGTGACAATTCTCAAACTCATCGGTGAAGGGATAATGGCAAGGAAAGGATTCACGGAAATTTACTTCTATGTACATTCGTCTTAAAAACAAGTCTGTGTGTATCATAGAGAAATAAATCAAGTGATTAAGCGTATTTGTATGTGTAGGTACAGTTTAACATTCGATTAGGAGTATTGGTATGGTATGTGTACAGTTTAACATTTGATTAAGCTTATTAGTCGGTGTATAGTTTAAATATTCGATTTTTTAAAAGAGCATTGAATTTTTAATTTCCGTGAATTTTCAATCGTAATTTATTTATATTGGTCAAAGGATATCAACAATTTTTTTTTTAACTTTTCTACGGACAATTCTTGGTAGAACTTCATTTCAAATAATGTTATATTTTACCATTCCAAATTTATTTATTATTTGATATCAACAATATTTTTGTATTCAGTACAAAAAACTTAATATAAATACAATCCTCCTATTTTTAATGTTTAATAATGTAGGAGATATATTTTTCGCCAAAAATCTTGAACGAGGTTCCGGTTGCGCAGAGCGCAAATTATTGCCTTTTCGCTTCGTTGGTTTACGTGCAAATCGCCCCCCTTCTCGGCTAAAAGTTCAAGATATTTGGCTACAACTAGGTATAATAAGAAAATTTATTAACAAATTTGTTTCAGGTTAAAATAAAACAAAACTTCAGTTTTAAGTTCCACTGTAATAATTAAATAGGACACTAACTAGTATCGGTCATCCAGTGACCATCTTCAGAGTGTGACAAGACAGTGATTATTGAAGCTTATATGTTGAAAAAATCAGGAATTTGCAACCTTTTTTTTTCTTTTTTTTTTCCGCCAGTTCAATTAGTGTTGCTAGAAAGAACTGACAAAAGAAAACTAGCAAACAAAACAGAGTGTACAGGTACAGAATACAATATAATATACAATAACAAATATGAATAACGAATAATTATTGAATGATGAGCAGATAACACTATTACAAAATGAAAATACAAAATTATTATTGTGAGGGGCAAAGCAAGGATATAAAGTGGAAATGGTTAATGTATGTTTAAATAAATATAGGATTATATGGTGGTCGGTTCTCTCTGTTTTTCCATTAGAGACACGGTATGATGGTGTATGTATATATTATTGAGATTCCATTGGTTGTCAACACCACTGAAGGGATTAACTGTGTACCTGTAACAAAAGATATTCGGGGCAGTAAAATTCAAAAGATTTAAGTTGTTTGTTTACATAGGCTAAATGGTTGGAAATACCCGTCATAATTATTGATTCCCTGACCTAATTATATTTTAAAGGTTTGAGCAAAGGTGAAGTAGAAAAATCTGTTTGTAAATTAATAAGTGTCTTGCTGTTGCTATTTTTAACTCTATTTATTTCCAGCATCTCTAATCTATCTAATTTTTTCCCCTTATTGCATTTATGAAGAATTTTGACATTGTTTTCTATCGTAAAATCGTGTTGGAGTTCATTTAGGTGGGATGCAAAATTCGATGTATCTTGGTTTAATCTTTTACATCGTAGGTGCTCAGTAATTATTTGTTTAAAAGTTCTACCGGGTTGGCCAATGTATGAACCCGTACACGCATTACAATTTAGCTCATATACACCACTATTATTAAACGGATCTATTTTATCTTTATTGTTCACTAATGTTCTGCCTAATGTTTTCGGATTATAAAAAGCTATTTTCTTTTTACTTATTTTTTTAATTATGTTTCCTATTTTCATGGATGCTTTACCAATATAACCTAGTTTTACCCATTTATCTGATTCTTCCGCCTGAGAGATTAGTCCCGGAGCAACGACAGACAAAAATATCTTCTTTTTCTTTTTTCGAATAAAATTATGTACAAAATTATTTTTATACCCGTTGTTTACTGCTAAGTTTTGTATGATATTGACTTCGTTGTTTTAATCTGTATGTGAAAGTGGAACATTTAACAGTCTATGAATCAAAGAATGAAATGTTGACATTTTATGTGAAATGTGGTGCCTAGAATTGTTGTGAATTATATTATCGCTAAACGTTGGTTTCCTGTAAACGTTGAATTTAATATTGCCATTTTAATTTTTATAATAATTTGTTAATAAATTTGCTATGGAGTTCCATCAAGAATTGTCCGTTGAGAAGTTAAATAAAGGTATAATAAGGTTTAATAATGAGATAATGTATGTTTATGTACTATGTACATCACCGTGCAGATAAATGATTTTAAAAGATTCAAACAAAGACTGAAAAACATTTCACAATCTAAACGTGGTGTATGTAATGATAATTATGTAAGTATGTATTTATATGATCAGAATTGTTATGAATTGCCCGTTTTCTATTGTTTTTATGTGTATTGGTTTTAGTTTGTGCATAGCTTTTTTCATCATTGTATAACTCTTAATCTTTTTGATGAGGTAATGCAACAATTTTACTATAGTAAATATCAACATGTATTGTAAAAATTTATTTGTAATGTTGTATAACAAAACAAAAAGATGTTAAATAAATAAATAAAACAAATAAATAAATATTCATTTAAAACATATCCAAAATGCAATAGCCACATCGAAAGTTTCCCGATTTTTGAAAGTTCTCAATTTCAAGATTTATTATATAGGTACCTATTAGTGGACCCGACAGACTTTTTCCTGCCCGAAAATTGGCTTGCCTACTTTTAGCTGGTTCAGCAACACTAAACATTAAAATAATCACTTACCATCACAGAATATCATGGCATATCCCACATTGTGGGGTAATCGGCGACAGGTGTGCATTACCTTATAAAAGAAAGCCTCGCCAAATAATGGCGACATTCAGAATGGTTAGTGAACTATTTAAAATTTTATTTTGCCTGTTGTATTTTCGATTAACCGGCGAAAAATCTTTCGAAAAAAAAAACATCAACATCGGTCCAGCCGTTTAAGAGTTCAGTGACACCTACTCACTACACCAATACAGAAGAATTATATGCTGTTTTGCATTTTATTGTACATCTTGAAAGTGAAACTGTTTGCAAACGAGGCGTACATGTTTGAAATAATTTTTTTTTTTTTTAATTCCATTGTTAAAATTTTTGATCAGAATTGTGAATTCAAAACAATCATGGGACTCACTAAAATACACTATTTTTTTATCAAAATTGGTTTAGCCGTTTTGGAGGAGTTCAGTGACATACACACGCACATAAGAATTATGTATATAAAGATTTTTAGTTTATTTTTTTAAATGACAAATCGGCTTTAAAATTACAATCCTCAATACAATTGAAGCTCTAGTCTTCAGACTTTTGTGTATCCAAAAGATGTAGAGAATAATGTAGTAATATTATTATTTATGACTGACTGACGTAGTCTCATTGTAATGTAAAGTTATTCATATAAGTGTGTTTGTATTAATATATTCTATTCATCATGGAATCTTCTTCTTATTATCATGTAGACCAGTGTGGAATAATACTAACGAGGTCTTCTTTACGTAACTTTACTCTTTGTCAATGAAGCAAAGCGTTTTAAAATGTTAACCATTTAAAACGAATTCTATGGTTTGTAGATGGCGGAGCTCACCACACTGAAACAAATGAATAGAAATCTAAAAACGATAATCTAAATTCTACTTAGTTAGGCAACAATCGTTGTGTCAAACAAAAAAATCTGGTTAGTGTAGCGTCTCAGCAATGAAATACCACAAGTCGAAATTAAATTTCTCAAATACGTTAAACGTTGTACTTCTAAAAAAATACCAGAAATATTTTCAACATATGTCTAGTGAATATTCAGCGCACATTCCCATAAAAAATATTAAAAATATCCATCTTTACAGATTCGTATAGAAATAGATCTGTGCTTAAATAGTGCATAAAACTAAAAAGAATGATCGATAAAGTTTTATTATTTCATGTCAGGTTTGTTCTTCAAATGCAAAAATCGACAAATTTTGGGTTGCCGATAACGTAAATCACGTAAAATCCTTTTGAACGCACGTGATAGTTAACCTTACAAACACGTAATTTCATAGTGTATTATAATAAGCCTAGGCTGTTTTAATATATCATATTTACAGTCATTAGATTCATCAAAAATCAAAAGTCACTATTTCTTTTGAATTTTTGATTTTTGATCTCTTTCTATCGTTTTATTTTGTTGTTCAAACCTTTGATTCCGCTCGAAATAAATGGGATGATACCTATATTTTTTATTTACCATGCCTTTGACGTTGAGATTGCATCGGATAGATTATACATACAATTTGCATACAGCAGCAATGCAAAGTAACTATTTTTGCATTAAAAAGTGATTTCACTTTTTGAAGTAGCTTCATTCCAGCTGAGATAATTATAATACCAGTCGAGAACGGGGACGGTATTAAATTCGGTGCGTTAGTAAGTCGATTCGATAAAATTGTTTAAAAATACATATTCATTTTCTGCTTTTCCTCTGAAACTGTCCCACATGATGGTGGATTCTGTTTTCCTCGGTTCTGCTCAATTCTGTAAAGCTAAGTTTACACGGTAATATACTCCACGTTTTTTAGAGTATTCGACTTTATCCGGATAAATAGTGAATGTTCAAACGATATCTTTTCACACAGCAATCATTCTGAGTAGACGTTTGTGACGGAACCACTCTTTATTATACTTTAATAATTTTTTTCGAAGATTCCAGAGGCTTCGCTACTTTTGAAAAACTATGAAAATCTGAGAAACGATGAAAAACGCTAATTCGATTGCAATTCGATAAAAAAACGTGTGGCATCGCGCCGAGTGTAAGAGATGGTGTAAATACTATGTGCCACTGCAAACCGAATACCTACGTTAAAGTTCATTTGATTTGCTTGATTTGTCAGGTGTGAATTCGATAAACGTATTTAGACGATATACGTTTTTTGGCATTGAGAATGACGTGTGAACGGCTTTATGTACAATGTCCTATTCTGATTCGTCTAATTTTATCCGTCTGAATATTAGTATATGAAAAATGTCGAAAAGTTGACTGAATTTATACGGGACTCATTATGTCACACCGCGTGGATAAAATCCTTTTATCCACGGTCTCCTATTGATTTAGACGTTTTTGTATTCTGAAACGAAGCAGTATAGGACATAATGTGTCACTATTAAGTGTGAACCTAGTCGTTCTTAGCATTTATCTTACCTTTTCACTTTTTTCCATCATCTTTACCCGGCAAATTTCAGTTTTGGCATACATTCCCTATAATTTATTCCAGTTCGATGTCCTTTTCGTCTGTTTTCTTGAAGCATCTTGGATATATCGTGCACTCTTAGTCCTGCTTATATACGGTTGTTTTTTTTATTTTATCTAGCCTAGTCCCCTTACATCCATCTAGGCATTTTCATCTGTATATAAATACCTATTCAATTAAAATAATTAAAAGACGTTTTGATTTTATTTTGTTTCGAGAGAAACAAGGGTGGGATGAAAAATATAATTATTCAAACACGGTATCAATTACAAGTTGCCACATTTTGGAGGATTTTGATGTTAGTGGTATCAGAGATACGGACTGAAAGCATAATTTAAAACCCAGCACCATTGGCTTAGGAGTCAGATATCTAACCAACTTAGCTACGAAAGTCGAAAACACAAATGTAATACATATTTTTCATATTATGTGGAATATTCAAAACGATTTATATAACGAATTATATTAAACTCTCAGAAAAAGCTGTTGTTTATTTTATAAAATAATATTTAATGGTAGGATTAATACAATGTGGGAAGGTGTTATATTCGTTAATGGATATCTAATGTTTTAAATCACATTTCTCAGAAGTTATTATAATTTTGGAATAATAATAATAATAAAATTGGCTTATTTATATAGCGCCGTTTTTGTGAAACCACCTCAAGGGCGCTTTACATATAAACTTAAAATTAAACACAGAAACTTTTCTTAAATAAATGAGTTTTTAACTGTTTTTTAAAACTTATTTCACTATTCACTGCTCTTATAGTTGGTGGTAAATTGTTCCACTGAATCGGTGCCCTTACAGCAAAAGCACGTTCGCCGAATTTAGTGTAGTGACACCGATTTTTTTCAGTTAAACGTCCAACGGCAGTTGCTGCAGATCTAAGCCGCGTCCTCCGGTTCGTTAACTGCTGTGGTATACATAACTCTGTTATGTATGATGGAGCTTTTCCCTTGACCGCTTTATGCACCATCCAACAGTCTTTAAATAAAATACGCTCCGGAACACGTAACCAATGCAGATCTTTATAAATTGTTAAATTTTTTATTTGATGTTGATGAAGTTGATGAATATTAAAGATATATATTAATAAAGAAATGGAAAATCCGTATTTTTTTGGTTGGAACAATTTTTTATATTTGTAAAAGATATATGAAAAAGTACAATTAAATATCTAGAAAAAACAATAAATATAAAATATTACTCATGGCGAAATAGTAAAAAAATATAATCTCGAAAACAAACGAACGAAATAGACATCTAAATTATTCACAACCGTGTGGACTCACCTTACATTTTCTAAATTAAACTTTTACTGCCCATCACGGAATTTCAGATCTCAGTTTTTATTCTATTTCGACCGATGATACACAAACTACTCACAAAACAATTACATTAGAAAGAGTTGCTCCAACTACAATACATACTAAAAACTTTTCGATCACAAGAAGATTTCAAAACATAGGTACATATTACAACAATTCGATAAATAACCAAAAGGCAGAACAGTGAAACACAAGTGAATGTTGAAATATTTCTATTTATTAGTTCGAAGATGCACGGCAAACTCACATAAAATTACATTGAGCAGAAGGTACAGAAGGTATAACTAAACATTAAACAAAATAACACTAACAGTCCTACTTATTATATTTTGTTAAAAGCTCACTTTACGTGCAACTACATAATCACGACTTAAATAGTAAAGATCGGTATTAAAAATGATATTTGAAAACGTATACTTAGATGTGACTAACTAGTTCACCGAATTGTTTACGAACACCTCATTTATTTTTTTCATATGGCCGCATTGGCTTCACAGATGTCAAAAAATAGATAGGTAAATGCATGTATTTTTTGGATAACTGACGAAATGAAATGATCGAAAAATGAAAACAGACACCGAATTGTGCCACGTTGAGACAATTTGAACACGATTGCGATGAAGAATAACAAGGAAAAACGTTATAAGTGTAAAAAATTCTGCTGAACGTGCTTTACTATCTATCCCTATTCATACTTCTGATTTTTTTAGCTCTTCGTTTGAAGTACATTCAGCTAGGCTTAGCCTTAGTCCTGATATTACGTCGTCAATCTCATTGTAAAAACAAAAATATTTATTTGACAACACCTGATTACATCTTCCTCTCCTCTTCCTTTTTTTATCCTTTAGTTTTCCTATCATTGCTATGAATTGTTCTTATTGTTTTTTTTTTACTTTTCTTCTGCTGTATTATTTTGTAATATGATAAACTGATTGCCATAATACACATTGTTTTGTATACTTATCATTTACTCTGGTTGGTTGGAAGAAATTGCCATTAGGCAATAAGCCCGCCAGTGTACTAATAATATGTACAAAAAGATTAAAATAAATAAAAATAAAAATTCAATCTCAAATATACGTCGGATCAAGTATTAACGTATCCGCCATTTTGGAATATTTGGTATGATGAGTTAGTTAAGCGTTAAACAACCTCTCGACCCGTCCTAACTTGACGTCTACTAAATAAAGGTGTAATAAAGATGGTCACGGATTATAAGTAAACTTTTTTGTTAATTACGCTCTACCATCAGGTACTATAGATAGTTTACGTTTATAAGTAAGACGGTAACAGTCCACACACTACCTACTGCCTATACAGGATGGAGGTCATGGACGTCGCAGGCGGCGCGGATTGTGACTGGGACTGGGACAACGGTGACGGCCCAGTCAAGACGGCGAAATGACGATAGAGTCAAAATTAAATAATTTAGATTTATGGTTGCATTATGAACCTAAACACCCCAATTTAAAATCCACTTTCCCATATATGTTAAACAGTGTGTTTATAGAAAAAACAGTACAAGTGTTTTCAACATTTCCCTAGTAAATGTTCGTCGCACAATTTTAAAATTCAGCCTAAATTCCCCTATAAAAATTATTACAAATATCCTTTTTTACAGCATTTTTTTTCAAATTACTCCATAACTATGTGTTGTAGAGAAATAAATCTTTTATAAGTTTAAAGAGTGCATAAAATCAAAGTGAATGATTGATTTTTTTTTCATTTCAAGTAAGGTTTGCTCTTAAAATGCAAAAAATCAACAAATTTTGGGTTTCCGATAGTTTAAATCGCGTATAAACTTTTTTTTACGCACGCGATTGTTACCCTTACTGACACGAAATGCATTAGGCGGTTTTAATATATCATGTTTTCAGTCACTAGATTTAGCGCTATATTTCCTCTTAAGAGTTTATAGTTAGTTTAGATTTAAATGTACGTATTCTTCAACAATACATACTATCGCCATCGACAGTTGTACCTAATGTTTTATTTGCAACTAGCACAAATAATTGTGTTAAAATTAATAACAATACTAATAAATTATGTGGAAATGATTGAATTAAACGTACGTAGGTTAATTAAATATGTATAACATTTGATGGTAGATAATAAATATCTAATGGAGGACTTAATGTTTATTGTTTTAACATAATTCGATCAATCAACGTACATACAATGTTATCAAGCATTAAGGATTACATAATATATAATCTACTTGTTGTATTAGTTATTTAGTTAAACGTTAAACAAACGTTTATTTTACTGACTAGATTAATTATTATATTCGTAGATCTCGGATTGAAATGTTAGATAAATATATTTTATATTGGAGCTTGTGAATTATGCGCTTGTGCGGGAATACAAAAACAATTGAGATAATTAATTAAGGAAACAACATAAGCAAGTAAAAAAAATTAAGATAAATTTTTCAAAGTGTTCTTCACGTTATAATGAAGAATAAACGATTGGGTTGTGGCCAACGCTAAACTCCTCACTAACAAGTCACTCCACAAAGTATTAATAATTATATTAATGAACACTTCCTTGCACCCTGCGCAAGTGGCGAGTTCTTCCAACTAACCAGTGTTTCCAGCCCAGAGAAGCAATATTTGCTAGAGAAATGAATTTAAATAAATTTCTCCTCTGCTGGGAATCGAACCCAGGACGCCCGCACAGAACACGAACGGCTTACCAACTGTGCCACGGCAAGTATTCATATCTCGTATGGAATTTTTTTAGCATTTTCAAGAAATGATTTAAAAGTATTTTTATTTAAATATTTTATTATGAAAACCTGATGAATCTTTAATGCCATTTTATGAAAGTGATGTGCCTTTTTAGCAATTTAGGAATAAAAATATCAAATATAAAGTTTCGTGAATTTGGGGTCACTTTGAAATATTTGACAGTTAAAAAAATGTGAAGCACTGATCAGATATCCTTCAAAATTTAATGGGGTGGGGAGTATTAGATATAAAAGTTTGCTAAATTTGAAAATAATTGAATGAGTAATTAAGTCTATAATTTCTTGTATTCTACATATAGTGTTTTACGTAGTCTATAATCGATAAAGCCGAACATAGTATACCTATAGCACATAATAAAAATCAGGTATAATAATTATATTTACAATAAATTATGTTTTAGATTAGTTAGTACAATCAGAAATTGTCGACCGACATGAAGAGGATAACCAATGTTTCCATCCTGGGATGTTAGTCGGAAGAAATTGCCAGTAAGTTAGCAATTAATTAGCCAGATAAATTTAATTGACATATCATTATCTGATTAAAAATAGGAATAAATCCTGATTTAACAGTTAAAATATATTTATCACCATCACCAAGAACGCTTGTATTTAATAAATGATGTTTTTAATTTGGTAACGCAGATCTTTTTTGAAGATTCTATCAGGTGGTAGGTAAATATCAATCGCTTCACGTATTGTAGTGTAGACCCAAGACATGGATTTTCATAAATTTTGACTAAAGAAGAAAAACTTTACCAACCAAGAAAGGTTCATTTTGGAGGCAATGAGGTTTTGATGGAATCTATTTTTTTATTGATTTTTCTTTGATGGAATATCGACTCGATTTTAAGCGGTATTTTATACCGTGCCCAGATCAACCATCGAGGATTTTTGTGCAATATGTATTCTTTGGTTTTCTTTTTGAAATCCTCGATGGATCCGCACTGCTACAAACTGGCAGGCAAGGGGTTTCAGACCTTGGGCAGCAACACATCGTTGGTCCTACGTCCATAGTCAATGTTGAATTTGTTTGTACGTAAAAGTTTGTTGGTCACTGATCTAGTCTGTACTTATTTAACTTAAAATGTTGACTATCCCTAAACGCATTTTTATCGAGTACATTTTTAAGTTAAGTTAGATTAAGGAAATTGCCTTTGATAGTATCGCCACTTGCATAAAGTGCAAGGAAATGTTTACAATTATAATACATTCTATTATTTATTCTCCAATTCGTCATCTTAAGACCAGCGGTACTACTCTTGATATTCAAACTCGATCTCAATTTCGAATTATCGCTTAGAACCTACCTTTATTATGGAGAAGAAGGCGGTAGGTAGGTATATTTTAATCGCACTAGTAGGTATATAATTTGAATGTGCAAAGCTGGACTGAATTCTTGAAAAACAGATCATAGATCTATTGGAAGAGAAAAAAGACGAAGTTTTAGAAGTACCTACTGCTACAATATAATCGATATGAAAACATTTTGAAAAAAATAAACTCTAGGAATGCCATTATATTCACGTCATTAATCCTTATTTCATCAATAAACATTTAAGTCGATTCGTTCAACATAAAAAAAGGAAATAAAAAAAAAATGAATTCGCTTCGAATGATTTCTGTTTGCGTTTTCAGAGCAATAAAACTTGTGTGTCGCGGTTCTGATCGTATTCGTTGAAGAAAATTGATCGCCGGTGGTGGTTCATCGCCAAACATGCTTTTGAACTGTAACACGTTGCGAAAGATAACCTGGTACTTGGTACGAATTACGCGTTTTATTAAATGTCTGTCTCATCATTTGACAAAAAAAAAACTTGAAAAAGAAAAAGATGTCGAAGAAAACTCTCCGAATGTACATAGACGCAACGAGAATGGCAAAGAAAAAGAAAATCAAATGGTAATTTTACATTCCTCTTTATTGAATTTAATTTTTCATTGCTTTTCGGATAATTGACAGGTACCTACTTATGTCAAATATTAATTTGATACACACCTAATAAAAAACTTTACACATTATGGAGACTGATAGTATTTTTCGATTCACAGATCCAGACTGAGAATACAATTACTAACCGTATTTCCACCGGGAATCGAACCTTTGGCTCAGGAGTCAGACATCTAAATTACTGAGCCACAAATGACTTATATCTTATAAAAAAAGTCTAAACAGTATTTTAAATGGAATCTGACCGTTGTTTTCATAAATTAAATTTTAGTTTCTAAACCGGCGGTATATTTTTGGCGATGAATCGTCGTGGATGAATTATCCATTGTTTTGTATTTCGCGCTTCACCACTTCCAGATTGTATTGAAAATTGAGCGAATTTGTGTGTTTTTTTGCGATATCTACAGAGCCAGATGAAGATCCATCAGACCAATTGTTTTCAAATGAGTTTAACCTACATAGAACAAAGGATAGTAATAATAATATTAAGCGCCATTCAATAGACTCCTATATTTTTAACAAAATGCAATCGTGCAAATTTCATCGATTTTTGACCGACTTCCAATAACGGATGAAGTTATCAATTCGACGTAATTTTTTAATTTGTACTTTTTTCACTAGAAACAGGATGATATCTTCCGATTGGTCCTATTTTGATTTGGTCAAGGCCTGATGATGGGATCCATGACCAAATAAACAAAAACTAAATTTATTACCACGTTGTTGTCCGAATTCTACGATTCATTTTTCATTAGAAATGAATTATGTAGGTACTTCTGGGATGGTTCCATTTAAACTAAGCCAAGTGATTTGATGATGGGAACCATGATAAATTATGAAATTCATTAATTCGCGAAGGATTTGCGTTTTGTTCTAAAGGCGAATTCTATGAAAGATAATATTACTAAATAAATACATACTATCACGCCATGGGAGAGGTAGAGGAAACTGAACACCACATTTTTATCTATCGTATCTTAACATAACTTCAATAGAAATATTTTTTTTATATGAAAGATAATCGTTTCAAAAAGCATAGCTCCTTAGGTTAACGAGTTCTGTTATTTTAAATGAATTGAACAGATTAGTTGGACCTAATTCAATCGCATTAGTTTGTATCGATATATTGAATGAATGAATGCATTGTATAAATGTAATAGTATATATCTATGATTGTCAGTTGAATAATTGTATTTTTGTCATTGTGATACGGTGATTAAATTGTCAATAGGCTTTTGAAATGTCAGTCAAATTTAATCAATCGATTTTTCTCGATGTTGAATTTGTTCAAAGAGCTACATATTACATTTATTTATTTTATTTTCATTTATTAGGCTTTTTCAACAGACTATATTATAGCCGGTAATATAATAAGAGTTTGTGATTGGTCGCAGGAAGAAAGAAATAGAAACGAAAGGGGAAAAGGTATGCTGGATAAGAAGAAGCTGCTCGCACCCACCAGCATCACACTGTCGCATCGTCGCCAGCCCCGATATCAAACTCGATCTGTATTTCAAAATTGGAAGCAGATATAATATGTCCAAACCCTGAAATATGAAGTTGTAATCCTCACAAGAACGTTGAACAAATTTATTTCTACCGAAATTTATATCAAACCTTGTTTATGGAACCACGTTGCAATGTAGTACTTCCGAAGGCCGTACAATTCTGCTAGAGTTTTAGCCTCCTGAACAATGGATTTCCAAGTCTTCCTTTCAGCAACAATGGACTCCCAATCATTACAAAGATTCAACACATTCAGATCTATCAACATCTGACCTGGGGGGCAAGTCTGGTTCGACCGGCGAAATACAAACCCCAGTGATTACCCATATCATGAATATAATTATCTATGACATCTAAAGATATTATAGAACTCCATATAATAATTTTATCCATGATATGGGTAATCACGGTGGTTTTGATTTCGCCGATTGAACCAGACTTGCCCCCCTGGTCTTCTCAGAGGTTAAAAAATATTAATTCCTGATGTAAGATCTCGCATTTCCTCATTGAGAATTATCACGGTGTGCGGTATTGGAGAGAAAAGGCCACGGATAGGGTGCAATGAAGACGATTACTTACGATTACATCCTGGCTATGGAGCCACTGATGATGATGATAGGACCACATGATTCCTGATTGGATGGATTTTTATGATATTTTTGTGGATATCTTTTGGGAATATAGTATTTTTTCCGAGTCGATGGTTCGTTGAAATCTCTTCCACTATGGTTGGGGATTCATTTGCGCCTATTAAACTTACGGAACATGTGACTTTAGAGTAACTTTAAACATTTAAAACCATGGTGCACTGTGCACTATAACTTCGATTGTAAATACATTTTTTATCAATGATTCCGTTATCAACATCAATAATCCACGCTTTGTTATTTCGTTCGATTCTATTGCTTTGTTACAATTTAATCAATTTGCCACTTTTTGGTGCAGTAGTGCCGTAAAGAATTTAGAGTTCTCTGGACTTTTTCTATGACCTTTTAAGCCCTGCAATGGGGTGTCTGTCAACAGTCTCTATAAGTAGAACGGGCGGTGGAATGGAAAACCATTTGGATAGCATGAAATTCAATTGATCTTGGGACTTGATTGAAGTCGAAGTGATTACCTCCAGATGTCTGTGGAACTCAAAGCCAGAACACGCTTTATAATGATCATACATAAATGACAGACGTTAAAACAATCAGCTGCTATGGAAGGAATTTGTCCAAAAGAATCACGCAGCTCAAACACGATTTCACGTTCACATTTTTGTTAGAAGGAATAATACATACTCATGTCATTTGGTTTATTTGTGACCGTTTGAAAATATTTTATTGTTCAACTACAGGAGAACATACAACCATGACGAATCTTTGACGTATCCATCTTGTATTTATTATTCCTATAGTAAAACACGCCATAGCGTCCTCTGGTGTGTTGTTTTCTGTTCATGTTTTGCTTTGATATTGTCGGTGTTAAGAGTCATTGACATTTTCCCTACGTGAAATAAATTGACGAGTTACAGACAAAGCTGACTATCAATTTGTCTATAATGTTGCTCTGCAAATTATAAACAAAAGTAATTAGTTTATTTTCAATTTTTATTTGATTCATACTATCTAGTTATTATCTGTAATAGGTACCTACTTTCTATAACCAGTGGATAGGAAACAAATCAACTTTTAAAATTTCTAATTATCAACAAGTACGTATCATGAATAGAACAAAGACGGAACCACGTTGCATTCAGCACATTATTTTTATTTTTAACCTGATAAATAGCTTACTTAAATATATGATTATATACGTTGAATGTATATATTTTCACATATATAGCAAATAAATTAATAATGTAGTTTTAAGTGTATTGTCAGGCTAAATGCCATCTAGTTGCGACTTTGTGTATTTATTTTTCAATTTATAATTTATTTCTGTGGTAAAATTTTATATTATATAACTCATAATATAAAAAAAAATGTATCAACATGAATTATTATAATCACTGTAGGACTAAAGTTGTAGTCTTGTTTATGCGACTACAACATAATAATAAATATATTTTTCAATTTATTTTATTTTTATTTGTTGGCAAATTCACAGAATGTATTACATAACATTATTTACATAATATTTTAAATATAAATATATCCCAATTATGAATTTACTCGTGAAATATTACAATTTTAAAAGCTTGGTAGAAAAAAGTATTAACAAACAAAACAAATCGAACTATGATGACAGAGGAAGTAACAATAACAATGAATCAATTTACAATAATTTTTAAGAGAATAAATAAATACATTAACAATATAGAGAAGAAATCTTAACACATTGTGTAAAGGTATTAACATTATTTACGGTAAACAGTCTATTTAAATAAACCAAAAGACGTGATCAATCAATGAAAATAAGATCATAGAAATCAATAATAAGTTTACATTTCCAAAAATATACATTATACATACGCACAGTACATAAACATACACACACATGTGTGTATGTTTATGTACTGTGAACAATCTTTCATACGCAAATAATATATACCTAGGAAGAGAAGGAGGAAGTAGGTCTTGGAGAAATTTCAAAGGATTATTGTTGGTTTTAGGATTGTTATTGTGAATATATAATGAACTGTGCTTAATTGTTTCAATTAGGTATATTTTCTTTTTATTGCTTCTCGGGCAACTAACAGGTACTATGTCAAATATTTATTTAACACGCACCCAATAACAAGTTGCCACATTCTGGAGACTTACGATATTAATCGTCTCACAGATCCAGACTGAAAACACAATTAAATCAGTGTCTCCACTGGAAATCGTACCCGGGACCATTGGATCAGCAGTCAGATACCCAACCAAGTGAGCCACGAAGGCCGACAAATAAATAATATTTAAATGGTCGAAATGATAAATATTTTTTATATTACAACTATAACGTAGGGTCTCTAACAAAATATAATAAACAGCTGTTATATTGTAGTTGATGCGTGGGAATAAAACTGATGAAATCTATTTTTCTTGAACTAAAAGCCATCTTTTTATGATATTTTTTTTACAAAATTATAATATCATAAAGGATGTTTTCATAGTTTTATAGCATTACAATATTGAGCAACAAATTCTGTGTGAAATGTAAATGATATTTGGAAAGAAGGTCGGTAACTAAATAATGATAATATGAAGGTTGCAAAATCGAAGATCATGTGTGCAAAAATACCCCGTAAGGGACACTGCGTGATGTTATGTATGTATGATACCGTACCTTTTATTTTCGTTTTAAAGTCTAGGGATGTTTTAGACTCTAAAAATGAATTATGATGACAAAACAGTAGACCATTCAAGGCCCGTTATTGCTTTATTTTCAGCATCCGATAAAAAGATTTTCGAATTGCACGCGCTTATTGATACCGGTGATTTCATGCGACAGTCGCATCGGTAAAGTTGCACCCTAAGATGGCGAAGATTCATCATACGACTGGGAGGCAGTCACTAAAGACCAGATACTTGTCAGTCACGGCTTCTGAACTTGAGAGTGACACTTTTGACGTGACATTTTGCGCACGAATGACACCAAGATAGTGTCTTCCTGTCTTCTCATACAATCTCACATTACTCATTATTTTGTTTATTTTTTATCTATGTTGCGTAATATTTTTACATCGGAGACATTTGAATTTTTTTGTACTTACAAAACACGTTGAATGAAATATCAAAGAATATTCTTTAAACTTGTTTAAAGACTTGGACTCGGAGATTGGATTCATTATTGTTTAATACAAACTTGAATTATGGATGCGAATTCATAGCAGATATTTGTATTTGAATATTATAATGGATAATAATGGAAAGCGCTGTCCTTCCATCGAAACATATGACAGCGTTACCAAAAAATGTGCAGTTCTTTCGTGGCCATTTCTTTTTGTTGCTGGATAAAATTCTCTATCATCTGCTTCTACTCGTGTTTGTATTGTCTCCTCAGCATCCAGATTATTCCAGTCAACTGGAAAGTGTCGTCAAAATGGTCTCACCACGATTTGCTAATAATCCTAAGTATGCAAAGACAAAAATAAAATAAAGATGGGTCGATGGCAGAGTGGTTAGCGCACTGGGCTAGTAATCCAGTGGTCGCGAGTTCGAATTCTGCCTCGACTGATTTCGTTGACCTATAGTATAGCACAAGCATTTATGCCTTATTTAGAGAATGTAGGAAGATGTATATGTACTTGTTTAACAAGGACATATTTATTTAAAAAAAAATAATAAAAACCAGTTTTTACGTACAAGCTAAAGTTGCAAAATTGTTTTTTAGAGTAGGTATCGATTTCAGATTTATCGATAGAATAAAACAATTTACAACTACGCCTGACAAAAGAGATTTGCGCATAATTGTTTGGTCTCCTGTGTATATATTTAACATTAATAGAATTGAAAAAGTACCTACAAAATAAATTTTTGAAAAAAGTACAATATAAATTTAATTTGCGATTTCCAGATTATACAGCTTCGTTGAAGTATCATAATATGGAATCACTTGTACACAGAAGAATTATCCTTGATCAAAGCTTACTTTATAAAATTGTTAATAATAAATTCGATTCACCGGAATTGAATAATCTCATTACTTACCGTGTTCCCTCTAGGACAACCCGACAAACTGATCTTTTCAATATTCCACATTATAAAACAAATCACCGAAAACATTCTACCGTTCCTCGTATCTGCGAAACATTTGACAAAAATTTCAATAGTTTAGACATATTTCACACTTCGTATAGCAGGTATATGAAAGAATTATCCAACCTGACCGAGATAACAATATATAGATGTTTTGTTTTATTTTATTGTATGAATACTGTACAACTTAGTTTGCTCTCCCTCTTTTAGTTATCCTCTGACATTCCCGTCACTTTCCTATCCCACTATCCTTAACCATCTCCTAATAATTAATTCTTTAATTTTTTTTTCTCTTCTCTGTGTTAAATATTATATCAGTGGATATACATACATAATTGGATGGCAGGCCTAGCTATAGATTGTACCACTTAGCATATATATTTTAATGAATGTAATCTGTACATCTGTGTATACCCCCAATAAAATAAAATAAATAAATAATTAACGTATAGGAATTGTAAATAATACATTCGATCTAGTACTGCGTGAAAATGACAGCGAAAGGCAATTTTCTCCAACAGATATTTTGAATCCACAATGCAGTTCACTATTTCAAATAAAAATATCAACATCTTTCCACACTTGTGTTAGCTGATATGTCTGAATTTGTTTTCCCCAAAATACTGTGGACTGTTAAAGAATGAGAAAAACTCTCATAAATATTTTTCTTTAATCATAATTGCTAGATTTACTTTCTAAGATGCTGGTGTCGTGTAGGTTGTTTTTAAAGAAAGTAATTAAGCCGAGCCGAGTTGGTATGGCGCAAGTAAATGTAATAATGGTTTGTTGAAGTCAGCAACAGACACCAGGGACGCGGTGGAGGGGGATACGAAAAGGGGTACCAGCACTATGCACCGGCAACAGCACCAATAGTACCAACCAAAGGGAGAGAGAGAGAGAGAGAAATAATCAGATTTACATTTAAATGAACCGTGAACAATATTATTTAACAATGGCAACCAACATTCTCATTTCAAGAACAAAAATACAACATAACAGACTTAATACTTACTTTACTTGGAATATTTATTGTTGCTTATTTTGATGGGAAAATAACGATTGTATTTGAACGATGATTTTAATAACAAAAGTGTAACGTCGTTTTTTAGTAATGTATGAAAAAAAGACATAAATGGGGTAAAGTGTTTTTATATTGTCAATGTTGGCTGTATTTATGTTATCTAACTTCCATTATACTTGATTTTATTTTTAAATCAAACACAATTGATTAAATCAGATCCTAATCAACTGCTTTAGTATTCTAGTTGATAAGAACCTAGTCAGACGAATCGATCGTATTAATTTTGTTTGCATTAAAAAACCTATTATAGTTCGAAGCACAAGGATTTTTTTTTCGTGGTATGGTCACGTAAGACCCTAGGATCACATTGTGAACCAGGCTATGGCCGTAGACATCCTCCGACCAACAAATAGGGTAAGACCAAAAAATTCATGGATAACGCAAAGGAGTTCCCAATTGGTGTGTCTAGAATTGACATCGGAGGCGGCCCAGAACCGTGTAGTGTACAGCCTGAGGACGAGGAGAGCTGACCCCAACAGTTTTCATAGACAATAAGTTGGGAAGAGGCCAAGAAGAAGAAGATTTAAAGTGCATTAGTAGCTACGTGTTGTTCTAGTGTGTCGCGCGCCAATCGTTGTATTGAAAGGGAGGGAGTTAATTTCGGGAGACCTGTCAGCCGCGCTGTTCATAATATGATCGTATGTGTCTTGTTAAAAATAAAATTCTCTACTCATAGTAAAACGTTTATTTTTTTAGTTTGGAAAAATAAAAAAAAAATCAAATATAAAAAATAGTTCATATGTTTCAAAAAACATCCTACAAGCCCCAGCTTCAAGTATCAGTAAATGGCAAAAATACTGTTGAATCTGAGAATTAAAATTGCACAATATATAATCTTAATATTTGTGCGCAATTTTCCAGAACCCTTTCGCTAAGATATGTTATAAAATATAATTCTCCATACATGGACGGCCCAGCCTAAAGATGAATGTAAGTCAGTTCACGTTCATACATAATTTTGTTCGCTGTATTCCATTTTGATTTCAATATTAATTTGTTTATCTATCTAATTACAACCAATCTCGCGATATTGTTCGGAATACTTCATGAAATTTACAGGGTTTCATTTTCCAACTGGCGGCGTTTTGGAATGAGTGATAGATCGTCTATATATAATCGGAAGCTTATTATTTATCAAACAACGGAAATTTCATTAAAAATAATATGGACTTTTTCTTATGAATGACATAATGTTTGTATAGAACGCGCTAAGCGTCGTGCGCCTCTTTCAAAACTATTGAAAAAACACAACAACTGTTTTTGAAATTAATTGTTTTTAAATTAAATATAAATGCAAAAATAAAATCCGCTGCTGTGTTGTGAAGAAAATGCAAATGCAGTTATAAGAAAAGGCTTTTGGAAAAAGGAGAACGAATAAGAATAAACCTGTATGGAATAAATTTCCGGATAAGAGAGGAATAAGTGGTAAATCTGGGAATGCAATTAAAAACGGTAAATATTCCCCAAGTCTCGGTAAAAGATAAAATAAAATTAGGTAAGTCGTATATAATAGACTCGTTATTCCGGTGTCGCCTTGCTTCGTATAAGTATATCAGTTGGTATATGTTTCTGAAAACCTCTTACTAATGCAAAAATGCGCATCTTAATTGAACATTATAATTGCTTATGGCTCCCACGGCGCTAATCTCTACCAAGGAACATTTCTACCGACAATTTGTGCCGTTTTCCTTTGCTAAAGTATTGCGTTTACAAGTACAAGAAATGCAACTTGTATTTTCACCATACAGTTGAAAATATGAAATGCTTTCCTTTACACATAAAAATAATGGATTGTGGCCAATGCAAAACTCTCCGTAAAAAAGTTGTTAGGTACTTGTTGGTCCGCTTACATTTTTGGAATGTGGCCTGTTTTAAAAATGCAAACCTACATTCTACAACTTAATATTCATGCAAATTCATAATTTTAGGTAATAATAATAATTACATTACCCCCTAATCAGTAACTATTGTAACTAAAATAAGAACGATCTAAAATTGTAGATTTTCGATTTACGGTCTTATTTTTTTTTTATTTTATTTTTTATTTATTTATTTTTCACACCTTTATCACAAAGACTATTATGAAGATTATTCTATTTCGATTTACGTTGTAAAATATCAATTTGGACTAAATGGAATAGGAACGTACCTACCTTTTTTGGCCGGAACGTTCTTAAAAATTTACTGAATCAGATGTATTATGGATAATCATGAAAATTATGAAATTTTCATCATTTTCATGAGTATTCAAAATACGTCTAATTCAAGAATTTTTGAAGAACGTTTCGTCCAAAATAGGTACGTTCCTATTCCATTTAGTCCAAGTTGATATTTTATAACGCTCAAATAAGACCGTAAATCTAAAATCCACAATTTAAGTATGTTCCTATTTTAGTTACAATAGTTACTGAATAGGGGGTATTATCATAATTTGCAGTTTAATTTTTCCGAATATTTATTAAAATAATATATTCTCAAGTTATTTTGTAGAACAATTAAGGATGGCATAGGTATGTTCTGTATGTATGTATTGTTATGTTTAATATTAGCGTGAAACATAAATCATTTTCTAAGTGAACAGAGGTTGGCGTTCTGTCGATTAAAATTTAATATGTACGGAACATTCTAAATGTGTCGTGTCTTCCCATAATAACCATCCTAGTATCTCGTATTTGGTCCATACAGATGTGTGTTGGATGTTTAAAAATAAAATTCAATGTTATGCTTATTTTAGTTAGGTACCCACATATACCCACATACATTCAAATTTGTAACAGATGGTCATATGTATGTAGACGACAAAATTGTTAAAAAAAAACTTTTAACATCATTATTTTTTAATTTTATCGTACCATGTTTTCAGTTTAGTTTTTTGGATTACAATATATAAGTAGTTATTTATTTTCAGGATGAAATTCGTGGCGTATAGTGATATGACTTTGTCTATATCACTAATAAAGCCACGATCGATTTTAAAATGACTCCTTCTTTCTGAGGATTGATGAAAATATTGATGATGAAATTTTTTAATCATAATTATCACTTTTGAATTACTATTTGTTCTAAACTGACGGCGTTTACTTTCAAAAATTATATTCTATTTTCAAAATGAAAACACTGTTTTAGACGGATGAAACGGTCGTCCTTTAAATATTGTAAAAAAACAATCTTTTTTTATTAAAAACAAATTATTTAGATTAAAAAAATCGGTTTTCTCCATAGTAAAAATACTATTTACTTAATACGTAATACTATTAACTTAATACGTAATACTATTTACTTGATACGTAATGATATTTACTTAAAACGTAATACTATTTACTTAATACGTAATACTATTTATTTAATACGTAATACTATTAACTTAATACGTAATACTATTTACTTGATACGTAATACTATTTACTTAAAACGTAATACTATTTACTTAATACGTAATACTATTTATTTAATACGTAATTCTATTAACTTAATACGTAATACTATTTACTTGATACGTAATGATATTTACTTAAAACGTAATACTATTTACTTAATACGTAATACTATTTATTTAATACGTAATACTATTAACTTAATACGTAATACTATTTACTTGATACGTAATACTATTTACTTAAAACGTAATACTATTTACTTAATACGTAATACTATTTATTTAATACGTAATTCTATTAACTTAATACGTAATACTATTTACTTGATACGTAATGATATTTACTTAAAACGTAATACTATTTACTTAATACGTAATACTATTTATTTAATACGTAATACTATTAACTTAATACGTAATACTATTTACTTGATACGTAATACTATTTACTTAAAACGTAATACTATTTACTTAATACGTAATACTATTTATTTAATACGTAATTCTATTAACTTAATACGTAATACTATTTACTTGATACGTAATGATATTTACTTAAAACGTAATACTATTTACTTAATACGTAATACTATTTACTTAAAACGTAATACTATTTACTTAATACGTAATACTATTTACTTAAAACGTAATACTATTTACTTAATACGTAATACTATTTACTTAATACGTAATACTATTTACTTAATACGTAATACTATTTATTTAATACGTAATACTATTTACCATTTGAATGATGAACCTATATATGTATTTATCTAATTTGTCGATCTACAATAATTATTGGAGAACATACATTATTATAGTATATTATTATCGTTTCATTTATATTTTAATAACTGTGCCTATATAGGTTTTTAAAATATAGTTAATAATATTCGTAAACATATTCCAACTTCGTCTCTATTTAGATGTTATTTTTTGGCCTTTAAATATCATTGACTCCCAATAGGGAAAAAAATCAATGTTGGCGAATTTGCAAGTATTAAAATATTCGATTCACATACTCATTGGTAGAAGCAAGTAAACAAGCCAAAATGAATTTATAATTCTGGCGCGGTTCAGGAGTGACATCTGAGCGAAAGCATTGTCACCTCATAATTTGGCGTTACAAAGAAGTTTCTTCGTCATTTCATAGATGGCGATAATGTTTTTACGATTAAAATATATAGAACTTTCAAACATTGAATTAATAGGAAAATAAAAAAAAAGGCAAAATCGGTAAACGTTGCGCTAGCGCATAAAGTGATCACGTAAACCAGCCGTTTTCAGGTCGTAAGCCCTGTTCTCAAGTCGTAAACAATATGTTATAAAAAATGTTTTTCTTTTTTAAGTTTTGTAGGTACTAATTAATTAGAGAAATATTCATATATTTGTGTGCCAGAATATGTTAACATCTTCTTCTTCAGCCCCTTTCACTCCACTGCTGGATAAAGGCCTCTTCCTGAGTTTTCTACTTCTCTCTATCCTGAGCGCTCTGCTTCCACCCATGTCCCACCAGTTGGACAATATCATCAGTCCATCTCCTCTGTGGTCTCCCTACACCTCTTCTATTATGATAGCGTCTTCAATTCGGAATTCTGGGGGTCCATCTATCACCTCTCTGTCTTGCCACATGACCTGCCCATTGCCACTTCAGTCTTCCCACTCTTACTGCAATGTCGGCAATGTCGGTGAATATTTAAACATTATTTGTTATTATTATAAAATGAATGGACCAATATTGTGTGGTTATTTTTAAAACGCGAAATTTAACACGTAACTTTGATATTATAAAAAGCAGAACGAATGGGACTCGAACGATTGTCGTGGTTTTGGTGGTTTTCTATCTAACCACACGCCACAATGTCTGGTATTCATTATGTTAGTTTTTTTATGTTTATTTATTTAGATGTTTACGAAAAGATATTAATGCGTTTTGGCATCGGATATGTTTAAATTATTTTGTGTGAATTTTTTAAAATATATTATGACAAACAGAGACACGAATAATTTTGACAATGTTATGCCAACAATACAATAGTAATATTAGCATATTTACAATTCATTTTAAACATATCTCAAAGTGATACAAAAAAATGTATATTTTTGATGATATTTTATTTAAAATCAAAATTGTTTTCAAATAATACCGACATTTTAAAAGTCGTGGGCAGAGCGGTTAGTTTGCTAGACTTGTACCGCAGTTGACCAAGTTTGAATTCTCTCTTTATGGATTGCATTCATTATAATAATTCGCTTAAGTAGATTATATATAGTATATTTTGAAAATTATTTCAACAGTACCCTCAAAAGATAGTCTTTGAAATAAAGAACAGTTTATATATACCATAGAATAATAAAAGTATAGAATACTCTGCAGTAAACGCGACTGCTTTATGTTGACTAATTTGGTCAACAATTTGCTACGAGCATTCAGTATCATTTGGTCGTCTGCGTGATACGTTCTTCAAATAGGGAATTTTTCAACTGCTTGCAAAATTATTTACGCAGTCATAACGAGTAGTAGGTACTATACGAACAATGTCTACCAGCAGAGTCATACATATATTGACACGAGCCGGCCAATAAAACGGCTTCACTTTTTCAGCGAGGTATTGTATGGGAATGAGTATTCTATAGTTTTATTATTATTCTATGATATATACATATTAATTTATTCTATTGCATGAGTTTTTTGAAATTTGAATTTGTTTAAAAATTTCTTGTAACATTAGTTTAAAAACCCCTTTTTAATTTTTTATTGTACTTAACTAAAAAACTACAAGGCCTATGAAGTAGATTTTTATTTCAATCGAAAAAGAATATGAAAATCTACATTCTGAGTTTTTTAATATTATAATGTTTTATAACTATTCTTGCTATTTAACAAAAAACCTCTATATTTTACCTTTTCTTCACGAAAAAATATTGTATATCACATATTAGGTGATATTTATTTATTTATTTATTAATTTAACATAAATTTTTATAATACAAATCAATATATAAATTCACTAGCAATAACATTTTTACATATTTTTCCTTGCAGTACCTCATCAAAAAGATTACAATCTTGTGCTTGATGAGGGAAGCACTTATAAAAAAATAAAAAATATCAATACAAAGCAAAGTCAACATAAAAGTAAAAGTAATTAAATCAAATCATACATGAACAAAAAAAAATCAAATAAACATTAAAAAGGTTGAAAATAAATGAAAAAGAAGAATATTCAAATGAGAAAACATATCAGAATACATATTCAAACCAAAAAAAAAGAAAAACATGAAAATAATTGAAAAATGAGTAATATAGAATTATAGACGATTCAAATATATCAAAACACATATTCAAAAATTAAAAAAAATAAAATACTGGAAATCGAAACAAATCAAAACAACAAAATCGAAAACTACTATTTTAGAATGTAAAGTGCAATTTTAATTTATGTTTAAATTTTTTAAATTCTTTTATCTGCTTTAATTCATTTGGGAGGCAATTGAAAAATTTTATTCCCAAATAAATGCAGTTGTTTTGTAATTGTCCTGTATTACATTTGGGTATTTTAAAATCATTTTGGAATCGCAGAGACTTATTTTTTTCAATTTTTTGTAAAACATTATCTTTGAAAATTTGCAAAATAGACACTTTTTTATAAATATTATCTACTTTGGGTACTTTGAACATGTCAAATAGTGTTGTAGTGGGGAAAGTGCGTGTTTTTTTAAGTATAACCTTTATGATTAATTTTTGTACAACTCTAACTTGGTTTAAAATATTGTCATATGCTCCTCCCCAACCAACGATTCCATAAATAAGCAAGGAATGGACCGTCGCATAATAGATGTTTTTTAGGTTTTTTAAATTTAATACATTTCTTAGTCTTATGAAAATATAAATACATTTTGGGTATTTTAAATCAAACAAATGATTTGGTCTACATATATATTTTTTCCTGAGTCCAGGACGACCGTTTCAGCTTATTAGGCCCTTATCAACTGGATAAGGGCCTAATAAGCTGAAACGGTCGTCCTGGACTCAGGAAAAAATATATATGTAGACCAAATCATTTGTTTGATTTAAAATACCCATTATGGAATTCTACATATTCAACACCGTCAGCATTGACAAAATTAAAAAAAATAAAAAAAAAATAAATACATTTCCTTATTCGTTTAACTAAGTCACCTAAATGCAATACAATATTACAATATTTTTTCGTGTTTCATACATTAGAAGGTATTTTAGTATGCATTTTTGTGTACATCAGTATAAGCCAAATGTCTCGGGTTCGAAACCGATTTTCAAATTGAGATTTCAGTCAGGATCTCATAAGTCTTTAAAATAAAGCAAATTGTTATTGGGTACATGTTAAATAATTATTTGATATAAGTACTTACTGTTACATTTATCAAAATCTTTTGTCATGTATTTTCGTTTTTTTAATAGTTTATATTGTGTATCTAGAGTGAAAAAATCTTAATATAAAATCCTATAGGTACTAAAATTATTTTATTTAAATTAATAATTTTTTCATATAACACTTATTAATTAATCCCATCATCACCCATGAAGGTGGGTGGTGGCAGAGCGGTTAGCATGCCAGTAATTCAGCGGTCGCGAGTTCGATTTTGTTCACCTTAAGCACAAGCAAATGCTTAATTTAGTGAATGTATGAGGATGTGTAGATATGTACTTGTTACAAGGACACATTCATTTTTAAAAAAAGGTCAATTATATTAGGTAGGTACTGATGACATTTAAAACGACATTCTTGTGTGACTTCAGAATTATACTTTATACTACATAGTATGATTAATCAACATTCATAGATTTTGTAATTTTTATCTCTGTCTTAAGCACTTAGCACGTCTATTTTTTTCTTTGTAACTTCTCTATGGGAAATTATATGACAACTTTATGTATAAAACAAAAAAAGTACTTTATGTGTGATGTGCAAATGTTTTTTCTCTTAATAAATAAATAAATAAATTAAAATATGTACAAGTGTTCTAAATTGTTTACATTTTCGGGATTATTTAATGTCGGTAAAATATTTTGCAAACAAATAAATTTAATATACCTACATATTATGATTCTGCCCACTCACAAGTGTACATTATTGAGTGTGTTAAATTTTAAAAATGTTGAAACATTTAATAGTGAAGGGAATTGAGGTGATCGGAAGGGGGGGGGATTATAAGATTGATTCTAGTGTATCTATTCAATTGAATAACATAAATATTTGAAAGAATCTTAAATCAATCTGGTAACGCTAATGTATAATAACTTTTGTTTGGTATATCACCATGCGGGCCGATATCTTTACATTTTGTGGTGACCACACGTTTGAATAATAATTTTATTTCCACATATTACCTTTATTTCAGGCACCGGCTTAGAATAGTGCTTCCAATCTCTTCTATTGTCATTGCTTTCGGTCGTCCTGTAATCGAAAATACAACAGGAAAAAACATTTCATTTAGTACAAAAATGAGATTCATCACCCATTCTGAATGTAGTATCTTTTTAGGTGATATGAGTCCAGTGTGTGGGCAAAGACGCATGTGTCGTGCTTCCTTTGATTAGGTAATGAACACCCGCACACGTATCGCTGATTATCCCACATCTTTATTTAAACTTTAGACAAAGTTTTCGTCTTTAGGAAGAAGAAAGAAGAAAAGAAAGAAAAAGAAGAAGATAAAGCACTGAAGCCGGTTTATACAAAATTGAATAAATAATAATAATACAAAAGAAAGTTAATTATGGAAATATTAGGTTTTTTCTTTTAAAAGGAATTGCACAGATCATGTGGAAAGAATGAATTACCAAAGACACGAAAAAACTAGAATACGAAGAATGCTTCAAAGGTGGAAAGACTTCGCCTGTGCACAAACAGTTATAATAAGAAAAAAAGAGATTTAGAACGAGAATTAGAGATTTAGAGATTCGACCTCCTTAATGGAATTCTATTTCGACTTCCTTAATGCATGTAAGAATGAATGTTTGTTTTTCTGTTATGCGTTCCATAACCATTAATTCTATTGCGATGAAACACTTTTTATTTTTTCAGCACTCACCCAGAATAATATAGAGTTTTTTTTGTTGTTTTTTTTTTGAGTTTATTATATTTACTGATTTTTTGTGAAGTCATAGTGAAATCTATATATTTATTTATTTATTGGTATATTTATTAATTATATTTTTATTCATTTATTTATTTATATATTTTTTTATTAATTATTTATTTATTTGTTTATTTATTTTTTTATGTATTTATTATAATTTCTTATTTTTTTATTTATTTTTATTTATTTATTTATTCATTTACTTATTTATTTATTTATTTGTTTATTTATGTATGGAAAATTGCCTTTAACACAAATGAACAACAATTTCTCACATTGAAATACAAAAAAAACTTAAAACAATCACAAACATACTTAAAAAGAATAAAAGAAAAACTAGTATAACAAAAAAGTAGGTAAATATAAAAGTTAGTAAGCGGAAAAAAAAATACAATTTGAAATAAAAGTTATAGGTATATATGAGATGAGAGGGACTGAAGTTTCTACAGGATCGGAAAAAAAACTGAAGGGACGGAAGACACTGAAGGGACTGAACGGTTTAAAAAACGATATATTTTTCCTGAATATATGGTCACAATGATATATTCTAATATGTATAGGCACCTATTAATAGTTCACATTTCTAACATACCAATCACTTAATACATCGCATTTAACCGATGTTATTGATTTTTCGATTTATGATGATTACATTTGAGATAAACACGAGAAGATGAATAATCGTTAACCTCGATTCCAGCTTCCATACAATTGATGAGCTACCGACTAACCTGCTATGTAACTAAACTTATGTATGTATCATCTGAGATAGAATCTACAATCTTCAATACTTTAGTTCTATCTACACCTGGAATATGTCACATTTTGGAATATGTCATTATAACCATATTAAGCGACATTTTTGTTCTTCGCACTGATTTATTAATGAATTCGCATTTTTAAGGTTATATTTTATTACAAATTATCAACGCCGAGATTGTATTCTGAAAGTTTCATCATAATGTATTTGTGTGTGCGTTGGATACTATGAACGGCGTATTTATTCTACCTTATCGATTAAAGACCTAAGAACGTACTCATTCGATTCTTTTCAAATTTTGTCAAATTTTACTCACTTAGACTCCATTAGATTTTGAAGGATATCTGATTAAAATTCTAAAAAGGCACATCACTTTCATATAATGCCATTGATGAATTATCAAGTTTCCATAGTAAAACATTGTAGTCAAATATAATTTAACAAATTCATTCCATGAAAATGCTGATATTTTCAATACATAATTTGAATACTTAGTGTGACTAAGTAGTGAGGAGTAGAGCGTTGACAACAACCCATTCGCTTTTTTATATGTTGCCTATTACTGCAGAATTATAAGAATTATTTTTTATAGTTTAAATACTCGGCTGATATTTTGTGGTTGTTCATATTAACCGTTTTGGCATGTGAATTTTGCCCTAAACCACTATATTTTGAGTCACTATGCGACATGTTTCGGCAGTGCTGTCCTGCCATCGACCGGCTAGTTGAGACTGAGTGTTGATGTTTAGTTTTTGGATGCGTCAGATGTGTGGGGAGGTGAGTAGAGGGGTGGACGGATTGGTGTCGAGGGGGGTGGGGGTGGGGGTGGTACAGGGTCGGATTTGATTCTGTATAGTATTCTTGTTTTTTATGGGGAAGGCTGTTAAGAGTGGTGATGTATTGAGGAAAGTGTTATTGTTTATAAGTTTAATGCCGGTGTTTATATGTTTGTGTATTTCAAGTGTTTCGTTATTGTTTAGTCGGTAGCCTTTATATGGTGTTTCGTGTAGTAATTTTAGTGTGTGGTTGTTGAATGCGTGGTTAGTCTCGATTATGTGATTAGCAAATTCTGAGAAATTATTATTATTTAGACATCTCCGGTGTTCGTTCATTCTTATCTTTAAGTTGCGTGAGGTAGTCGATGGCAGGACAGCACTGCCGAAACATATCGCATAGTGACTCAATATATAGTGGTTTAGGGTAAAATTCACATGCCAAAACGGAATTATTTTTTGCTTATTAGAATTTACTGCATTTGAAAAATTTCATCACGGGAGAAAAACCATTTCATCAGAAAACACCCATTAACATGATGTTTTAAAGAAATTAATTCTTTCTTATTTGATTTATTCTTCTGATTAATGACCGAATTCTATTTGTGTGGAATCTTTAATGGTAGGTACATCATATCGGTAGTAGTAAAATGCTGAAAATACTTTGTTACATTGAGTGATTTTGGTCTTAAGTGTACAATATTTTAAATAATATTAAGATATAAAATACAAAAATAAAACAGTAAAGATTTCATTCTAGCTTATAAAATAATATTTTTGTAATGTATTGATGTAACGCCTGGTTATCAGAAATCAGTATAGCCAATAATATTAGGTATTTACTGACACTTACGAATAAGGCGGTCGGTATTCTCCGTAGTTAGGAATGAAAATATAGGTATATTATTATGAGGTGTAAGAGAAAGAACTCTCTCCGATATTTTTGTGAATAGATTGGTCTTATGTTGGGGATTATATAAATTAAAATTGTACCTACTTCTACTTTTGTATATTACTTTACTGAATTATATTAATTAATTGTATTAAAAATGTCTGACCGACACGATAAGAAGAAGAAGTATTAAAAATAAATAAATAAAAATATTTTTTTTAAATTCTACATACATTTTTTAATTCGTCGATAGCTATTTCGCCTTATTAGGGCATCTTCAAGACTATGGACATCTTCAAGAGTTTCTGTTGGGCCAAGCCTTCAAGTGTTCTGTTCTGTTGTTGGGAAATAGCTATAGAGGAATTAAATATTATACGTAGAATTTAAAACATATTGTTTTATTTTTAATATGATTTAAAATGGAATTTTTTTACGTAAAATATCCACAAGTACTTAATTTATTGTGTTTGTATAGAATTGAATTAAGAACTATATCACTTTTTTTTCAGTTTTTTTTTATTATTTATTTTATTTTCAACATAATTTAATCTATACCAGATCCCACTAACCATATATGGTTATCAGTGGGTTTCTATGTATGTATATCATATAATATAAATGCTAACTTAAACTTACCAACAATGAAAAAATTATTGAATTTGGTTTAACAATATATAAAAATGTTTTGAGAGATCCAAAATAACACCAGAATAAAAACAAGTTATGCACATACTTACATGTTAATGTATATGTAAAATACATTTTAGTTTGTTATGTGTAAGGAAATATATAATTGTGTCGATAATAACAGAAGATGCCTTCATATTGTATACTGTGATAAACAATATGACGAAAAAACTTTAAACATAATAATATGTAACACAAATTTGTACTGACGACACGTAATAATGAAATTTTACGGTTATAACATAAACTTGGTATAAAAGTTTCTTCCAGCAGAAAGTTTTATGCTTTCAATCATGATTAAAATATTTTGTGTCTGTTTAAATTTTATTCCCAAACAACTGACTCATCCATTGTTTTTCTTGTTGTTTCAGGTAATGATCATCTCTCGGAGAGGATTGGATGCTGTGGTTATCTCTCTTCCAGTTCGAGACATCTTTATTACGTCATCTTAGAACATTCGGTCTCGAAGATGCAGATGGTGGCTCTGTGAATTGGACCGCAATCACAGCTTGTTCATAAGATGAAGTTGCATCGGGCGCAGTTAAAAATGAATCGAAAAAAGTTGTCAAAATAACTGAAATATTAATGCGTTAATTCAATCAAAGTCCGCTCCCAATGTGTAGCTTTTGATCGTCAATATATTAAATAATATCTAGTAAAGACATATTTCTCAAAATATATGCACGCAATATTAACACGATCGGCCCAGGAAAAAGAATGACGCGCTGTTCATTCAATATACGAATGCATCCGACTACGCATTTGGGAATCTCCGTCGACACGAAGATATATCACACATTTAAAAACCGAAGAAAATGGTATATTTAAGCGTAAATTGAAGTTTCTCTAAATAATATTCAATGTTTTAAATAAATCATAGATAGTTACATATAACATAAAATATCTGTCCATATTAGAAATAGTTTATTGGTTTGAATTAATGAAATTGATTTGAATTAATTGTCAAACCAATTTCAGTCAATGAGTTTCATTATAAACAAAGTAGAAAAATAATTTCTAATTTCGCCACCTTGGTAAGCTTTTTATGTCTTAGTCCTTTTGTGTAAGTTCTTCCTAATAAATCTTATTTCTTTATTTATGTGACAAATACAGTCTTAAAAAATATACAATAAATATTCACTATGAAAAAAAAAACAATTACGTTTGTCCACAGATTATGATCATTTAATAATAACATAAGGACCTACATTACAATAAAACATAAATAAAAATATTGTTAACAATTATTGTATTTTTGCCTGTGACCGGAAAGAAAGGGAAGAAAAAAATATGGGAGAAGGATTGAATTTGTAACTGTTATGAAATAAGATAAAAACAAAAAAATAAAATGGGCACCTACACAAAAAAAAAAATTAACAATCTACCTATAAAGATATTTTGTAGCAGTTATTACTAACAATGAATAATCTATAATCAATATTTGGAGTTATGTAAATTGTTGAAATTTTAATAACTAGGTATAATTTATGTTAATTTTTCCGTGTTTATGCAGAATTATAATAAAATCTTCTTCTTCTTCTTCTTTTATTAGGCCCAGGGCCTGTTTTATGCTGCATTTTTAGCCTCCTGTGATGTGGACTGCCAACTATCTCGCCATCTTTTTGGTGGGCGTCCTCGTGGTCGAGACCCCTCCGGCACGTTTTCTCGGGCTATCTTTATAATAAAATCAAATTTATTTATTTAATTATGTATTTTATTTTATGTGAAATAATTGATAAATAAAAAATGTATATAAAAAAGGAATAGGATGCAATAGGTTAAATTGTTTTACCACATATTCAAGAGGTCAATGTCAAATCCATAATTTTTAGTTCCTCTTGTTGAAGCTCTGGGCGCTGAAAACCGTAGACCCTGACCTGTCTAACACGGCAATCTGCATATAAACAGCAGCTGCTTTGAGATATTAAAATCTTTTACATCGTTTGTTCAATGATGTTAGCAAAGTAATACGTACATAATATTGTATGTAGGTGTGAGTAATTCGTACAAGGATTTGATAAACATGAAACAGACTTACTTACATACATAGCTGCGTGTCTAACAACAGAATTAACCATAATAACACGAAACAGACTTATTTACATACATAGCTGCGTGTCTAACAACGGAACCAACCATAATAACACGAAACAGACTTAGATACATAGCTGCTTGTCTAGCGACAGAACCAACCGTAATAACACGAAACAGACTTACTTACATACATAGCTGCGTGTCTAACAAAAGAACGAGCCATAATAACACGAAACAGACTTACATACATAGCTGTGTGTCTAACAACAGAACCAACCATAATAACATGAAACAGACTTACCTACATACATAGCTGCGTGTCTAACAATAGAATCAACCATAATAACCGCTGTTTTGGACTTTTTAGTGAATGTGTAGGAAAATTATGTCGGCCTTCGTGGATCAGTTGATTAGACATCTGACTTCTGAGCTATCGAAACATCTCGTACAAAATCAAGTAAATCAATACATATATTTTAAGTATCTTCGTTTACCTATAAGTAAAGAGCTATCTTGATAATTTTCGGCGAAGAGGGATATGGTTGTGCATCAAGCAAAAACCATTAAATTGCGTTATACGTATAGTTGCTGCCAAATATCTTGAGCCATTTGCCCGAGAAGGGAGGCGATTTGCTCGAATACCAACGAAGCAAAAATACACTTATTTGCGCTCTGCGCAACCGGAAGCCTGTTTCAAGATATTTGGCGATATTTATAGTCTACGTGATTTTTAAGATGTATTACGATAATTCTATGTCGAAATTGTACCAGTACAATTATTATGAGTTTAGTTCTATGGTGATTGTTTTCATAAATCTTTTATTTGCTATCTGAATTGCTTTTTTAACTAGTTTAATCGATTTCATATTAATATCACATGCGCAAGGGACATAATATTTAAAAGTTGAAACGTAATGTTCTAAAAATGTTAGCATAAATACGTATAATTTTTGTCAAATTTAATAATGTAGGTAGGTAAGTGGTAATAAGTCATAAGTCCTGTTATATTCTGGTTCCTATTTTCTTTTGAAAAACTGCACCTTTCGTCCTTTTTGAGTTACAGTGAAATTGTATTTCCTTTTTTGATAAAAGGCACGTGTAAGTATTATGTTTATTCTTTTTTTCCATATTTCAAAAATTGATAATACTCTCGGGCCGCGAAAGGTCAGGGACACAGGCCCTTTTAATTTTAATAATATTAAAACATTTCCCTATAAAACTTTTGTTTGATTGAATTTTTGTAATGAAATTTTTGTCACCTGTCCTATATATTGTTTTGTGTGTTAATTAAAATTCCAATTTCGGGATTACGATGAGGATAATAATTTTAATGTGTTTAGATTAAAAACGAGGAGCGTTGGCGGTGTCCAAATTGATAGGATTTTCATTTGGAAAAATTAAAATACTTCAACTTTCAAAACAATTTCGTTATCGTTATGATTTTTTTTCATGGGATAATTTCATAAATTAGGTACCATCGTAAAAGGACCGGGTTTGCTACTGGTTCCAATGACGCAGTTGTATCAGGCGCACAAATGAATCTGGGGCACCAAATAATACAAAATGGTTAAGAAAATCTTCATGTAAATTATATAATATGTAGGTAAATTCAAACGAGATTAATAAACGACTATTTATTCCTCTCAATAGGACGGTCGATTCGCCTATCTATGAACTTCTTAAGAGATAAAAAGTGTTTTTTAAGTAAGTACCGTTTTGCCACACCGCGGCCGCAGCGCTGCAATCGGCGTTCTTTGCATGCGCACTGGGTATGATATTTATACCCTTTTTATCTCAATAATTCTTGACATACGAAAGTCATTGTTATTTATAGGCTATCCCCATTCTTCCAATTTTTTCATTAATTCAGTTAAATTTTACCTTAATAATTAATTCTTTCACTGTTATGTGTGTATTTCATATGTTATTTCCTCACCACCACCCGTTCTGCTTATGTGGAATAATAACGGCCCCTTGCAAAACTGCGAATGAATACATAAAGAACATACGAAGAGTCATTGAGACACTGCACTTAATGTGCCAAAGAGAGCTAATCATGTGGAAATAATTGGCTCACTGCACTGATAGCGAAGATAAGAGTGCACCGAATTTAAGACAGAAAGTCTCGAAAGCCCTATAGATGCTCTTCGTGGCTACAAGGTCCGCATGTCTAATGGGTCCAAAGAAATTCCCTCAGACATCGTCGTAGAGTTCTCGTCGGAAAGTGGACACGGAAAAGTTAGTGCATTCCCATAGGATATGCTCAGAAATATTTTAAGGGTTATCACAATGCTGACATGAGGACGAATCGGATAAGTGAAAACGAAAGAGATTTGTATTTCATATGTTAAAATCGTTTTTTATTATTCTTAAATAAATCGATATTTTCAAAACATGCACAGTAATTTTATGAAACAGTTGACGATTAAGTACTTGTGTGTTGTAATTTGTAAATAAAAATTAAAAAAGTTGTTTTTGTTTTCTATTTGTATGAACAAATTGAAAATAAAAATAAAATATGCAGTGGACATCACATAACTGTAATAAATTAATCAATACCCTTCTTAAATGTTTTCAAAAAACGTATAAGAAACTTTAATTTTTTTTTTTTTTTAATTGTGTGGTCTTACCGTCCAACGACTTCTTTCTATGCAAAGTAAGTATTTGGTTTTTCTTAATAAAACTTAATTAGCTTTTTATAAAAAAATATAACACAAAAAAAATTAAATCAAATATCATACTGTACATAATTATTACAAAAATAAAATCGTGGAAAAAAAAACAATAACTCTTAAAAAAACAAGAAAAAATGAAAAGTTTGACCATAATGACAAACAATGACTATTATATAAATCTAAAGTAATAAAGCAATCAAAATGTTAGTGTATGTGTGTGTGTGTGTGTGTGTATGTGTGTGTGTGTGTGTGTGTGTGTTTGTCTCACGCCTTCTGAAAAACCAAGAGCATCTAAAAATCTAATTTAAGTGCGAACATGTACCAGTATACCTGATGCAGTGTCACGCTAAAAAGAATGCGATAAAAATGCTGAATTTTAAAAATATTTAAATAATTATTTTTTTCATACAAAATTTTCCAAGTCATATCTGTCAAAAAAGTGTACATTTTGCACGCAAATATCTGTTAGTTTAAAAGTTAGAAGTAGGTATTTACACAAAAAAAATATATTTTGAAGTATAACTTAGCGTTTAAGTGAAAAACATGGTGAATATTTGGTATAATTATAATGTTTAACTTATTTTTAAAGTAAGCCTTTTGTACATAAACGCCGCCATTTTAATATCTTTTCATACAATATTTCATTTTCCCACCGAATGAATATGTTTTTGAAAATAATAAACCTTTGAAATAAATGTAATTATGAAATCATAAAATGAAACACAAGACATTACGGCAAGTTTTAAGACATATATTGTAAAAATGTGTTATTTATTAGTAAAGATATAGGCATAATAAAATTGCATAATTTGTAAATAATATTTGATTTTTCTGACAATTTTCATTTTTATGGCATCGAACAAACCAATGTAGATACCTACATATTCAAAAAATGTATCCGAACCATTCGATATTACTTACGTGTTCGAATCGTTTCCATGGCTACAGAAAGAATGTGATATTCAAATAAAATTTGTTAGGAATCGAATTTATTTAGAAGGTTGTTGTAGGTAGGTACCTACCTAATACTATTTACTTACAAATCAACAATAATATACCTATACTGATTTCCTATAGGAAAATTATTTTATTTATTTATTTATCAACCGTTTGTCCGATTATAATGAAACTTTGGTGAATTGTCGAGCGTATGCCCAGGATGGTTTTTGGATTTAAATTTTTTTCTTATTCTTCTTCTTCTTCGTGTATTTGGTCGTTTTACCTATGAAGGGGGAGTATCCTGGGAAAAGAAGGTCCGACTGTCCCTCCATCTCTTCACAGGTCTTCCAGGACGGGTTCTGCATATAAACTTTTTTCATCTTACCTATGAAGATGAACTATCCTGGGAGATGAAGGTCGAATTTTCCTTCCATCTCTTCGCAGGTTTCTGGATTTAAACTTTTTTCTTCTTCTTCTTCATCGTCTATTTGGTCATTTTACCTTTGAAGGTGGACTAACCTGGGAGAAGAATGCCCAATTTTCCTTCCATCTCTTCGCAGGTATCTGGATTTAAACTTATTTCTTCTTCTTCTTCTTCATCGTGTATTTTTGGTCATTTTACCTATGAAGTTGGAGAATCCTGGGAGAAGAAGGTTCAACTGTCCTTCCATCTCTTCGCAGGTATCTGGGTTTAAACTTTTTTTTCTTCTTCGTGTATTTAGTCATTTTACCTATTAAGTAGAGCATCCTGGGAAAAGAAGGTTCTTTCATCTCTTCGCGGTTCTTCCAGGATGGTTTCTGGATTTAAACTTTTCTTAACCGACTGATGGGACGGGATGTAATGAAGGGAAGGGAGGCACTAAAGGGCCTGAAGGGACGGGAGGTATAAAACTGCCTGAAGGGACGGAAGGTACTGAAGGGCCTGATGGGAAGGGACGTAATGAGGGATTAAAGGGACGGGAGGTACTGAAAGGCCTGAAGCGGCGGGTCCTGGAGTCTAATTCTTTTTCTTCTTAATTTTATTTAGACCTTTAGGGCAGTTTTTATACAAACTATTTCCTATTGTCTAATTCATCTTCTTCTTCTTTTATGTATACATTTGGGTCATTTTTTTATAAAAATTATTTCCTTTAGTCTAATTATTATTCTTCTTCATTTAAGTACGTAGACTTTTGGGAGAGTTTTAATACAAACTATTTCCAATAGTCTTATTCATTTTCTTTTATGTAGACCTTTTGGTCAGTATTTATACAAACTATTTCCAATAGTCTAAATATTCTTCTTCTTCTTTTTTGTAGACCTTTGGGTGAGCTTTTATAAAATCTATTTCCAATAGTCTAATTCTTCTATTAGGTATAGGTATGTATTTTTACTTATTTTATGTAGACCATTGGAATAGTTTTTTATACAAACTATTTCTTATAGTCTTATACTTATTTTTCTCTTTTTTATTTTGTCTTTTGGGTTAGTTTTAAGTCTAATAGTCTATTGTGCAGAAATATTATTAACGATATGCACACTTGATGAAAATACATATGAAATGAATGGGATATGGGATGTGACGATATAACCTGCACTAGAATCTTTTCAATACTTTTGTTTAATTAAATTTAAACCATTTATATCATCCTATTTTGAATAATTTTCAACACCTAATATTTAAAGAATGGGGGTTGTGGCCATTACTGAACTCTTCACAACATTTATATTCAAATTAAAAACTATTTACTATAGTTCAAGTCTTCTTCTTCTTCGTTAATGAAGACTTTCAGTCAAATTGAGCAAAAATATAATGCACACGTGATGAAAAAATATAAAAACGAATGGGATGTGACCAATACTAGATCTTTTCAGCACCTACGTTTGTTTAATCAAATTTTAACCACATCCCAACATCCAAAATTACTTAATTTTCAATAGGTACACATTACAATTTGTTTTCGATGATAATATTTAAAAATGGGGGTTGTGGCCAAACCAATCTTTTTACAACGTTGATAAACAGTCATATTTAAAACCATTACGCATAGTCCATGCGAGCAGAAATTGTATAAATATTATACTTCATTCACACTTTATAGCAATATATAAAAAAGAATGGGTTGTGGCCATCACTTGAACATTTTACAATACTTAAACTCAATCAAATTTCAAACCACTTTTCATAGTCTGATATTGCAAAATAATTGGGTGACAATATTATAAAAACGATTGCTTTTTCTTTCACAATTTTACATTCTTGGCCAACGGCGGGACATAAAAGCTAGTGTCCAATAAAATAAAAAAAAAAATATATAGCATGTAGTTGATGGCCGATATGATTAAGTTGTTTACAGTAAATTGCCAAAGGTGTTATTATTGGTGTATGTTATTGTATGTAAATTATTGTAGTTATTGAATTAATATTTCAATGCAAGCAAATTTGTTCGCGACGTATACAAATATTAGCGTAATGTTAGTTTCTCATGCACAATACAACGCGTGTCAGTCACTTTGTTATAAAACTGGGATATATCTTACATATAACACAATTCATATTTCACATCTCTAGATGCTCGGCGCATAAAGGAGTAACACTAGGTTGGGTGATATCATTATAAATTTTAAAACGTCAATGCAGAGGGTTGCAAAAATTTCGAGCTGATACAGTATAGTAAGTGCTGATAAGTTTTCCATGAACAACTTTAAATTTCTTCTCTATGATTTCATCATTTACGTTGTTTTTTTTTGTGTCCTCTCTAAAACCCAAAATATAAGTCCGATCGACTATATATTAACATCATATGTGTAAAGTGCATAGACCTAGAGCTGATTTTTCTTTTTTCCATAGATATCCGTTTATTTCTTCTCTATAATTTCATCTGTCCAATTTTTAAAATGCTCTCATGGTCTGGAAATCGAGTTTTTTGAAATTTAGATACAACAAAAATAGACTCATCAAAAATGCATTCAATGATTGTCAAAATTTTAAAAAAAATCTAATGTTTGCCATATCGATATGAAATAAATTTCATATTTGTATGAAAAATGTATGTAACAGAAGTAAAATAGCTTCTGTAAGGTAAAATTGAGTGATCAACTTCATATTGATATTGTATGTGTCTCTATACACAAGTGTATTTTTTACTCTCCACTTCTATCTTCCTCAAGGTGTAGGCAGTGAGAACCGAACACCGCATTCTTCTATCTTGACACATAAATCGCCTCATCAACATTGATACACTGTCTCATACATGCTCATCTTACTAGTAATGCAATTTTACTTAAAATTTCTCAACAGGTATCATGTAGAAAGTATATACTATGAGTTTCGCGACAGTGTTTTTGTGTGTTTGGTGTATTGTGAAAACTTTTGTCCTCTTATATTTGTTTAAGAATCTAATAGAAATGTACTTCATAAAAATGCATTTAGAGATTGTCAAGAAAAAATGAACGCTTAATATGGTGTGGAGAGTTTAGTGTTGGCCACAACTCACTCGTTTTATTTTATTTTTTGTGTGTTGGTATACCTAAGTTAAATTATCATATGAAAGAGAGAATATGCCCTGCCAAAAAACTGCTTTGCAGTTTGTCGGGAAAATATAAATGAATTAATATTTTTTATTAATTTTCTTTTTTTTATATATGCAATGTTGTCGGTGAACCGTCCAGTGGTTCAAATGGTATAACCGCTATGGACATGTTTAGGTAATACATTATAGACCTCTCATGTCAATTGTGTTGAAAGTATACACGAAGGAATCATAATATATTCATTTTTATTTATCTTTATCTAAAGTGAAGTTTAAACGTAGCTCATTAAAACATACAATGACACGAACAATTAACTTTGAAGGTACGTAATTCATAATCGTGTTCAAGAACGTCAGAGTGACGCGTGTCAAACATAACATAACGTTTTGCTGTGAGATTTGTGTTGCGTGATCTGTGACCACCAACCTCTTGCTACTGGGAGTGGTGATATGAACGTGATTAATGTGAAATATAAACGAGTGAGTTGTGGCCAACGCTATACTCCTCACTACCAAGACACTCAACAAAGTATTCAAATTATATATAAAAAAATCAGCATTTTCATGACACGAGTTAGTTAAATCATTTTTGATTTCAATATTTTATTATGAAAACTTGATAATTCATCAACGCTATTATATGAAAGTGATGTGCCTTTTAAGCAATTTGCAAATAAAAATATCAAATTTAAAGTTTCCTGAGCTTGGGGTCACTTTGAAATATTTGACAGTTAAAAAATTGAGAAGCACTATTCAGATATCCTTCAAATCTAATGGGGTCTAAGCGAGAACTAGATACACAAATTCGCAAAATATGAAAAAAAATCGCATGAGCACTTTAGTCTATAATCGATAAATTAGAATATATATTAGAAAACACAGCACACACATACACACGCAGATACATTGTGATGAAACTTTCAGAATTCAACATAAGCATAATACCAGTTGATAATCTGCAATAACAAAACATTGAACCTTGAGAATCCATAACTCCCCACTTTATTCCTTTGGAGTTATGAGGAGTTAAAAATAACAAGTGGAATTTTGTTTAATCTTGGATTGTGAATTTACAATTAAAAAGTAGTTCCTACTAAGCATTTTTCCCTGAAATCTAAAATATTTAAATCTGGAGAAAATAAACTAAAATTTTCCCGCGTCAGCTTCTCTCTCCTGTGACGTGAATAATTGTGAGCTGTCCTTCCATCTCTTGGGAGAACGTTCTGACATCCTGGGGAATACAATCCTTGGCCACAATGACGGTTTTTGAGTCATGTCGTTCTATATTTTTTGAGAATTTAAATTTATTTTTATCAAACATGATAATAAATAAATTGAATTGAATTTATTTATTATAATTACACAAAACAAATACAACATATACAAACTAACTAATAACGCCCCATTAGGCAAAAGCCTGTTCTCGGACTGATATTTTACACAGTTGAGTATCTTTATTCAGCTGTAATTTTCATATTTTCACAAGTCATAAAAGAAGAGATGTTAAACAAGAGTAAAAAAATGTAAAATGAATGATACAAATATACAAAAAAAAATCAATTGTACCAAATATTGAAAAAAGCAAATAAAAATAGTATTGCGAGAAAAAAAAATTTGAATACCTATAAATATAACATGTGCCGGGTCAAAGTCATGGGCAGATAACCACCTCCGCATAGTGCCTACCCGATATCTTTATACAGTTTATCAGTGCAGCCTTGAAGGATCTAGTTGTAGTCAATTCTTTAATACTACTATCCAACTGGTTAAAGATATGTGGAGCTGTATGTTTATTTAATCATACCATCAAACAAATTTGCCACAATGTGGGTCAACCAGCGACATGTATCCGGGTGTGTATTACCTTATAAATGGAAGAACGATACAAGTTGTCTCACTCAAAAGGCATATTTGGTGAACCATATTGCTGAGCAAAGTATGTGAGATGTTATTGTTGCCAGCTGTATTTTAGATTACCCGACTCTTTAAGGGACATTACCCAAAAACGATGATAATAGAAGAGTGAAAGCATTCTTTAAAGCTGGTGCCTTACTGAAAATTCTTCCTTAGCCCGTTTCCATCCACTTCTGAACGAAGGCCCCTTCCATTTGACTTCAAATTGTCCTGTCCTGTGCAGTTTTCATCCAGGATGTGCCAGCATCATCCCTTCACCCCACCTGCGGTCGCCCCACACCTCTCCGTGTCGTACTTTGTCACAGCAAATTAATAATGAATTAGTTTTATATTTAAAGGTAAAAGATATGACTACCATCACCATACCATCACACAGCTACCATCTTCATACCAAAATCATGGGTAGACATTATATAAATTTTATTATAGATTCGTTGCTTTGATATAAGAATAATCTCGTTATATTAAAAATAAAACCACACGTTTAAGATTCTACGTTTATTTTTTAATTCGTCGATAGCTATTTCGCCTTGTTGGGGTACCTTCAAGACTAGTCAAATTTTAAATGGAATTCTACTACGTAAAATATCCACAAGTACTTAATAATATCGATAATTCTACTTTTTCTAGATATCTTGGACACTTTTCTGATGCAATAAAAACTTAAGTCCATGACGTCGCAAAATTATGTTCTTATGATTTTGCTCCACAGAAATTGAAATAGTATAGAAACTATGGGCCGGTATTACAGTCTAAGTTTAAGAGCTTAATTCAAGTTTTACGAAAATATAGCGTATTACAGTGTTCCTAATCTTCCCTCAAATACGTCACTAAAACGACAAATATTTAACGTTTCTGGCGGATTAAGTACTTAAGTCAACTGTAATTTCTCGACTCGTTGCTCGACAACGCATGTAGTTTCACTTGAGGCGTTAGTTGTATCGACGGTGGCGCCACACAACAAAACAAACTGACAGCCATATTGAAACGAACATGGGTATTTAAAAGCATTATTTTGGTGAAAAAAAAAAAAATTACCATGTTGGATAATAAAACAATAGTATTTTGAGTCGTAGCGTCCCGTTTTGTAGTCGTATTATTTGAGGTTATTAAAAATTTGATAGATAATAACCACAGAAAAAGTAAAATATGTCTATAATTGAAGATTTAATAACTGACATGTCATATTGCACTGTAATACGGATATGGATTTAATCTCCCCTTAACATTAATCTTGAGTTTAACAAAATCAATGAGTTAAGGGCCAACTGTAATATCGGGCCTATGTATTTCAGAAATGAGGCATGCTCTTCAGTAGAGATAATATGAGACAAAAGTATGTTTGTATTAAATTAGGTACCTACGTCCTGCATACATAAAAAAAACTGTTTTTAAGTCTTTAGATTCCATTTATTATTACGATCTCCTAGTATGTAATATAGAAGAAAACCGTTGTGCGAGATATTAATTTCTATGAGAAACATAAATCATGTTTTTTGCGATGTTTGGAAGACAAAATTTGGAGATATTTGCCCGCTCATCAACACTCTTCACTCACCACTCACTATTATAGTTGGTTTACGTGGAGTGCTCACAAGGCGATCTCTCGAGTATACATACCTACAAATACCTACAAATAATCTAACCTAGATACTTTTTACCAACCTATTTTAGATTTTTATACTGCGTACCGTGAAATGTTCCCTGAGAGCATTAAAAAGATTATTTCAATACCAGATTTGCGTTTAAAATTTCAAAATATATATTTTTGAAATAGAACAGGAAAAATTGGTTAGTTGGATGAATTTTTATTCTGCAATTATCTTTACCTACACTTTTAATCAATCAGTTATACTGTCGACCGCCGTGTCACAGTTGGTAAGCCGTTCGGATTTTGTGCGGGCGTCCTGGGCTCGATTTACAGCAGAGGAGAAATTTATTTAAATTTATTTCTCACGCAAATATTGCTTCTCTGGGCTGGGTACACTGGTTAGTTGGAAGAAATCGTCATGGCAAATACGGCAATAAACTTGCCACTTGCGCAGGGTGCAAGGAAGTGTACATTATTATTATTATTATTATTCTTAATAACTGTAAGTAATGCTTTATAACATTAAGGGTAGTTTTAAAAGCAATATAAGAAAAATATAGGTACCGATCATTGCCAAAATTCGCATAACATGTCAATAATTTTCACAGTTTGAGAAGCGACGTGAATTTTTGTGATGATGCATCATTTAATGTAATTAAAGTGCACCATATTTTTTAAAATATTATTTTTCCACGTTCTATTCCATTTCAAAAATTAAGAGAAAAATAACAGAGGGGCAAGTCCCGTCGAACGGTGGAATTAAAATCCTCCTCATGCCCATTGAGTTCTATTACATCAAAAGTTATTATAGAACTCCGTAAGATAATTATATCCGTGATATGTGTATCACAAGGTTTTGATTCCACCGTTTGACGGGTCTTGCCCGCCTGATGATTATAAATACGATCAAACGTACTGTTCCGCGTGTAAACGTGACGACAAAAACTAACAAAAATGTTTGTCATAACCAATAATTAAGACTATAAAACCAATAGTTAAGAATAGATAATAAAATGTATATCTGACTTAACTTTTATTTTGTATTTGTTTTATTCATAATTCTTTTAATGAACATAGGTTGACTATTATTAAAAATTAAAAACTTGTTTTTTTCTTTCTACATTTCTTTTATTCCTCTCCAGGACGACCGTTTCGCCTGGTGAAGGCCTTTTCAACTGGTACACCAGAAAAAAAACAAGTGTTTGATTTTTAAAAATGGAATTCTACATAGTCAATGCTGTCGTGTAAATAAAATTAAAAGTGTAAGTGGTCGATAGTATAATTGTTAAAATTGTATGCTATTATGGATATGAAATTGTAGACGCATTGTATTCAATGAGAAAACTTCCCCTCGGGTGGAAAAAGATGTTTTCCTTTAAAGGAGAAAAGGAAACGAATAAAATAATACCTTGGAGGCAATGCGAAGGTACATAGTTTTGTGAAAAGCTCTGAATAGGTCATTAAGGTCTTGTTATGAGACGTGATATAGCTAGTATTAAATGACTGTTATATTATTACTTCATACCTACCTACTACATTGTCATAACTATGAAATCTTTTTTATCATTCAACACGAATAAGCTATTTTATGTGACTGCTTTCAAAGAGACTGGTTCTTCTTTAAGACGGACTTCTTCAGGAACAAGCAGACCCTTTGAAGTCGGTTGTATATAAAAGCTCATTCAGGGTTTGGGTTTATGTTGTAGGTATACTGGACCCAATTTTGTCGTGTTTGTCGAAGATTTCATACGATACTATGTTTTATGAAAATGCTTGGAATTTTTCGCGGGGGTAAACTTTGATTTTGAAAAGAAAAATGAAAAAATACAATATAATATGTTGCAAGACGAAAAAAATGTCACATATTGGTTGTATGGTTGAAATAATAGTCGCAGTACCTACCAAGATCAGACTTAATATACCTACCTACCTACCTAATGGAAGGCACCAAATCTCAACCGTAAACAAAAAAAAACTTTGATGGAGTTCTTGTAATAAAAGACATTCTCCCTCCGCGATATTTTCTTAATTTTCTTCAACTGAATAAACTTGGAAAATTTTGTTAAAAGAATAATACTTTGTTCTTGTGGTGAGGTTTTTTCGCTATGCGTAACCCACTTTCAAAGGTAGATAGATACATATACTTATTTGTCTTGGGTACACATAGTTGTTGAAATTATCTAGAGCAGATGATGGACTGATAGATGTATGTAGGTTTTTTTGTCAAACATACCTTGGAACTTATCGTATTTTTCCTTTCATTTTCACAAGTTTTCAGATAAAAAGACTTTAAAATCTGAAAATATAAATTTTGCATTTCACTAAAAAAATAACCTACGCATGTTGAAGAATCGATTAGTAAGAAAGTGTACCTATGTACTCGTTAGATATATATTATTATTTTTTTACAAAATATTACACCCAGATGTTCATGCTTTTGATTTACAAAATATTATACCCAGATGTTCTTGCTTTAAAAGATTTTTATGTTTTTGTGCTAGGGAATGTGTTTTGTGCTTGGTTATCTGAGAATTTGTATCATAATACTTAAGTTTACCTACCATTTGATTCAAAATATACAAACTTATTATTTTATTTTACACTAATTCTCGGGCAACTAACATGTACTATGTCAAATATTAATTTAACACGCACCCAATAACAAGATGCCACGTTCTGAAGACTTGCGATACTTATCCTCTCACAGATACTGACTGAAAATACAATTAAAAACTGTGTCTCCACTGGTAGTCGATCCTGGGACCTTTGGATCAGCAGTCATATACCTAACCAACTGAGCCATGCAGGCTGATCTTGTGTATTAGCTGTATCATCTAGTAAGACAATTTTTAGATAATCTGAGCGTCAAAGAGTACCTATACCAAAATCAAAAATCGGATAACGAGCAGTTTTATAAATAAAAACAAAAAATGCTTTATAAGTGGTAATTATAAATTAAAAAAATTCTGTCATTGATTTAAATGCAAAATGTAAATAAGCGACGTGTTGCTGAGTTTTGATTATAATTGTTTATGATTCTAAGCAATGAGGTATGATATAGAAAATATGAGAAGCTTGAGATTTCAGTTCAACATTATTCATAACGATTTAATCACGCCTATCTGTCACCGAAGCTATTTGTTCTTGGCCAAACCGTGGCATGGTTTTCCTCATATTTGTATCTCCCGTTAGACAAATAAATAACATGACACGAGTTTAGACATGTTATTAAACTGTACTATACTTCATGCAAACATTTAAGGATTCGTAACGGAAAGGGAAGATGTGTCACTCCAGACAGAGCTGACTATCATGCAAAAGATATTGCCAGACTTGGTGGTACTGTAAAATGTAGCCAGGACTAGCACTAAATTGCCATTTCAATAAATTAATGTTGAACATTTGACAAACAGTAAAAATAATGATACTGAAAAGTGGACATGGGTTCAAATAAAGCTTATAATTATCAAAGAATGCTATACCACAAGCATTTTTCTGATAGAGAGAATGTTTGAGGATGTGTGTATATTTTTTTATTATTAAAAAAATATATGATATTTTTAGGCTTCCGTTATATGTACAAAATTCCGATATTCCACAAAACGTATCTTGCAAAATAACCCTGTGGGCAAGAGACCCCTGGGAAGACCAAGGCAGAGATTGATGGAAAATGTTACCCGAGATCTGAACGTGCTGAATGCTTGTGATGACTGGGAGTCCACTGCAGCTGACAGGAAGGCTTGGAAAGCTATTGTTCAGGAGTCTAAAACTCTACCAGAGTAGTATGGCCATCGGAAGTAAGTAAGTAAGTTATATGCGTTGGTAAAAAAAGATTACTTGGCTTACTCATCACATTTTGTCCACAATGGGCTAAGAGAACCGATCCCCAAACGAAATCCTGGCAGACAGGTTTCGGCTCATCTGCTTTTCAAAAATTCATATATGTATTTTCTGTTACAAAAGTTTCTATCAAATTAATATATACATAATATATTTCGTTGCTCTAAACCACCGTCGAATTTCTTCATTATTAATTTTATCTTCTTCTTGTGCCGTGTCAGGTCTCTCCTGATGCTATCACTGTGGCGAAGACCTCCCTGACTCAACTCTTACCTTCACTTAGTTCAATATAATATTGACGCTAATTTCTGGAGCAGTAAAAACAAATTAGTAAATGGATACAAACAATAAATTAAAGTCACTTAGACTGATTTCTGAGTCTGATCTATGGTGTCCACTTCACACATCACTCGTCCACGTATGCCATGTGTCAACATTTGATTAGCGGCAAGTTCGAACAAAACGCGACGTACATCATATTGTAGGAATACAAGAACGGAATTTTATAATCTGTGAATCACGACTCACAGACAATTATTCCTATTTTATGTTTGACATTCGGTTCAAATGCATCTAATTACCTGCACTTATAGGTCCGAATACAGAGTCCGACCTAAATACTAAATTAACCATGACCATTAACCAAATACTAACCATGTTTTTATTGCACAGTCGCTAACTTCAGTTAGGAGATTACGTGGCTTCCTAACTGGAGGGTGTTACGAAGTTTTTGTATGAGAATTGGATTGCAGAGACATATATAAATACTAAGCGCATGCGCGTCGGCGTAAACTTACATTTTCGAATGATTTTATCGGCTTGAATATGTATTTGGTAATTTTGTCAAATCAAATACCAAACAGAGTATACAGCGATCCATACGAGACGCTGGAAATTCGCTGGAATTTCAGAAAAATCGTGACATCGAGCTGTCAGTGTTAAGTTGGTTACATGTTATGTGTGTATTGTTATGACAAAATAACGTTTTAAACAAACGTCAGTCTTTTCATTATACACAATAATGTTAAATTCTACGTCATCGACTTTAAGTTTGTCGTAGTATTGAGTTAGTGATGTCTCTGCAACGCAATTGCTAACTTAAGAATACTAAATACTTCAGTGAGGTTAGGAGTAAGTATTTAGGTAGGTACCTAGGACTATGCATTCGGGTCATGGTCATAGTCTAAGAGATAGCGACGTCAAAAAACAATTTTTTTTTAATTGCTGGTTGTTGATGTCCTTCCTTAATGAAAACGGTATGTCTGGCATACACAAACACATACAGGTGAAAATTTCAAATTTTAGTATCATTTGTATCCTTGTAAGTTCTTTTTGTACTCTTATCCCATCCATCTGATTACAAACTTGGTGATTTATTTATTACACACCCGGGAAGGTTTCTAAAATAATCTTATTTTTTTACATATTTTAGTAGGTATGTACTTAACAGTTACCACTTAATTCACAAACGGACAGATTTTATAGGTGTAAATAACATACAAGTAAAGATTATATTGAAATAATGTTAAATTTTGCAATTTTTCACCTATAAACAGAATGCGCACTGGTAAACGCGACTTCTCCCAGGTGCCAGAATTACCTTTTTCTTATATACCTATATTCATACTTTTTCATAAAATAAGAAGGACTAATTAAAAAAAAACATCCATTAAAATAATGAATAATCGAAAACGTTGCTATCTCTCGGACTCGAGTGATGGATGTCAAAAAATATTTAATTATTTTGTTATGCAAGGTCGGCATAGAATAAAATGTTTTTTTTTGTCATTATTCAGCAAATGTGCGGGTTATTAAAAACGAGGACAAGATGCATTCAATCCTCGGTTTTTGGTCAAAATTGACCTTAAGATACATCATTTTCACTACGTTCATTTAATTTTTTCACTGCATTGTCATTTTTTTTAACAAAATATATAATATATATGAACTTAATACTTATGAGTTATATTTTAGTTTTATTTTTCATAATTTTTAACGATAAGTTTGAATATTTAAAATAGATATTGTCTGTGCATTATGATGCTTCATTAATATTCTCTTCGATTCCCCAAAAGCTACGAATGGATGGTTGAGATTTGTATGGTGGTAGTTTTAATTGAGGATATAGACAAAAGAACGTCATAGTACTATAGACATGTAGCATACTTCAGACGTGTCTTTGTGCAACAGGGTTGAGAGAAAAAATGAAAACTCACGAAATTTACATGTCAAATATTTTTATTTATTTGACAAACCTTTTTTATAAGATATTCTTCTTCTTCTTTTATGTAAACCTTTAGGATTGTTTAGTAGTGGAATCCCAGATATACCTCCATCTTTTAAGAGATCTACTGGGAGGGCGGGTACTGTGAGGCTGATTGTACAGCACGATATGAGGTAGTCTGGTGCTGTTCATCCTTTGGACGTGACCATATCAGTCCTTCCTTTGCTGCCTACTCCATATCATATCATCAAACTCTCATATATTTCCAAAAGTTGATTTATTTATGTTAACAGTAACATAATTTCATGTTAAATTAACCGAACTATATTGAATACAAAACATTTGGTTTTGTACAGCTAAATGTTTTGTGCGCACAGCCAAACCGTACAATTATAAATAGATGAGAAGTGGCAGAGCGGTTAGCTCGCTGGGTTAGTATCCCAATGGTCGCGAAGTCGAATCCTGTCATAACCGATTTCGTGTTCCTAAAGCACAAGCATATGCTTAATTTAGGGAATGTATGAGCTTATTACAAGGGAATATTCATTAAAAAACATTTGTTACTGATTAGATAGGTTAGGCTAAAATGCAGGGAGCTAGTTCATTTGTCAGTAGTTCAGTTGTATTTTTTCAGTGCAGTTGGAAAAAATTGCCATTTAGCAATAAGCTCGACACTTGCGCGAGGGTGCAAGGTAGTGTTTATTGTATTTTGTCATGAATGAAATTAAATGTCATGAATGAAATAATGGCTTTGATAGGATGTTGTGTATGATGCCAGTAATTCCTGAAGCGAATATACGTACCTAAGGAACCGAAACTCGCTTATACCATTTGATTTTATGGAATTTTATTAAGAATTATTCAAGATAATTTCAATTGAGCATCTTATTTAATTTTCATAAGTTGATGAGCCATGAAATGATAGATATTTAAATGGACCTTGTGATAGTAAAAAACTACACTTGAAATAGAATTGTACAAAGAACAGATATATTTTTGAACAATTCATACCTAATTTGCATCCTCATACATCCCATAATTAAAGAATAAATAGCCAGAGAGTAAGGTAGAATTCGAACTCACCATCACTGAATACAAATCGCTATAGGACAATTTTTAAAGAAATAATAATTCTCTGACATTTTTATTACGACAGATTTCCTTGAGTTGTGTGCAACCCTTCCAAGTTCAATCTTGTGCAGCCATTAGCATGTCATCGCGGTTACAAAGGCTCTCTTTGTCTGCGGTGGAGATTGTGATAGGGCATGCCTTCATAATAATCTAACAACTTACACTACCTACCTACATACATACATACAATAGACATACATCCAACAAAACATGCAAAAATATTAATATATGTAGGTAAGATTTTTAATCTACATACTACATATCACATAGTAATCGTTGTGTTTGGGTTTTTGTATTTATTGTATTTTGTTTATAACTATGTATAGTGTTTTATAATTGATATTATTATGTTTGATGTACTTTTATTTTAAATTTGAAGTTTAATCTTATTAATTTATAATTGATAGTTAAAATTGTTATGCTAGTTGTATTTGTATTTTAAATTTGAAGTTTTAATCTTTTAACTTGTAATTTATAATTAATATTATGTACTTTTGTTTAAATTTGAAGTTTTAATCTTTTAACTTATAATTTATAATTAATATTATGTAAGTACTTTTGTTTAAATTTGAAGTTTTAATCTTTTAACTTATAATTTATAATTAATATTATGTAAGTACTTTTGTTTAAGTTGAAACGACCAAATATTTGAGTGTACCAAATAGAAAAGCCGTGTTTTTTTATTCATCAAGTAGGTTGATATGATTTTGGTTGGTAAATAATATTACATTGTGCTCTCCTACGGTTGTAAATATTTATTTCGAAAAATATTTTTGAATATTGTAGGGCACAAAAGCGATATAAATGGGTGATATAAAACTGCTGTTAGAAAACATTTAGTGTGGAAAGCATTGTGAACAGCATTTTGGGAAAATATATTTTTCGGCTTTTCTCAGAAACGGCCCGGCAATTCGGATGCGAAACCCTTCCGAAAATAAAATATTAGGTTGTTCGGACAGATTATTTTTTTCCATAGTCATCTTTATATTATTTTGATATAGCAAGTGTTTGTGAAAAAGTTCGTTTGATTGTGCACAATAATTTTTGTTAAATACCCAATTAAATATTTATTTAACATTGCTTCTAGGGCAACTAACAGGTACTATGTCAATTATAAATTTAACACGCACCCAATAACAAGTTGCCACATTCTGGAGACTCACAGATCCAGACTTAAAAAACAATCAAAAACTGTGTCTCCACCGGAAATAGAACCCGGGACCCTTGGATCAGCAGTAAGATACGTAACCAACTGAGTCACGAAGTCCGCCAAATATGAAATGTCATTAACAGCATTTTTGGCATACTTTACTTTCGAAATTCTGTTCAAGCAAGAAAAACAAGATGGGCATTTTATTTTTTCTCACTGACTGACGTCGGGGTCACCACTTTGGGTATTTGGGCCATATAGAGGTTACCTACATAGTGGTTCTGATTACATGATGTTTATTAGACAGAGGCGCGAGGAACTATATGAGAAATGGTTGGTCCGCCGTTGGTGGTGATATATAATATGTATATACATAGGCAAGCCAGAGGGGCTGCCTCCTTAATCCCAATACGATACAATAAGATGTATTTCATTGTGGCAACATTTTGAAAGGCCAGTTGAAAAGCATGGAGTACCTTGGCATAAATTAAATGCAATAATCGATGAGAATCGACAAAAATGACAACGACTCATGACATCGCTGAAAAATTAAATTTTTAATAATAATTATGAAACATTTGAGTTTGCATACAAATAACAATTTACAATAGAAAATCAATTCATAAAAAAAAAACAACTTTTCACTCTCAAAAGGTCCATGTTCAGGTATATTTCTAGAGGACAAGCCCCCGGCAGCTGTTATGATTTATTTATTTAAGATTTTATACGGTTAACACACAATACATATTAACATAATATCAATCACAATTAATCAACCGTGTGCACAAAAATCCCACAAGGCACAGCCTGTATGTGGGTATACTGTATGTGGGCCTGTATGTGGGTATACCAATTTGAATAGAGACAAAATTATTTTGATAATAGCATCCCATCAAATTCGATTGTTCATAATTTTTGTTCATGAAATTTTTACAAAAACATTATTGTCAGAATTCGTGGCTTTGTTTGTTGAATATTTGACTCCTGAGCTAAGTGTCCGGGATTAGATACACAGTGGAGATACAAATTTCAATCAATGTTATTTTTTTAGTATTTTTATTTATTTATTTGAAATAAAATTTAATAATAAATCAAATATACATACTTATATAATATACACAAAAATATTTTATAAAAACCAAAATTTAATCATGATTATCATAATAATTAATAAAAAAACAATAATTTGTACTCGAATATTTTTATTATTGCATATGCGCAAACATTGGATTTTTTCCCTGTCGGGAGTCAAAGGTATTTTTTTACAGATTTTTAATTATCTCAATAGAGACGAAGTTAGAATATATACTGTAGGAGAACCGGGAAATCAAGGCACCTACAGGGCCTACGACCTGTCATCGGCTGGTTTACGTGATCACTTTATGCGCTTGCGCAACATTCACCAATTAAGCCTTCTTAATGAGATTTAATGATATTTCAGTATTACAATATATAGAGCTTTCAAAATTGAATTGATAGGGATCTCATTAAGAAGGCATAATTGGTGAACGTTGCGCAAGCGCATAAAGTGATCACGTAAACCAGCCGATGACAGGTCGTAGGCCCTGTAGGTGTTTCCCGGTTCTCCTACAGTAGATATTCCAACATCGTCTCTATTGATATAATTAAAAATCTGTTAAAAAATAATATGTTCAATATAAAAATAAAAAAAAATAAAATAAAATAAAAAACATGCAATTCTGAACGTTTGAGACGATAACAATCGCGAAAATATGGCAACTTGCTATTTGCTAGAAGTAAATATTTGATGAAGAACCTGGTTCAAAAAAAAAATAATAATACGGAATGACTTTCCAAACAACCTTTTATATACCTATAAAATATTATTTTGATATGTTCCTAATCTTATTTCGAGACGAACATTAAAAAATGATATAATTCGTTTAATTCCCCGTCAGGCATTTGTGTTGAATGATTTGAATCAGAAATATTTACGGGTCACAGGTTATCAAATGGAAAAATATATTATATATTAGATTAGATTTTCTTCAACGATTTGATGCGAGTGAAAAAATATATAATATGTATTAATGGACGTAAATTGAACTCGCTGAAAAAATATTTAGGCTTTCATTTCGACTGGAATTCTCATTCGAATGTTTGAGCCGGATATGAATTTTCAATGCAGACTTAATGCGAATTTTTCATCACGATTTCGTATTTTCCTTGGATGAGGAGATCTTGGGATTGAACTATTTTGAGAATAACTATTGCATTTGTTCAACGTTAACACAATGAAATGATTATTAACCCTCAATGGACCTTGACATGGACTGATGTACTTTTGACCTTAAGGCATTATCATATTTGATCAACGTCGAAAATTTAAGTCGAATATAGGTCGAATTCAAATTTCCAAGGTAGACTAAATAATTTCTTTAAGAACTCTTTTTCATATTTCGCTTAGTAAAGATGTTGGCGTTGAACTATTATTATGAAAATCGTAATTATTTGATAGTATCTTTTTCTCGAATATTTTTATCATCTTCTTCCTAAATATGGGCCTCTTCCATGGCAATATCTTCCAACCAACTATATTCATTTGGTGAGGTAAATTGTGTTTATGACAGGTACCAATTTATGTGAATGAAATATATACTGATACCATCACGCCATTTCCCTATTTGGGGTAGGCAGAGAGAACCGAACGTCAGACTCCTCTCTCTTGACACACATTCCTCGCTTCATTCACGTCCATACATCGTCTCATACACGCTCTTCTATTATTCTTACTTCTAACATCACCATCTTTCAAAATCCCATTTATGTGATCGTGCCAACTTTTTCTTGGCCGACCTTTACTTTTCGTTCCTCTTTTATCAGCCTTGTACACTTTTTTTGTCAGACGGTCATCACTCATTCATTCTATGTGACCGAACCACCTAAGGGCATTTATTTTCATCTTACTTACGATATTTCTTTCAATCATACATTCTCGTCTAATATCCTCATTTCTTATTCTATCATACATCGTTTTACCACACATTCGTCTTAGTGACCTCATTTCAACCGCGTTAATTCTACTTTCATGCGTCTTCTGCCATGTCCATGTCTCACTAGCCTACATTAGAGTCGGTGCGACGATATACTGAAACATATAAAAAACGGATAGAAGAGGAGAGGACAATGATATGATAAGGAGACAAATTTAAGTGTTATGTGTAAGTAAATAATTATTCAGATTTTTTTTCAAATGTTAATGAAACTTGATGTTGCGATGGGATGTGATTCCAAAGACGAGCTGCTTGTACGGAGAAAGATGTGGTGAAAACTGAAGTATTGTGTACTGGGATACTGTATTTGAATTTTCAGTATTTGAATGAAAGGGCAACCCGTGCTCTGGAAGATAGGCAATTAAATTGATTTCGTTTTATTTCTTTTATATTTATGGATTCCATTAGATCATTCTGTGTATCCATCAGGAATCACTCTGTATAGTTATATGTCCATAATGAATAATATCTTCTCTTTTCTCCACTACAGGGTATGGGCCTCTGATTTCTCCTTGTCTCTACCATATGTTATTTAATTTATTTTTTAATATTCGATGTAAAAAATTGCATCATAAATCCAGACAAAAAAACATGATATATCTTCGCCGGGAACCAAGTCATCAATTTTGACTCATACGTCAGAAATCACACTGTGTCACGAAATGCTTTGGTACACTTGGTTATCCGTTTGTATTCTGTAAGAGCATCCTGGGCTCGATCCCCAGTAGGGATGAAATTTATTAAAATTCATTTCTCATGAAAATAGTGCTTTTTTCGCTGGAAACACTGGTTCGATTAATTATTATTATTAAATCTATACCTCATTTAGTACTGATGGGAAAAGATGAATAAAGGGCGCATGTAAGTGCGACCACTGCTAAGAAATTTATATAAAACCCTGTTTAACTGCTACTCAAAAAAAATATTATCCTCTTTATAATCAGTATTTTCATTGGTCGATGTCCTGTGTAATGAACATAATAAATCCTATGAAAATCTTTTTTTTATCTTGTGTATGTGTGTGTGTGTGTCTGTTTGAAGCGACAAGTAGGTATGGGCTTTATCCAAACACTCTACAAAATAAATATACACTAAGGTTAATCGGATTCTGAGATACTTTTGGGCTGAAACGTTTTCGCCGTTCTGTCTTCAAGGATTATGTGAAGTTTTCAACCCTTCAATGCTATTCAACTTAAATAACTAAACAGAATACAAAATTTTACCAAGCCACCCACTACACAAGAAAAGGTGACAATCTTTTCAATGATTATTAATTATTATTTTACTGAAAAATTAAAGTGAATATGTTTTATGCACATAGCTAATTTTTGATTATTTTTTATGCATCTTCATCTCACAGAAAAGCATACAACCAAACCTACAGTTATAATAAATAGAACCTACTTAATTATAAAATTTAAGTTAAAATTAATTAATTTTGGCATTATTTCAAAATCGTTAATCCGTAATATAGAAATTATAGATTTATCGAAAAATAATAATAAAAATGCAAAAAAACGGTAATAATGAATACATGTAGAATCGTTAAAGATTTGTTAAACGTTAATATTCGGGAATCAGTAGGGTTGTTAGGTAGTATAGAGACCTCCTCATAGCCCAATCCTTTGATATGTTAAGTATCTGGATGGGTGAACTATTCCCAATTGAAAGCTTGATGATGTGTTTGTTGCATTTTATTTTGCTCTTTTATATAATTAAAAATTTACGCATTGATCTGCTAATTATTTTGAGGTAGTGTAAAATGGTAATAATAATAATTGAGTGTTATTATTTGTAATGCTTAATTGTTGTTAATATTATTAGTAAATCGGCCAGCGCCGTAAAAAAAAATACTGGTAGTCAAACAGTTTTGTTTTCCTATTGTATCATATATTTTAAGTATATTAATACTATGTATATTAGAATAAAGTATATTTATGCAGCAATCAAACCTAATTGATTAAGACAGTCTCTACTTTAAAATGCTATTTTTACAGCGTACATAATGACTTGATTGAGGATATCTATATTTAATTCATACAAAACAACTTGATTGAGGTAATTTCTGTTTCATTCATACAAAACAACTTGACTAAAGCATACTCTCAAGAATAATTGCAGTGTCTTTATTGATTCTGTATTTGTTTAATTTTAACTGAATTCACACAGAGTACCTACAGAACATCTCGATTGAGGCAGTCTTTTTTGTACATATTGATAATCTACGGTTAGTACATTTTTGACTGCGGTTATCTTTGCTTAGTAATTACTTTGTACGTATATCTTTGAATCTCTCCGTTTTAATATTATTATTATAAATTACAGATTGTAGTAACTGAAGTTTCTACAAGAGGGGGTGTGTATCAAAGGGGTTATCGGCTTAGGGAACATTTACAGATAATAAAATCTGCCTAATTCACTGAGGTTTATTCACTTAACTAAGTCCCGATGTTGTCACAAGCTTCTTGAAGATCAGATCCTTTGTCAACAATAGTCTGATATGATCGGCCAGCCGTAACAATAGGGGCCAGTCTGAAACGTTGATCAAAACGTGCCTTCAGAGACATCTCGCATAGTATCTCTGGTAGGGTATGTATATGTTCTTACGGGTAGCCATCCCAAGAGGTAAATTCGTTTCGTGTGATATTGTTTCTAACGGAAATGAACCCTAAAATAGAAAAATATTTCAAGACTCTTCAATTAGTGCAATTAAGTGTTACTCAACAAATGAAAATAAAATAGTTAACTTAGTTAAAGAAGCAACTAAATCTGTAACATATAGATACATCTAAGTACCCACCTAAAGTCCCTTTACCAGTTAACATGTCGCATCTATTATCGCTTAATTTTCTTCCTATTTATTCCGCAATAACTAAATTTATCTTAATCAATTGTATTAATCTGTGAGTCGTAATATTCACCAATATATTTTATAGTTTTTCTTCCATTTGGCACAAATCACTGTTCTAAGAGTAGGTTACCTAATCCAACTGTCGATTTGTTCAGGAGAACTTTGTTCTCTTAACATATCGACAATGTTTCAAGCCAGGATACGCGAGAATTGTATGCAGAGGTCTACTTTTTTCACGGCTTTTCCAACTTTGAAGTCAAAAAACGCCAACTTAGAGGCTTCGCAGCATATATGTTCCATACACGGATTTACTCAGAATTCGGAGTAGAACATTTCGTGTGTCTGTGTGTGTGTGTGTGTGTGTGTGTGTGTGTGTGTGTGTGTGTGTGTGTGTGTGTGTGTGTGTGTGTGTGTGTGTGTGTGTGTCTGTGTGTGTGTGTGTGTCCCTTATTACTTTTGATCCGCTAAATTTACAGAGCCTAAAATTTCAGAATATATAAACAGTTACAGGCCTACAAAACTTTTATACTCGGAATTTCGAATTTTTGTTTCAGTCAGGGGTTATCAACTTTTGAATTTTTATTTTATTTTTCCATATATCTCAGAAACCATAAAAGCTAGAACGCTGAAAATTGGTACAAACATAGACAAATACAAACTCTCAAAGTAGTTTTTTCAAAAAAATTCCAGGGTTTCTCAAACATTTTTTATTAAGAAAAGTATTTTTTTTATGATAAATTTATGAGTTTAACTGCCTATTTTTCCAAAACTTTTACAATTATCGAAAAAAGCCGAAACACCCCAACTAGATAATTTAATTTTCTATAAAAAATATCAGCATTGTACTAGAAGATCTCAATTTTTTTTAACAATTTTTTTAAAAATTGAATTTAGTGACGACATTGCTTCATACATTTTGTATGGCAGTCGCCTATACACAATATGTAAGAAGACTTAATAGTTTGATACTTCACCTCCAAACATACATACATACCATCATGCTATTTTCATATTATGGGTAGGAAAAAAGGACCTTCCTCCATACTATCCTGTCTTGACATACATACCTACATATGTTGTATAGAAAACAAAATATCTGACAATATTCAATAATTTGTATATATGGGTTTATAGTTTGGTACATATTCTTCAACTATACATACTATCGCTATCGACAGTTGGATCTCATGTGTTACATGCAACTAGTAATATAATCAAAATCCTGGAATGTTTTATTAAGCTCTGCACATTATTTGTCTCGCAGTTGCGGTACATATTATTTGAAGTAGGTATATGGAGAATAAGATAATAATTATGAGCGAGAGACAATGTATGTATAGTTAATAATAATAATAAATAAATCCTTGCGCCCTGCGCAAGTGGCGAGTTTATTGCCATATATCAATTTCTTCCAACTTACCTGTGTTTTCAGCCCAGAGAAGCAATATTAGCGTGAGAAATTAATTTAAATAAATTTCTTCTCTGCTGGGAATCGAGCCCAGAACACCCGCACAGAAACGGCTTACCAACTGTGCCACGGCGGTCGGCACAGTATACTGAATGTATGATGAAACTAATAAAGGTATTTTCAGAATAATTAACAAAAAAACATATTTATATCAATCAGAATTACTATTTAAGATTTTGAGGTCCTTAATACATAACCCAAGTCTATACAAAAAATTACAGTCACATTATCCTAAGCCTATATAACACAAAACAAACTGTACAAGTAGAACCTACCTAACTAATAATAATAATAATAAATTTGGATTATTTTTATAGCGCCGTTTTTGTGATAACCTCACCTCAACTAGAATGAAACCACACAAGGACAAAAAACTATACATACCTATCATCTAAACTACATAGCAAGTTAAATCAATACATACCAGAAAAATTAACTCTTTGATCAACGAAAGCAAAAAAAATAAAATATTAAATTGTCTATTTAACAAAGGCAGAGAAAAGAGCGAAAGATTATTTACATATAATGAAATGAAAAAATTAATATCTTTTACTATTCTACTATCTTCTAGAAGGAATAGATTAAAAGATACTTTAAACAAATTGTCAGGAATTTAACAGTAAACAACTATAAGCATAGTGGAGTGTCGTATCCAAAAATTATTGCAAAACAAATAAAGGAAAGTAGGTACATCATATGTACATAATAAAGAAACAGGAGGAAAAAATACGTACACTTCAGTTCCCAGAACATGCCTTGGGGCTAGTGGAGTGGATACATTCACAAAAATATTTAATATTTTGTCTTTTATTTTTTTTTTTTTTTTTAATGAAAAATGAATATGTCCTTGTTAAACAAGTACATATACATCTTCCTACGTTCCCTAAACTAAGCATAAATGCTTGTACTATAGGTGAACGAGATCGGTCGAGGCAGGATTCGAACTCGCGACCACTGGATTACTAACCCAGCGCGCTAACCGCTCTGCCATCCACCCATCCACCCACCCATCCATTTATTATATTTAGTATTTTCTTATTAATAGGTATTTATATTGCACTGGATTTTTGTAATTATAAATACTCGTAATGTAGTCCAATTCATAAAAATTCAGCGCCTAACGTTGGCTTGGACACGTTTGCCGGATGGATGATGACCGCACTCCAAAAAAGGTATAAGACACTTGTCCTGAAGGGAGAAGAAGTAGAGGCAGACCTAGGTTGAGATGGCTGGACGACGTCCTGTGCGATATCAGAGAAATGGACCTGATAAATTGGAGAAGACTGGCGATCGATAGGGAGGTGGGTGATGATTTCTGGAGGAGTGGCCAGTATCCGTAGCGGACTGTAGCTCTAGTGATTATGATGATATTCAGTTGTACTTGAGCAAGCCATCATATAACTGCATAGTGTCAAATGTATAAAAAGTAAGATTGATTGTAATATTTGCTTTGGTTGGATGAACCATTTTAAAATTATACAGAATTCTTAGGAAAACCATTTTGTGTCATCAAGAAACGGTGCGTCCCGTCTGATGGAAAATCGTAATACGATTCTGAGAATTCGTATATTCCCGCTAAAGATAGTAAAAAAAAAGAAACTATTTTTTCTCTCCATTCTCTGATGCATAACATTCCGTCCAAGTTTTCTCAACTTTGATTGAATGCGATATTCAGCAACATATGTGTTTGTACTTTTGCAATCAAATATGTTTTTTATTATATTTTTGAATGGAAAACTTTTGCGTTGTTCCATTTTATCATTTCAATGGTCTTTTTCAACGAAAATTTATAATGATAATATTTGTTTCGCCTAGAAATTTGCGACATATTGATTTAATTAGTGTATGCTCAAAAACATTTTGATTTTATTTTACCTCGTATTTTAAACATATTTACAAAAGAATTAAATGGTTTTGAGATATACAATATAAAGTCACTGAGTGCTATGAAAAATAAACTATCTTCTTGGATTCTCAACAAAGGTAGAATGAACATTGAAAATATATTTTTTAAAATTATGAAATGATATATAACCGTATTTTTATAGCTGTATATTATAATTTATATGTTTGATTTTATGATATGTTATCATTGTGTGTTAGACATAATGGGATACATAAGTATGGACTGTGTCAGTTAAAATGAATAAAAAAACTATACCGACAAAAGCACTGCTTAGTGGAATAGTTCTTATCCACTGGGTGTTGGTACTGATAGATTGTATTCTTTTTGTCAGTGCCAACATATAGGAAGTAAATTGTCTATTTTTCATATTTTTTGTTGTACTATGTTTCACTATTGTATAGTTGTAATTTTTTTGTATGGTTATTGTGGATTTTGAATATATATAAAAAAATGTCTCTTTCTTAAATTAGTACAAATTCAAGCGATCACAATGATCTGATGTTGAGCCCTGTACTTAAAAATATACTTATGCACGATAGGTACTCATATATTTTGTAATGTAAAAAACATTACATTTATGAAACCCAGCTTAACAATTTGTTCGTTGATTTTTGCAAATGGATCAGCCGTCTCTTTCACCTATAAAATTATTAAGAACCAAATGACTCACATTCGTACGTATTTAAATGGCGTTTAAGTAATTGAAAGATAAATCGCATACACTGGTCAGTTTCTCGATGAAATTGAACAGATGCAAATTCGATTCATATTCAAAAGTTGGCCTTGCATTGTGTTGGCAAATTTGAAAACTTGTCTGAAGAAAAATACGGAAGTAGAAATATTGTTTAAATGGTACCAACCCACATAAAAAAAACAGTTTTTCAACATTTCGGGGGAAAGCGACGCTTCTTGGCTAAAGGAAATGCGAGTTTTAAGATTTGTCAATCTAAACAATTTTATATTGGTACTCGATTTTTTCTACGTTACCTTGGTGTATTATTTTTTTCTTTTCAACGAAATCGCACATCTTGACATTAGCATGCTGTACTCGTGATGTCTTTGTGCGGTCGTTCAATAGACATGATTTGTACTTATTTTCGTTCGTTTCTCTTTTCATTTTTTTATTTCTTACATTCTCCACCTTTAAAACACTCGGCGAAAATATAAAAGGTGAATGAATAAAGCCGGTTGAAGGGGCGATTTGTGCGCAACATTCTTACTTTCGCCGGAGTGAAGTGAAAATCTTAAAAAACCCCCGTGTTATCGAGTGGAGGGAAACCATAGAGTGGCTGGAGGTATATGAGCCTCAGAGTCTACCCCTCAAAGAGTTCTGGAGGAAGAGCGATGGGTGAAGAGTGAGGAACACTCGAGGTATTGCGGCCGAGCTGAGCTGGGCTGGGTTGGGTCTCCGGTGCTTTGGTGTTTCAACACAACATATTATGTTAGGTATTTTATATCTTTGGAAAATATTATTATTTCGCGAATACACCAACTTTGAAACAATTGTGTGGATACATAATCTATACAATTTTCTATTTCTCAATACTTCGATTCTAAAATAGGATTCAAAAATACCAAAATTAAATCTTGATGGTGATGTTTTTAGTTATCAACGCGAAGAAATGGATTTATTTATCAATATATTCTCTTGGATTTATTTTAATGGATTTATTTATCTATTCAATATATAGCTCTTATAGTTTTATTCAGCCCTAATCAATAAGACAAAAAAGATTGAACATATAATAACAGTTCGTTGTAATGCAAGGAAAAAAAATGCATAAAAAATAAATGTCGGTCTTCGTGACTCAGTTGGTTAGGTATCTGACTGCTGATCCAAAGGTCCTGGGTTCGATTCCCGGTGGAGACAGTTTTAAACTATGTTTTCAGTCTGGATCTGTGAGACCATTAAAATAGTAAATCTCCAGAATGTGGCAACTTGTTATTGGTTATGTGTTAAATAAATATTTGACATAGTACTTGTTGTTGCCCGAGAAGCAAATATAAATAAAATAAATAATCTACATATATTCATAAAAAAAAATGTTTATAAGTATTCAAGTAGGTATGTTAAGAAATATGGTTGTACGTAGGGTATGCGCTCCTAAAACGATCGTCAGATTGTAATGAAACTTTAGTGAATTGAAATATATTAAATATATGAAATTTAATAAAAATAAAATAAAAAATAGTGAGATGAGGAAAGGAAGGAGTAATCTTGTATAACCAGGGGGCAAGTCTGCTCCAACCGGCGAAATCAAAACCCTCGTGATTACCCATATCATGTATATAATTATCATATGGAGTTCTATGACATCTAAAGATATTATAGAACTTCAAATAATAATTATATACATGATATGGGTAATCGTGAGGGTTTTGATTTCGCCGGTTGGACCAGACTTGCACCCCAAATAGATATTTTTACTTTAGTCTTGTTTCGAATATGTTTACTGAGATAGACAGACGATAGAAGACTAACGCTATTCGTTAAAAGTAGGTACTTCAAATGAAGAGCTGAAAATCAGTGTTATAAATTGGAATATAGTGAAGTACGTTCAGCAGATCTAATGGACGCCTATGACTATTCTAAGCCGGTGCCTTTCAGGAAGATAAATAAGTATAATATTTCATTGTCTGTTGAGAAAATTCCTTGTTTTACCTCTGAAGATGTATCAGGGTGGCAGATATAGGGTCGGGTGTCTGGCCGCAAGGGTAGAACTTGGAGTGGTACTCTTCAAGTCGCTCGGAGAGGAAGCGAGTGGGTATACAGGACCTACCTATACAGGGTAATGTAAGAGCTCAAATTGTAGCTCACTGGTTGCGGTGACGGTGAAGGAAATTACAGACCCAATCTTCTCTTTGGTTGCTCGTTAATAGTTTGTTTTATTATTATATACATACATAAGTGGGCCGGTGTAAAGTTTTGTTATTATCATTTAGACCTTAAAACTATTGGAGAATTATTTCCCAAACAGGTTGTGTTAGAGCAGAGGTTCCCAAACTTTTTTGTGTCGTAGACCCCTTGCCATGTTTTCGATGTTTGGTAGACCCATTATAAATGAATGTGAGAAGGGGAATGTTATGAATGTTATCTAAGGTTTTGGTATGATGGAACTTTAAGGAAATTTGAAAGCAACATGACAAAAAATGCTAAAATAAAATATTGTACTACGAATAATACTAACAAATTGTTATGCGATAGGTACTATCAGTGTTTGTTGAGATCCACTATCGTGGATCCCCATTTTCATTTCATGGACCCCCAGATTTTGTTTTCGCTGACGCAGACCCCTGGGGGTCGATATAGACCACTTTGGGAATCACTGTGTTAGAGGATTGTTAAACTTTTGTCGTTAGTAATAATTTATTGATTCTTTTCATAACATGCATTACTTTGCTATCTGTTACTTTTGATAACATATATTGTTAAATAAACACACGCGTTTACTATTTACACAGTTTATTAATAAATACAGCAATTAAATATTATAAGAGTGAAGTACAAATATTAGTATATAAATGAACCACAACGTGAGAGCACTATATCATCGATCAATACCCGATCAATCCAATCCCCCGGCCTAACCCCAGACATTCCTTTATATCAATCTCCCTACTCCCGAAGAATGCCGATCTCCTGTTCGTGCAATCTCGTTAAATGCTATAAAGATTGCCTGTTGAAAGGCGCAACATTAATATATTATAATTACTACTATTAAAAATGTATCGAATAGTTTCGATAATTGAGGATATTATAAAGTTAGCCGGAAGACCTCAAAAAAGATGGTCTGACGACATAGCCGCTGTGGGGGGTAGAAATTGGCTGCAAGCAGCAACCGATAGAAGGAAGTGGAAGAATATGGAAGAGGCCTATATCCAGCAGTGGAAGACAGAGGGCTGAAGAATAAGATAAAGTTAGCAAAATTTCAGGGCATGTCCGGTTTAAGGACATACAAACTCAAACATGGCATTTAAAATCAAATTTAAAAAATGCTAAAGCAATGTGTTTCTACAAAACTACTTATTTACTGAATAAGCGATGATCAATGTTTAATCAAGTATAAATTCTATTAAAAAATATTAAAAATGTTATTAAATTAAAAAATTGGGAGTAAAATAAATAAAAACATTATAACTAAGAGGGCAGTCTTTTAAGAGGGCATATGGACTCAAATATCGCATTTTGATAAATCATTTCTCAAATGTAATATGTTATAATAAATACCAAAACATTTCCTTACTAAATTAGCGAAGGTATACAATTTAAAAAATATCCTTTTTTACACTATTTCTCTCCATTACTATGGAATAGTGGAGAGTCATAATTTCACAATATTTAAGAGTATTTTTTACATCAATTTCTCAATGAGTATCATGTAGATAGTGCATACTTTGAGTTTCGTTGTGATGTTTTTGTGTGTATGCCGTACACAAATACAAAAATTTGTGTCCTCTGTACAGATCAAACAAAAAGCCCGATGAACTTAATATTGATACTATATGTGTGAAGTACATAAACTTAGAGCTGATTAGTTTTCCATAGACTGAAAAAATGCTCTCACGACCTGGAAATTTGAGATATTTTAATTTTGTTTAAACCAATAATGTTCAAAATACTGCATTCAAAGTTGGTCAACTTTAAAAGAAAATCATACAACGGTTTGAAGAATTATGTTCATAATAAAAGATTTTTGTATGAAAAATATATACAACAAGAGAAATTTTTTATGTTTGGCAATGTTAAGTTATTTGATTTCATATTGATATTAGAGTGTAATATTAGCAGGGAAGCTTCATTGTGTAGTGGAGAGTTAGCGTTGGCCACAACCCACTCGTTTATAATGTGGAAACGAAATAATAAAACCCATTGCCTAGAATTCAACGAATTCCTCTAAATCTAAATGAACTACAAATGATGAGAGACACGCATTAGAGATAAAATTTGGAAATAAATTATTATTTATTGTTATCTTCAAAAATATTAGCTTCCCAATTCGTCATCGTTATACCGACCGCCAGCACTGGCGGCTATTGTTAGGTTGGTATTCGTGAAATATCTTGTTTGTAATTTGTATTTTCTCTATTTTACCGACATCTCCCGAGCTGTTGTGTAGGTACCTACATGTACATATGTACATACATGTCGTTACACAAGGTGGACCGGGTGTAGGAGGGGTGGGGGAGACGGAGGCTCAAGAAAAGGCTGACAGTTGCAAAAAAACTTGCAAAGTAAAAGCCTACGTGGCTGTCTGAATGAGAGGAAGGAAAAGGGCTGAAAGAGAGAGAGAGGGGGCAATGAAAAAGAGTTGCTAAGAATTCTGCACTGCATCTTTGTGGAAATATTAACAAACCTAACTTTGAAGCAGGGCCGGATCCACAATCGTCTCATAATTAATATGATTCCTGGAAAATTTACGGTGGACAATTGACCGTGGTGACAATTTACCGTTCGACCTTTTTATCGTACCTACTACTAGTCATGGTATAATGTATTCAAATTCTCTATGGAAAATATTCAGCATTTTCATAAAATGAGTTTGTTTAACTATTTTTTTTTATTAAAATAGGTTATTATTGAACCTTGATAATTCTTCAGTGCCATTTTATGAAAATGATGTTTCTTTGTACCAATTTGAAAATAAAATTTACAAATTTTAAGTTTCCTGAGCTTGGGGTCACTTTGAATATTTGATAGTTAAAAAAATTGAGAAGCACTATTCAGATATCCTTCAAAATCCAATGGGGTCTATATATAAATCAGGGGTGCAAGTCTGGTCCGATCGGAGAAATCAAAACCCCAGTGATTACCCATATCATGGATATAATTATCATATGGAGTTCTATGACATCTAAAGATATTATAGAACTCCTTATCATGTATGCAATTATTATATGGAGTTCTATGACATCTAAATATATTATAGAACTCCATATGATAACTTTATCCATGATATGGGTAATCACTAGGGTTTTGATTTCACGGATTGAACCAGACTTGCCCCCCAGACTTGACCCCTTATATACAAATTAGCAAAATTTGAAAATAATCGAATGTGTACTTTAGTCTATAATCGATAAAGTAAAATAAATACGCCGTACCTACATATCACAGAGCACGCAGCACCCAGCACATAGCACATAGCACGCACAAAGATACATTGTGATAAAACTTTTAGAATACAATCTCAGCATTATACTAGTTGATAATCTGCAATAAAAAAGTAACCTTTAAAACTCACCCCACAATATTCCCTTGGGATAGTAGGGAGTAATATATCCCCTCGAGTAATATGTCCCCTTGGGGTAGTGAGGAGTGAAATATTAACTTGTGAAAGTAAAACTGTATTTAAGTTCAAATTGAATTGTTCAGTAGGTACTTATTTGAAATATTACCAAAGAAAGAGTTTTCTTTTGTAGCAAATAAGTAAAAATGAAATGTGAAAGATCCATGGCATATTATCTGCTTTTCTTATCATTCATTACGTCCAACCTCTTCTTGCTTCCTCAACGAGCGACTCACGAGTTTTTCTTGGAGCTATCTTGAAATGGAAAAATAAACACTAAGTTGGTGGATGGATGAAAGATAAGTTGGAAGTTTTATTGAGTTTTGAAATTAATAATGAATATTACGCGAGAAAAAATGGACGAATACTTCCCGTGGCGGAAAAACGAACATGAAAACAATTTTTCATCAAATAATATAAGTTTTATAAAAAAGGCTTTTACATGGTTGAGGTTCATGTATATATGTAAGTTTATAGGATACGCGAAATAAAAAAAATGAGCTAAACAAATGTTTCCTCTTCACATAATATAATCTTATATTTATGTATACAACAACAAATGCACTCTCTATTCCAGTCAATAATACTGATTTTCTCAACTCTTCATTTGAATGAATGAACGAACGAATGAATGAAATACTTTATCGTTTAAAAACTAAAGTACTCATTCAATTTTTGTCAAATTACGAAAATTTGTATATCTAATACTCGCTTAGACCTCATTAGATTTTGGAGGATATGTGCTTCTTTCATTTTTTTAACTGTCAAATACTTCAAAGTAACCCCAAGAACAGGAAATTTAAAATTTGATATATTTATTTTCAAATTGTTAAAATGCACATCTCTTTCATACAATGGTATTGAAGAATTATCAAGTTTTCATAATAAAATATACATACATACATACATACCATCACGCCATGTCCATTACGGGGTAGGCAGAGAGAACCGAACGCCATATCTTTCTATCCTGGCACACATTCATCGCCTCGTCAACATTCATGCATCGTCTCATACATGTTCGTCTATTGTACATGCTTCTGACATTTCCGTCTTTCAGAATATCGTTCACGTGGTCGTGCCATCCCTTTCTTGGGCGGCCCCGGCCTCTCAATCCATTCCTATCCGCATTGTATATTTTCTTCGTCAGGCGTTCCTCATTCATTCTACCTATGTGGCCAAACCATCTCAGTGTGTTCACTTTCATTCTATTAAGGCCCTACTATACCCTGGATATACGGATATACGCAAAAATGCACACTAAATTAGCTTCTAATGTATGAAACACGAGAAAATATTGTATATCACCTGATATGTGATATACAACATTTTATCGTGCGAAAATGGTAAAATTTAGAGGTTTTTTTTAAATAGCAAGAAGAGTCATTGAAATTTTATAATAATAAAAAATTCAGCCGGTAGATTTTCATATTCTCTATCGAATAAAGTAAAAATATACTTCATAGGCCTTGTAGTTTTTTAGTTACTTACAGTAAAAAAATAAAAAAGGGTTTTACTAAAACTAATTTTACAAGAAAAGTATTAAACAAATTCAAAATTCAAAAAAATCATGCAATAGATTAAAGATGTACATACAAACTGTTCCTTATTTCAAAGACGTATCTTTTGAGGGTATTAGGGAAATTATTTTCAAAATATAATGTATAGCCTACTATAGCCTCTTAATGATGTTGTTGTTGCTGAATGCCCCGGCAATAAAAGCATCAACGACCTTGACCGCACGACTCGCTACCAAGAGACAACCTCGTGTGAGGTTTAGTCATGTGCCACGGGACCTGTCTAATGACGAATTTTTAGAGATAGTTGCAGAGAATACAAAAGAGCATGCCATTAAAACTGCAGTATTCAGTCATCTAACAGGACCTACAGTTGGCCCGACTTGCGATAGAGTCTTTTCAGTACCTGCTGCCGTTCGCCATAGCCTCATCAATTTAGGAAAGGTGTATGTGGACTGGAATGTCTGTCGTGTTACAGATTTTCTTCCAGTCAGTATTTGTGGCCGTTGTCGAATGTACGGCCATGGTTCAAAAACTTGCAAAGAACCCGTCAGATGCTCACATTGTGCTTCAACGGAACACGTTTACGTGTCATGTCCGAATAGAGCCAATCAACCCACATGCGCTGTTTGTAAGTTATTTAACAAACCAGCAGTACACCGATCAGGCACTAATGACTGTCCAGCTTATCAAGCAACAGTCAGCAGAGCTTTACTCAATATTGACTATGGCGTGTAATGCTTCTGTTAAATTTGGTCAGCTTAATCTTGGCCGTGGACAATCGGCTTCAGCCGAACTCAGTCAGTCTGCTCATCGCATGAACATTGATGTTTGTCTTATCCAAGAGCCGTACTCTCGAGATGGAATTGTGCCATCATTTGGTCCGGGTGTTCGAGTTGCTATGGCTTCGAGCTGTACCTCAACGAACCCTCCGATGAGCTGTATAGCTATTTACAATCCCAACATTAACTTCATATGCCTGGATCACTTATCTTCTAGTCACTTGGTTGTAGTCCAGATTTCTTCTCCAAGTGATTCGTTTTATATTATTTCGATATATTTTCAGTTTAGTGAATCCGAATTTCGTTTTCTGGATCAACTGGATGTTATATTGGGCCAACTCGGCAACGCATCATTAATTATTGGAGGTGATTTTAATGCCGAATCTATTCTATGGTGTAACACTACCACTTTCGGGTCCAGAAAATTCACCAGAGGTGTAAGCTGCGAAGATTTTATCTCTCGCCACAATTTGAGTGTGTTGAACAATCCTTTCAGTCCACCTACCTTCTCCAACCACATGGGTACAAGTCATATAGATGTCACTTTAGCTACACCTCAGATTAACCACAGATTATGTAATTGGTCTGTTGACGAGGATGCCTCGTGTAGTGACCATAACCTTATCACGTTCCAGATTATTTCCAATGTACCCCCAATTCCTTTAGCGAAACCTTTGCTTAGAAGATTCCGGACAGGGTGTGACAGATGGCGTTGGTTAGACTTTGACCGCTACTTTGAATGCTCGCTGGATCGTTTATCTTGTAGATCTTGTACTACTGCGGAAATGGCCTCATCTTTTACGCAGAGTATAATTTATTGTGCCGAGAAGGCGATCGGCAGAACTTCTTCTAGTCATATGTCTCCTAATGAATGGTGGCATCCTGGCTTAGACATCCTTAAACGAACTTCGACTCGAGCTCACCGCGCGTTGAGAGCGGCCCGTCGTCGAGGAAGTTCAAATGACTTTGTAACTGTACTTCAATGTGAGTATAGACGCTCAAATAATATCTATAAACGCGAGATTTCTCGTGCCAAGTCTGAAGCATGGCGCCGTTTGGTATCTGAGGTTTCAACCACAGATCCTTGGGGTGCTGTGTTTAGATATGCATCAATGAAAAAATATCCAAATGCGTCAGTCTCGTGTATCCGTGATCCACGAACTGGAATTATCACAATAGACTCTGACTCGACGACGAGCACGCTACTTGACATACTTATTTCTTCTGATGACATTTCATCTGATACTCCTCTTCATTCACAAATACGCAATAACCAATCCGATATCCCGCAAACTCCCATATCGACCTTCGCCAATCTCGATGAGCTTGATTTTATCATCAAGAATCTTCACCAAAACAAATCTCCTGGCATTGACCGCATTGACGCAGCTCTCGTACAAAGGTGCTGGCACATAGCTCGCCACGAGATTATCTTATTGTACAAGAATTGCTTGCGAGAAGGCTACTTTCCGGATTGTTGGAAAACAGGTTTAATGACTGTTATTCCCAAGCGTAGTGACCTGGATCCTTCTGACCCAAAATCATATAGACCGATTACTTTACTACCTATTTTGGGTAAGGTCTTAGAAAAGCTTATATGTCGACGCTTAGAAGATCATCTTTCCAGTACCCACCCACTGTCCGATCGTCAGTTCGGTTTTCGCGCTGGGAAATCAACGGTTGATGCTATCTTGGCTATATCTGATATTGTTAGTAGCTCTGATAGTAAATATGTTATCTCTATATCTCTTGACATTGCGGGAGCATTCGACAATGCCTGGTGGCCTCTAATTTTAAAAAAACTTCGAGACCGTAAGGTTCCTTGCAACATATATAAAATAGTGAAGAGCTATTTTACTAATAGACATGTGGCCATGCCCGGGGGACAGGATTTGCACTGGCGACCAATTAGCATCGGGTGCCCTCAGGGTTCTGTTCTGGGTCCACTGTTATGGAACATCTTGTTCGACGACCTTCTATCACTTTCAACGCCTACGGGCTGCAGTATTTTGGCATATGCCGATGATGCTACAATCCTTATTCAAGGTAACACCCGAGCACTTATTGAGCGCGCAGCTACTCAGTTACTTTCTTCTGTTGCAGATTGGGGTATAAGTCATAGACTCAATTTTGCACCTAATAAGACATATGGGTTAGTGTTAAAAGGCATAATGAAAAATCCTCCCTCCATCAAATTTATCAATACGCGTGTAATATTTAAGGATAGGGTCAAAGTTTTGGGTGTTACACTAGATAGAGGCCTAACTTTCCAATACCATGTTCGTGCTGTATCCGACAGTGCAAAAATAGCCTTCCAAAAGATTTCACGTCTTGCTCGAGCTAGTTGGGGCCTTAAATTTCCAGTAGCAAGACTGTTTTACAACGCTACCTTTCTGAGTATTATGTGTTATGCCGCTCCTTGTTGGGCTCATCGTTGTGAAACCCAATACATTAGACGTCTGCTGCTTTCTGGACAGCGCTTCGCTCTAATAGCTTTAGCAAAGGCTTACAGAACCTGCGCTACCGACACACTTTCTATTCTCACTGGTATGGCTCCCCTTGATCTGGAAACACAGCGACGAGCTTCAATTCACAACCTGTATAGAGGCCGAAGCTCAATTTTGGGTGGTGTTTCTCTCCCACCTGTAAATTTACCCACAGTTCGTAGAGAGATCGAGAACTTGGCCCGGAGTTCTCTTTTAGATGCTTGGCAACGTCGCTGGTCCTCTTCTTCCGTGGGCAGACTGACATTTTTATTTCTTCCCGATGTGAGGACTCGAATTTTTTCCTCGTGGATTGTTCCCGATTATTGGACCACGCAATTCCTTACTGGACACGGCAGTTTCAAAAGCTATCTCTTTCGTTTTCACTTATCCGATTCGTCCTCATGTCAGCTTTGTGATAACCCTGAACAGACTTCTGAGCATATCCTATGGGAATGCACTAACTTCTCCGTGTCAACTTACCGACGAGAACTCTACGACGATGTCCGTGGGAATTTCTTTGGACCCATTGGACATGCGGACCTTGTAGCCACGAAGAGCAATTTTAGGGCTTTCAAGACTTTCTGTCTTAAATTCGGTGCACTATTATCTTCACTATCACTGAGCAGTGAGCCAGTTGTTTCAACATGATTAGCTCTCTTTGGCACATTAAGTGCAGTGTCTGCAAGGTTTTAGAGTTCTCCGGACTCTTCAAATGTTCTTTATGTGTTCTTTCAGAGTTTTGCAAGGGGCCGTTATTAGTCCCCATAAGCAGAACGGGTGGTGGTGGGGGAAGAAAAAAAAAAAAAGCCTCTTAATGATATCTTTCTTCATCTTACATTCTTTCCTTATGTTCTCATTTCTTACCCTGTCATACATCGTTCTATTGCAGATTCTTCTTAGCGATCTCATTTCAACAGCATTTATTCTGCTTTCGTGCGACTTCTGCCATGTCCAGGTTTCACTTGCATACGTCGATGTTGGCACTAAGATAGCGTTATGAATGGCAACTTTGGCAGCCTTTGATATGTTGCGATCATTCATAACTGGTCTCAGTGCACCATTCACTCTGTTTCCTGCCATAACTCTTCTTTCGATATCCTTATCAGGTCGTCCATTCCGTTGAAACATGCTTCCCAGATATACATACTCGTCGACTTGCTCGAGCCATTCATTCTCTACTCTTATTTTACACGCTGTTCTGCTTTCACTCTTTTCAAAGACCATTACCTTTGATTTGCTGGCATTCATTCTCACACCATTCTCTATGCATCCTTCATATACCATGCTTACAAGATACTGTAACTCTTCCATACTTTCAGCTAACAGTACTTTGTCATCTGCATACATTAAATCACGCACTATTACATTACTCAGTTTCAGACCTTTGCTTTCATCCTTACGGGCTCTTATACAGAAGTCAATGTACAGGTTGAACAGCCATGGAGACAGCACGCATCCCTGTCTAACGCCATTATTTATCGAGAACCACGATGTTACTGTGTCGTTGACACGAACACATGCTTCGCTGTTCTCATATAATGACGCGATTGCGCGTATCAGCTTACTCTTCATTCCATACGCTGATAGTATATAGTTTCACATAGTTTCTCTCTAACAACTTTATCATAGGCCTTTTCTAGGTCTATAAAGGCACAGAACAGTTTCTGGTTTTTATCCAGAACCTTCTCTGTGACCATTCGTAGAGAAAAAATTTGGTCTATACATCCTCTGCCGCCCACAAACGCTCCTTGGACATCCCATATCTTGCATTCAGTAACCTTTCGTACTCTTTGATCCAGGATCCTTGCGTACATTTTACCAACTGAGCTAAACAAACTTATGGCTCTATAGTTTTTGCAGTCGAGTTTCGATCCTTTACCTTTATACAAAGGTACCACGACTGCATTTCTCCAGTCCGCTGGAGTGCGTCCTGCTTCCCAACACAGGTTGAAAAGAGAGTGGCACCACTCCAACGTCTGCTCGCCGCCATATTTTATAAGTTCAGCTGATATACTATCATATCCGGCAGCTTTTCCCGCTTTCGCGTGTTTTACTGCTTCAAGCACCTCCTCTCGCGTAATTTCATCTTTTTCGTCTTCACTTACTTGCCATGCTCTCTGAGTCACGCCCCCGCTTATACCTACATAATAAAATATTTGAATCAAAAATAACTAAACAAACTATATATTTGAATAATGTGTAAAAATTCACATGAAAATAAGACATTATTACTATTGCCATCTATAAAGTAACGAATAAACCTTTTTGTAACGCCATCTATGGTCACGGTGTCTCGCACAGATGTCATCCCTGAAGTGCGCCAGAAACATTATTTCATTTTTGTCTTGTTTTCCTACTTGTACCAATGTGTGTGAAAATAGAATATATTTTTAATTGCTAATTCGCAAAAATTTGGATTTTGACTCCCGACAGGGAAAAATATCCAATGTTTGCATGTATGCAACTAATAAATATTAAAAAAAAATCCTTTTTAATAAAATTACAACATTGTGACTGCAAAGTGAAGATCGCTTATGAATATATTTTCAGTATCATTCATGTACAAATTATTTATTTTCTTGATGTAGATATTTCAACAAATTATTTTAGAAATTAAAGAAGGAGCTATCCAGGAAAAGGATAGCTGTACCATCTGAACGACATTCTGAAAGAGAGAATGTCGATGAAAAATATGGCGTTCGTTTCTCTATGCCTATCCCAATAAAAGGGACATGGCCTGTATACATTATAATATAGACCTAGGTACACATATTTGACCAATCTCATTTTTTTCCTGTGTTTATCTCGTTGTCTTGTATCATTAAAGGCTGCATTAATGAGCTGGGATTTTTTCCTTTGTTCCAGGTAATGTTATACTGACGGTGGATTCCCAAAGAATATCTCCATGAATGGGATGCATTCATCAGTCCACGATGGACCGGCGCATTCAACCAGCCTCCTCCGCCTTCTCTATTCATTTAATGCCCACGGGCTATAAGGAATGAAGAAAACTTCCATGTTCTATTTTATTTTTCTTTTTATATATTTATCATTTTTTCTATTTTACAATATCATAACACAATTTATCAAAGTAGATAGGTATATGATACATACAATAATGACATTTTTTTATAACCTCATCAAAAAATATTAAAAATCTTGTGTTTGATGAGGGAGTCAGGAATATAATGACGTCAAAGTAAGCAAAAAATGACTCTATAACTTACATAGTTATATATAAAATAAAAAAAAACAATCAAGAACAAAAAAAAAACTGAAAATATAGGTTCCTATTAAAATAAATCATACACCCTTACTTACACCAAATTAAGATTGTTAAGTGCATTTAATAAAGAAACAAGGATATCGAATAATATGGATAAAGGTATAAGGATATCGAAAGAAGAGTTATGGCAGGAAACAGGGTTAATGGAGCACTTATGTCAGCTATGAATGATCACGACATATCAAAGGATGCCAAAGTTAACATTCATAACGCTATCTTTGTGCCAGCCTTGACGTATTCAAGTGAAACCTGGACATGGCAGAAGTCGCACGAAAGCAGAAAAATTAGTGGAGTTGAAATAAGATAGTAAAGAAGAATCTGTAATAGAACGACAGGGTATGATGGGGTATGAACATGGGTATGACAGGGTAAGAAATGAAGAAAGAATATAAGATGAAGAAAGATGTCATTAAAAGAATGAAAATGAACACATTGAGATAGTTTGGCCATATGGGGAGATTGAATAAGGAATGCCTGACGAAGAAAATATACATTGCGGTCAGGATTGGAATGAGAGATTGGGAGCGCCAAAAAAAGGGATGGCACGACCATGAGAAAGATATTCTGAAACACGGAATGTTAGAAGCTTGAACAACAGACGAACATGTACGAGACGAGGTATCGAGGTATGTTGAAGAGGCGATGAATGTGTGCCAAGATAGTAAAATGTGGCGGTAGGTTCTCTCTGACTACCCCAGGAGGGGCATAGGGTGATAGAATGCATTTATTGTTTTCGTTTGATCCTAATATTTGATCCGATTTTTCCGATTTAATGAGAAAAATTTGAAAAAAATGTTATTTACAAATTGACTATATTTATTCATTACCCTCTTAGTAATCATAACATGACTTAATCAATAAAATAATGCTTAATAAATAACATCTCTTACCGTTGCTTGACTATGATGCAAACGAGGAACATCTCAACAAACTTGGACGCCTTCAAAATGTAATATAAGTACCTACATATCCTGTTATTGTTATACGATCTCCTTTCTAATCCTAATTTACCTCAGCATCTCAAAGACAAATCTTTAAAGCCACGGCCGTCCACTCCAATCTGCTAAACGTATTTTACTATCGAATTCATTGTACTGTTGTTGATTTTTTTAACTCTTCATTTGAAGTTCAACCAGCAAAGCTTTGGAATAGTCTAAGTCCTGATATTACGTTCGCTATCTTATTAAACATATTCAAAAAAATGGCTTAAAAAATCTATCTGATCATACCTGATCTATTCTTCATCTTCTTCTTCTTTTGTTTTCCAATCATTGTTTTTAAATTCAATCTTTTAATTAATTTTCTACTGTTATCTTTATTTTATTTTTGTCATGTCTTAACCTTATTGCCATAATACACATAGTATTGTATATTGACATGAACTTTGGATGTTTGGATGATATTGCCGTTTGGCAATAAACCCACCAGTGTACGAATTATATGTACATACAAGAAGTCACAAATATATTAACAACAAATTGTAATGCATTGAAGTGTTTGCACTAATTCGAATATTTAATAAGTTTTCGAATATTTTTTAAAAGCTGTATACTTATACGCAAACATTGGATTTTTCCCTGTTGGGAGTCAATGATATTTTTGACAATTTTTTGACATCTCAATAGAGACGAAGTTGGAATATTATAGAAGAACCAGGAACTCAGGGCACTATTTTAATAATGAGATACAGATCGTTTGAAAATAAGACATGTATAATCGCCACCGAGATTTCAAGGGTTGTTCCTTTCAGTGTTTACAAAAAAAAAACAACTTCTCAATAGATGGCATTACAAAAAAGGTTTGAAAAAATGTCAGGTCGTAAGTCCTGTACGAGTATTGAGTTCCCGGTTCTCCCATAATATTCCAATTTCGTCACTATTGAGTTGTTAAAAATTGGATAAATTACGAGGTTTCCATCAATAACTAGGTTTCCATTTTAAATTGCCTATGTTTTTTATTTTGTTTTTATTTTGTTTTTTACGATTATGGCAATGCACATGTATATTTTATATTTCTTGTTTAACAAATTTATGTTAATGCTCTAATGAGCGTAGAACTTAATAAATTAATAAATAGTACGTGTATATAGTGTTGGGAGGAACAACTCTATCGTTGTAATAGTTGATGTTTTGCACAGTTGAAACTTTGGAGTTTATTTTATTTAGGACGTAACAAATAATAATAGTACCGACCCATCTATAGATAGATCTACACTTTGAATTGTTTTAATTCGAGGATTCACTCTGATCTATGTACAAAGGTTTTATTTACTGTTGTGTTTGCTTTAAAATTGCAGGAAGTTAAACTAGTATTTTATACAATTATCCCATGTAATGCTCGGAGATTGGACGTTTATTACGGGATGTGAAAACTTTAACAGGATAATCCACATCGTTTGTTATTATGTAGGTATCTAGGTACTGTAACAGAGTTCGTCTTCAATCTTTGCAAAGTAATACTTAATCTGTTCTTGTTTAGAACATTTCATTTTTCCATCTCTCCATTTGAAGATGTGAATGTTTCTTGTTACTGGTATGACGTTCGAAACCAAAATACCAATTTTTATAGAAAGGTTATTGACTGGTAAAAACTATCTACGGGTACACGTAGTACATATTAGTACTAAGTATTTATCTGCAAAAAAATCAAAAATTCATAGGAATAATGATAAAACATACATGTTTTAATTTTATTTTTTTATTTCTATCCTTTGTTTTAATAATGCCAATGTTTTCATCATCTTATCCTTGTTGAAATCAGTGTACTTTTGCGGTGGCTGAGTACTGTCCTTGTTGCAGCATATACCACCGATAAAACAATCAGGATACAGACCTTTTTTCGTACTTACATTCTGTTAGTTATAAATTTGGTGCTATCTTGATATGATCTGAGATTCGTGTTCTAACTTCGCCGCTATCAACAAAAGAATATGCACTTTATATCTATTTTCAACAGATACTTTTTCAATGGTCTGATTTATGGAATTAATTAATAACAATTACAAGATACCTACATACATGCATTACATGTTTATTTTATTTTTTATTTTTATTTTTTTGTTTATTTCATTCTTGTTTTGTGAAGCTTCATATTTTTTAGTAGATGCGCAATGTTTTGGCGAATGTAATAATAATTCAAAATAGATACTCCCTTTTTTAAAACGAGATTTTGTCTCAATTAAAGAGGGTTACTATGAATCATATAATGGAATTTGAATACCCCTTTAAATTATGATTTATATGTAAACTTTGTATTGATTTGTATAAAATAAAATAATAAAAAAATATATGCATATCATGATACCTCTTAATTCACTTTTCTAATTTGTGTAATTTATTTTAGTTCAAATAGTTTAATTACATATAAAATAGTAAAAAAAAAAACTATATTAGGTATGTTTCATTTTTCTGTGAAATATTAAAGTAATATGTACACTGTTAGTTCTAGAATAGGTATACCTAGTTGGGCAGCTGTTATCTATTTATGTTGTGATAAAAATAAATAAATAAATATAAATACCAAACTCACTACGTCCTGCTTGGCCAATCCTCAACTCTCCGTTGTAGGATATAGGATATTTAAATTTTATTAAAAAATGTATGGATAGAGATGACTGAACTTCAGTAGTGTAAATTTCTTATAAACCTCCTACTAAATATAAACAAAAACAATTTAACAAAATACCTAGCGATGTCACAACTGACATAATGTTGATTTATTTTTTACCATTATGGCATTTCTCACAATGTTGGGTAACCAGCGACAGGTGTGCGGATGTGAATTACCCTATAAAAGGGAGCATAACACATATGAGTGGTGAACCTCATTGCTGAACTATGTGAGATGTTATTGTTGCCTGTTGTATTTTCGATTACCTACTCGAAAAAATAAAAACATCGAAAATAATGAAGAGATAAGAGGGAATATAATGCTAAATCTAAATCGAATAAGTGACTGAAAAAAATATGGAAAACGCCAAATATGTACACTAGGAAGTTCCGTGTTAGTAAGGGTAACTATAGCGTACTCGGAAATGATCAGTTACCAGGAATTTATAGATTTTTTGCATTTTTAAAACAAACCTGGGGGGGGGGGTAAGTCTGGTCAAACGGTGAAATCAAAACCCTCATGATTAACGATATCATGGATAACATTATCATATGGAGTTCTATAATACTTATCCTAATATATTTTAGAATTCCATATGATTATATCCATGATATGTGTACCTAATTATGAGGGTTTTGATTTCACCGTTTGACAGGACTTGTCCCACTGACAAATCTCTAAGAATATAAAATATATTTCTCTGCGACGTATATAGAATAATTAACGTATAATTAGAAGAATTATTATTATTTTTTTACAAGAACATGTATGAGACGATGGATGAATGTGGACGAGGCGAGGGAAGCGTGCCAGGATAGAAAAATGTGGCGTTCGGTTCGGTTCGGTTCTCTGCTCACCCCGCGAGGGACATGGTATGTATGTATGTATTTTTTTAGAAACACACTCTTAAACATATTTGAGAAATGTGATTTCAAAATGAGATGTTTGAGTTGATCTGCCTTCTTAATTGTAATTTCCATGTTTCCATTTATTTTACTGACGAGTTTCATAATCACACTTCATCTTAAAAAACTGAATTATATTTGAACTAAACTGAATCCACCTCAAAATATTTCCTATTTGAAGAATGTACTTTTCTAACCAACAAACGAATTATACTATTTTGTTAATTATTTGTTTTATAATAAATTTCTCTCTCGGAAATCAATATCCCAGGGAAAACAGTTTTCCACTTTTGTATAAGCTCATATAGTGTGGAATGCGTATTCAATTTCATGGTTGCCAACTATGTTTCAAATCATTTAACATCCTATCTGAATTTTACACAAAAATTTCACGTTGCCTCAGAGACACGACACACGTTTTGTTATTACCTACATATAGCATATTATACAAATATTTTTCGATTATATCGGCATTTGGATTTTAAATGTGTTGATTTTATTCGATATGTGAAAATAAATCGTATAGAATAATAGCTAGGTACAACATAATATTATTTTTATGGACAAAACTATCCCGAAATTTTCTATCTACGAAAAATTTGAGAGAGAGCTTTAGAGAGAATATTTTTGGTGAATGTCGATCATATAAGATGTACCGATTTTTGTTGGTGTCTAGATAATTATTTTTATATGTACCTATTTGTTCTTACCTAGATCTAATTTTTTTAGCACCATGTTCTATGTGTACCATAAACACACACACACACTAATTAGTCACCGGCTTAGATTTAAAAGTGCTTTCACTGTTTTCTATTATTAAAGCTTTTAGGTGTTCCACAAGGGTATTTTAATATTGATTTTTTTTGTTTCTTTTCCTTGTAAGGTTTTTATATTTTGTAAATTTGTATGTATATACCCACGGAAATTTTCCTTGTGTTTTTTTATACAAATATATGTATGTTATGGGCATATAATTATATATTATTGTATATTATATAGGTATATATTTTTATTGTATGACCGTATCGTAGTTATTGGCGTTACAATCTTGGTTTTCGTAGTTATTAATTCATTTTGAAAATTTATGTTTATATTAAAAAACTATATGTTACCTTTAAAAATAAATAAATAAAATAAATAAAGAGCCGAATAATATAAAATACAACTTGAAAAATGACATCCCGCAGAGAAAATAATGAGGTTTACCACCCATTACGGACCTTGAATTTTTAGCGGAGACGAGACTCGTGTGTAGGTATACACGCATGTGTCGTGGTGAACGCACACCCGCACGCCTGTTAGTGGTTACTCTATATTCAGGGACATGTCATGATGGTATGTATGTATTTTATTTTATTTATATTCAGGAAACAAACAGCGTTACAAAGTTTATGGTATGGACAATAAAGTTATAGCAATTATGCCAATAATGTGTCTCCACATAAGTAAAAAAACAATAAGTATATAAGTTTATACAAAAATTTATAAAGAATATGTAGGAGAGAGATGGGAATAGAGAGGAAAGATAGAGTGCAGATGGAGAGGGATATGTGTTGGTATGAATATATATGAATATTTAATGATTAATAAATTTTGATTTGATAACATTTATTGATGAGTTGAATATATCTAATTCGTTTAGGTGCGTATTGAAGAAGTGTGATGCACGGTATATGAATGAGTGTTGTTTGGCTTTCGTGTTACAGTGTGAAAGGTTTTGAATGTTGGAATCGGGTTGCTCGAGTGGGAACCCAAAGAGCTATTCGTTCAAGCAGTTATGTATGTATCTACTTGTGTATTATTTTAACTATGACGCACCTCTCTCGAACACGAGTTCTTAACTCTATTATCGAGATTCTCGATCGGCTCATGGAATCGAAATAAATTGATATCATATATCACATTAACTTCGATTTGTACGGATTATAATAGTATCAGGAGCTACTGCATTAGCTGTTGAGTTTAATAAGTTTAATCAATGGAGCTTTGTATTTTAAGAATGGCAAATGCTGGCATCGTTATGATCCTACCTATATACTATGTAAATATACATAACATTACTACTTAAATATATTTATATAAATGCTCTTCTGTGTAGTCATGTCAAAGATGACCGTCTGCGAATGCAATTATCGGTGCTTCCAAATGCACCGATCTGATATTAAGGTAGATTAATGGCCGATTCCAGAATATCCACCGCTGAATTAAAATAGAGGTAGTAAACTGATGCATTTTGGACTATGCACTTTTTACTCATCGGTATATAATTATGCTGGTATTTAAATATTATGTAGCGATTTATAAGTCGGTTGTGTGCACTAACATAACATTAACTGATTGAAACGAAGATTGAAAGTCAAATAATTTATTCATGAGTACAACTTCAAGCTCGGTTCGTCCACAAAAGAGCGCGTAATCATAAAAAAAACATTATTTGGTATCTTAAAAAAAATTAGAATAAGCGAAAGCGTATTTGAACGCAGCTATAACGATTTTCAATAACCTTCCGTTTGGTGAATTTAATTATAGTATTTATATTGAAACCGATCCTTTTACACGCTCAAAGATTTAAAAATACATACCATCACGTTGTGCGGGTGTGCTCAAAATGTGTGGTGAAACTCATTGCTGAACTATGTGAGATGAACTGTTTTGTCTGTTGTATTTTCGATTACCCAGCTCTTACGGGATATGATTTAAAAATAAATTCGTTAGTTGAATTTTCATATCTCATATCTCCTTTTTTTAAACGAATTCGTAGGTTTGCGACTACTGTGTAAAAGATATATCAGAAAATAGATTAATAAAGGTAAGAAATAATAAGCTTATACATATATTATTGTATTGCGAAAGTAATTTGTCTGTCACAATATATACCTAGTGCATTATTTTATACTAACAGAAATTCTGAATCAAAATACGAATGAAAATAGAAATGGAATGATATGATGTCATTGATTGTGTGTGTGATCCCTTTTAATGCTACATTGCTTTGATATGTATATTCGTAAAATAAGTTAATTTAACTGTCTGTTTACACAAAAAAATAAAATAAATAGCTTATAATATACAATTTATTAAGTGGATGTATGGTATTATAATTGTATACTCATTTATTCGTTTTCGATGAAACTGACGCTCGTTATTAAAAGAGGTCGAGAAGCGACTGGTTCGTGTATATAATATATTATGTTGAAATATTATGTATTCAAATATATTTTATAAACTAATAAAACTATTTGCTTTTAAAAATCACCACCACGAAAAAAAAGAATGGCATATAGTCTTAATAATAATAATAATTAAAATTTGTAAAGCGCCGTTTAGTGATACAAGATCACTCCAAGGGCGCTGTAGGTTATTTGTTGGCTCTACGAAACAAGGCAGTCTTAAGAAGTTTACCGAAGATGTCTATGCTCTGAACTCCACGTATGTCAAGAGGCAATTTATTCCATTTTAAATGCCCGTTCACACTATAACCGCGATCATAGTAAGCCGCCTTATTGACTCTGTCCAATTATTTTAAGGAGTTGTGACTCTGTGATCCAGACGATCTCAGCGTAAGCTGCCTCCCTGATGGAACATTCCTTTGGCACAGTTCCTGAATGTAGTGTGGAGCCAAGTCGTTCAGAGCCTTAAACACCATCAGGCATACCTTATAGTCCACTCGTTCTGGACATCTCAACCAGTGCAGTTCGTTAAGAAGAGGTGTTATGTGACATATTTTGGCGGCTCCATATATCAACCTCGCAGCTGCGTTGAAAACTATTTGTAATCTATCAAGCTGATACTTTGATCAATTTCTCTTAAACAGACTGAACATATCCTATGGCATTCACGGAACAGCCCACTCGTGGCTGCAATCTTATTTACAAAACCGTTCTCAAACCATAATAATAAATAAAGAACAGTCTTTCCCTAAAAAAGTGACGACAGGAGTTCCCCAGGGTTCTGTGCTTGGCCCGTTACTGTTCACACTTTACACAAAGGACATTTTTAACATAGTTAAATCGCATAATCTACTTGCACACTGCTACGCCGATGACTGGCAGCTGTACTTTTATTCAACTCCGAGTGAGTCATGCCGTCTAAAAGACAAAATTTGTCTGTGCATCGAAGAGATAGAGCGGTGGATGTCTTCAAATAAACTAAAACTAAATCCAACTAAGACCGAATTTCTCTGGACGGCCACACACCGCCGGCAGCATTACATAGACAACACCTCTGTCTCTGTTGCAGACACCGACATTATTCCTAAGTCCGCCGTTAAACTTCTGGGAGTACATATTGACTCCAGTCTAAGTCTCAAAAAACAGATAAACAGCACAACATCCTCTGCTTTCTACCACTTACGACGAATAAAATCTATCAGACGAAATATACCTACGGAAGCAACGAAATCTCTAGTAAACGCATTCGTTATTTCCCGCCTGGACTACTGCAATGGTATCTACGCAAACCTTCCAAAGCTGGAGCTAAACAAACTTCAATCCGTCTTCAACGCTGCTGCTAGGCTAATCACCGGAGCCGCGAAATTCTCACACATATCCCACCATCTACGAAATCTTCACTGGCTTAAAGTGCCAGAGAGAATCAAGTACAAATTATGTTTGTTGACTTTCAAAGCGATCCATGGCATGGCTCCCACGTATCTTTCAGACTTCTGCATCCCTCTCACCGTAAACGAGCGACAACAAACACTTCGGTCAGCCACCACATCCGTGATTGGCAAGTTGACTGAAATAAATAGAGTCAACACTTCATCCTTCGGTGATCGTGCTTTTGCTGTGGCTGGACCAGCCTCGTGGAATAAACTACCACCTGAACTGAGGCAAATCGACAACTTAGCACTATTCAGGAAACACCTGAAAACTCACTTCTTCCGCGAGTCTTACAAAATCCTGTAATAGTTATATTCAAAGCGCCCTTGAGGTGAGGTTATCACAAAAACGGCGCTATAAAAATAATCCAAAATTATTATTATTATTGGCAAACCCGCATAGTCTTGTCTAGATATTCCAATAGAGACTTGGTGTAGTGATTATAATCTAAAGAGAATTGGACCAGGGGCAGAAATCGTCTGTGGGAAGACTGATGCTCGTATTAAATTTGAGAATTAGACGATACACCGCTTGAGAAGAAGGATGGATGCTGGGTAAGTGAAATGTATGGCGTTCGACTGTGCAGTGTGTATGCCTACCGTATACGGAAAAGCTACCAATAACGTTCGTCATCCCTGTTGGTATCAACCGCCAATTCAATTTTAAATGTATGTAGGTATACACAGAGTCGTGTAGTTAGTCATTATAGTTAGTGGAAATGGAATAATTTGACTTGGGTGTAATTGAACGTGACAGATTTGTCTTGGCATTTGGTCTAATTTACGTAATCGGTGTGCCCGTGGTAGATTTCGTTTGGCTCACACAGACCCTCATTGCTAACACCAGGCTTTGTTAGGCTTACACCTGACCTCTACCTCGGTCTACACAACTATCAAATTTCGTTTTATAGTGGGTCGTTTGGATGAACTCGATTCTATATTATGAATGATGATATATTATGTATACCTACGGGTACAAAGTATTTGCTTTCCTTTGAGGGTTGTTGTATAAATCGTAATATTTCGATTATTTTATCGATAAATTGATTTAAAAATAATTTTAGTTGTAGAAAGAGCGTTTTGTGCATGGAATTGTTATTCGTCAAGTGGATTTATATTTTATTTACCTTCATTAGCTGATGTATAGGAATAGATCCTGTCACTCAATATGGCTACATTTCTGAGGCTGTGTCTTCTGAACTACAAGCACTTGTTTTTTAACCGCAGGCAGGTGGATAGCATAATCCTGAGACTTTCTTTCTTTCTCGTGTGGACTTGGTACTTACCGAAAATAGTACAGTTAGGTTAGGTGGAAAAAATGCCTCAAAACACAATGTTCTAGGTTCAATTGAAAATATCAAAGGATTATGTTTTGAGGGGGTTTTTATTTTATTCTTCTTCTTCAATGGCTCTACAGCCCATATCGAGCCTTGGCCTCCAGCAACTTCCTCCTCCAACCTCTCCTGTCACCTGCTTCGACCCTCCAGTTTGGCACATTCAGAAGCTGGGATGCGTCCCTCTCAATATCATCTTCCCATCGCAGCCTCGGTCTCCCGACCTTTCTTTTGCCACCTGGGTGCCCCTCTAAGACTCTTTTTTTTTTTTATTAATCAACTCTAAAATCATGAATATTTGCTCTTCAAAAACATACATTTCTTAAAAACCTGAAATTTTTTTTAATTTTATAATAATTTGAAAGATGTCTTTGAAATAAATATATCAAACGCAATAATCTAGCTTCAACAGATTATTCAAATATTAAAAAAATAGGCTTTAAAAGATATTTTGACAATTTTTCAACATCTCAATAGAGACGAAGTTGAAATATTATAGAAGAACCAGAAACTCAAGTCACCTTCAGGGCTTACGATTTGTCACCGCTGGTATACGTGATCGCTTTACGCGCTTGTGCAACGTTCACCAATTATGCCTTCTTATTAAGTTCCATTATCAATGCAATTTTTTGAATGTTTCAATATGTATATATTTTAATAATGGGGATACAATTCGTTTGAAAATTACAATATTTTTATATCGCCATCTATGAAATAACGAAGAAACCTGTTTTTGTAACGCCATGTATTGATAAAATTTTTTTTTTTTGTAAAAAAAAACAATTGGGCTTTAAAATAGTTCTTTTACAACCTATCGACCGTATAGATCCCAGAATATACTCGTATAAGTGTGTTCGAAGACATAAGTTGTGAGACTATTTCTACTTATACATAATATATACCTAAATGAATCGTTAAGTTATTTTTAGGATCAAGTTCAAAATACATAACAGTTAGACGAGTATATATATCATTTTATTCTATTTCTCATTTTATTTTAAGACTCGATGTTATTATTGAGTTAAGTGAATCGATAATAAACCGATGTATGTGTGTGTGTATTATTGCCGCATCAAAGGAAAGTTTAACATTTAATGTTTATTGAGAGTGGCATCTCTTCATATCCTTACTTATCTTCCTCACCCAGATTACATGTCATAACTTTAATATAACGATTAGAAAAGAGCGGAGGAGAGAGGTACGCTCTTCTCTGAAGATATCATTCTACTATTTTTGTAACAATCATCTTGTACATATGGCATGGATGGATGGACCAGCTGTTTGTTTATGTTGTAAAATGTAAATTTATAACAAAATAAATGTACGACCACCGATAAAGAGGAAGCCATAGTATTCACTTGGGCCGTGTCAAACATCTGCAGGGAGGGATTTGGGGACGAAAATGATACACATTTTAAATGTTGACTTAATTATAATCTCAAATATGTAAACAACAACTAGATTTAGAAAGCTTATTTACATATTTAACTTATAAATATATATATAACGCTTTTGCACATTCAATAATAATCGAAAATGGAATTGTTTCATTTTCACATGGGGAAGGGGGGGGGGGGGGGTGCGTATACAACATCTATTTTCTTCTTCTTCTTTTGGTGCCCTGTCAGGAATCCCCGACGTTGGCGATCACTCTGACGAATCTGCTTCACAGTTCTGAAGCCCGTCCGTTCACTGATATTATTACGCAGCCAGGATATCTTTCTGCTTCCAGTCCCTCAGCGACCGTCTATCTTGCCCTCCACTATAAATTGCCATATCCACAATCCATTTTGCCTCTAGAAAACAAAAAAGAAGCTCCAATGTCACCAGTGTAATATTTTGGGTACCCAACTAGTATCCTCTTGTCTGGCCAAATATCCAGCCCGTTGCCACTTTATATAAATTTTCCTAGAAGTGTGTTATTTTTTGTTTAATAAAACTTATTATTTTGACAATTTGGAAAAAAATGCACGTGGTGGGGTAGTATTAGTAAGCTCATGGATGAAGCCCAATTACCAACCCCGACAATACAGGACAGATCATCCTAGCCCCAAAGAATTAGAAGAGCCGATCCTACCAAAAGTAGGACAAGGTCAAGAAAAAGAAGAAATTGTTCCATACCGTGAATTAAATAAATAACTTCACACATTCATTTAATCATTCTGTTGTAATTTACGAATATCCACTATCAGTAATTTTAAGTCCAGCGGACTTTATCATGACAAAAATAGCCTTCTCTATAATACTACAAAAATTCCTTTTTGCTGTGCCTCTTCTAACGGAGGTTCACTACCATCACACAAAAACTCATGTCGATATAGCGCCGACATCCTTAAATGTTCCTAAAAACAAAGTCATAAGGAAAAAAATGAAGTCATATTATTATAGATTCGCCCCTGGCTCGGAGTTTAGTCATAATTGCCGCGAATTTCAACAAAAACTCCACGAAATGTAATTTTTCATAATAAAAGTGAAGTGAAATGTGTCAGAGTTGAGCCTAGTTGAGCACAGCATTACATTACATGTATATATTTATCTGCGTGGACTTTTGTTGGATGTGGGGAGAACTAATGATATGGAAAACACTTAAGACTTTAAATCAACCAAATAACGGCCAACAGACTGAACAATATTGCTTTTTTCCTCTACTAATATTAATGCGGTAGGTGTACGTGCCTATACAACACACACTACAGAAATATACTTTTATAATCTTTATTATGATATGAAGAATTTTAACACTTATGTCTTACCAAAACACAAAGAAAGAAAGATTTTTTTTAGTGTAAATTATGAAAAGTTATAAAAAAATATTCATTCATTCATACCATCACCACATATTACGCGGGGTAACCAGCGGCAGGTGTGAGAATGTGCATTATCTACTCTATAAAATTAAACACGACACATGTGTGTATCTCCACACACTAGTCTCGTCTAAAAAGTCAATATTCAGAATGTGGGGATACACGTGTACATAAGGTTTGCTTACCCGCACACCTGTTGCTGGTTACACCACATTGTGGGATATGCCATGATGGTATGAATGAACAGCTTACTTTTAAACAACGAATGACCGATTCAATGTGAAATTATTTCTTCATTAGGTTTGTGTGACGACTGAGTCTTGAAAAGCCTTTTTATTAGATTTTCGTAACGGAATTCTGGTTTTATAATCGAATTTTTTTTTATTAATGATAGCCAAGATCATAATTTTATATACGGGTTCAATGTGATACATTTGCTTGAGAGGAGGCGATTCTGAGCATGTGAAAATTAGAAAGGAATTGAAAGAAGAAATATTTTCTTATGTATGACGTATCTACTTTATTACGTGTTTCGCGTGTAAAAATTTCTCGGCGTATTCGATAAGTGTTTAATTCATCGTAGTGGGGGTGTCGACGCTCCGGATATTGAAGGGAGGTATGGAAGTGTACAGGGGATCGTGGGAGACAGGTAGTTAGGGACAGGAAATTGACAGAGAAGCGCTAGGAAGGGTCTGGAGTGAAGGTAGAGTTGGGGGGGAGGGATTTTCCTCTCGCGGACCCCTGGTCAACTATGCTAATCACGTGACTATACATATCTACCCTCTCTTGGTTCTCGTTCTCACTCTCTCAACTCTCCCACACTACAGGGACGTTCTAAATTCCTTTTTGAATGCTTCGTTTTGCAAGGATACCCTTCACTGTAAAGGTGTCTAGGAAAAAATGCAGTCGATATAGAAATATTCGATTTTTACTAAACACTGCTATGTGCTATTTAATGCGCAGGGTAAGACAATGAAGATGGTTTGAATACAAACTTTGAAACTATTATATTATACCTATGTGTTATCTGCCTTTAGTTCCAAAGTTTTTAAAAATATCGGAAAAAGCCGAAACATCCCAACTAGATAATTTAATTTTCTATAAAAAAATTTAATGTCGTAGTAGTAGGTACATCCCAATTATTTTTAACAATTTTTATAAAAATTGAATTTAGTGACGACATCGTTCCATACAATTTGTAAGGCAGTAAACACTACACAATATCTCACTCAATAGTTTGATACATACTTAAACTACAAACATACATCATGCTGTCTTAAAGGTACTAAAAAGTACTAAAAATTACGGTAGCAAAAAAAAATTCCAAATTTTTCGGTGTTTTTTGACAGGTGTGAAGAATGGTCGTATTGAGACTTCAAAAGAGCATTTTGAAACATTCTTATTTTCATATATATAATATATGCTATCTAATTATTTTTTTAAGATATAGCGTGAAAAAATAATTTTTGGTCCACAGCCTTTTTTTCGGCATATGGATCAAATTACCTATTTATTGAGCATTAATTTCTTTTGTTTTAAACCTTCCTTAATTTTCTTTTTATTTTTATCACTCCGAATTTAGGGTTGGAACTCGACCGCGACGCGAATTTCCTTCGTTTGATCTAACCTTCACATTTTTTGACGAGTTTTGGGAATATGGTAGAAATGTAGCAGCAGAGGGTCCACACACCAGTAAAATTTTGAAAGTGGTCTACGACAAAAAATATATTGGAAATCTCTGGCTTAGAGCAATATATATATATATTTTTTAAAATTAAAGAATACAAAAATATCTGGAAAAATATGTTATGTCATTTGAATTATTGCTTCAGGTTTTAAAGAAGCCTCTTAAACTTTTATTTCGAGATTAAATAGGTACCCTGACAGCACGCACCCCTTGAAGTGTATTTGAATCGAGCGTTAAGTTAAACAATATGGTATATTTGATTCCACAAAAAAAACAAGAACATCGAGGCTCTTAAAAACTAATCTGGATATTTAAACTTTTTAAAAGGAAATTTTACTTTTAATTTACGTCAAAAGAAGTGTGGGCTGATTGCCTTCCAACCGACCCAAAACCATTTTTAGGAAGATGTTGAGTCATTCGTAATAGTGATTTTCCTTTCCAAATTTTGACTGATGTTATTTTAATTGTTTATTTATCTTTCTTTGTCTTTTGTGTTTTTTGTTTTTCTTTTTCGTAAGCTCGTAATTTAGTAATTGGTGTTACTATTTTGGTTTTTATATTAAATAATTAAATTTTAATTTATATGTATATTTAAAAAAAAACTGTTTGTAACCTTAAATAAATAAATAAACTGATATTTGAGGCTCATACTGATTTAGATATAAATGAATTGGAGGGTTGGCAACAATACATTTTTATATATAAATAATTGTATAATCTTTGTGCATTTTTGGTGTTATGGTATTATTTATTATACATACATACATACATACCATCACGCCATGTCCCTTACGGGGTAAGCAGAGAGAATTGAGCGCCATACTTCTCTATTTTTGCACACATTTCTGGCTTCCTTTACATCCATGCATCGTCTCATACATGCTCGTCGATTGTTCAAACTTTTTATGTTTCCTTCTTTCAAAATATCATTCACATGGTCATGCCATCCCTTTCTGGGGCGACCTCTGCTATTCGCTCCATCTCTTGCACCCATGTATATTTTTTTGGTCAGTCGTTCATCGTTCATTCTTTCTATATGTCCAAACCACCTTAAAGCATTCACTTTCATTTTACATATAATATCCTTCTTTAACTTGCATTCTCTCCTTATGTCCTCATTTTTTATTCTATCATATATCGTTCTATTACATACTCTTCTTAGTGATCTCATTTCTACAGCATTTATTCTACTTTCATGTGTTCTTTGCCAGGTCCATGTTTCACTAGCATACGTCAAAGTAGGCACCACAATTGCATTGTGTACTACAATTTTGGCTTCCTTTGAGATGCTTGGGTCGGACATTACTGGTCTAAGTGCTCCGTTTATTCTATTCCCTGCCATAACTCTTCTTTCGATATCTTTATCGGGTCTTCCATTCCGTTCAAACGTACTCCCCAAATATAAATATTCCTCAACTTGTTCTAGCCATTCGTTCTCTACTTTTATCATACATGCAGTTATACTTTCAGTCTTTTCAAATACCAATATCTTAGATTTACTAACATTCATTCTCAGTCCATTTTGCAGGCATCCTTCATACACTTTATTCACTAAATACTGTAACTCATCCGCACATTCAGCAATCACCACTTTGTCGTCTGCATACATCAAATCACGTACGTTTACAGTACTTAGTTTCAGACCTTTATTTTCATTCTTCAATGTCCTAACGCAGTGATCAATATACAGATTGAACAGCCATGGAGATAATACGCAGCCTTGCTTCACCCCTTTATTAATAGGGAACCATGTTGTCAACGCATCGTTGACACGGACACAGGCTCCACTATTTTCATACAGAGACGCAACGGCACGTATTAGTTTGCTCTTCACTCCATATATCGATAGGATATCCCACAATTTTTCTCTATCCACTTTATCATATGCCTTCTCTAGGTCTATGAACGCACAGAAAAGTTTCTGGTTTTTATGCAGAACCTTTTCTGTAGCCATACGTAAACAGAAAATTTGATCGATACATCCTCTGCCTCCTACAAAGGCACCTTGCGCATCCCATATCTTGCATTCCGTAATCTTGCGTATTCTCTTATCAATAATTCTTGCATACATCTTGCCAACCGAACTTAACAAGCTGATAGCTCTATAGTTTTTGCAGTCGAGTTTTGATCCCTTCCCTTTGAAAAGAGGAACTACAACTGCGTTTCTCCAATCCGACGGAGTGTACCCAGCTTCCCAACATTTATTGAAAAGCGATAGACACCACTCCGTAGATATTTTACCGCCATACTTGATAAATTCGGCTGCCACACAGTCCACACCAGCGGCTTTTCCCGTTTTCGCGTGATTAACCGCTTCTTTTACCTCTTCTTCCGTTATTTCATCTCTCTCATTCTCATCAATAATCCATGTCCTCTGTCTTACTGTGTCACCTTGCGCGCTTTCATACAATTCTTTGAAATATTCACACCACCTCTCTTTCACACTTTCGTTATCTATCAGCATATTTCCATCTTTATCATTTATACACTTTGAACCTTTTACTTCCCCTTGCTTTCGTTTAGCTATGCCTTTCCAGAACATTTTCATGTTACCCGTAAAGTCTTTCACTATTTTCTGACTTTCTTTTTCTTTTATACAATCTTTTTCATTTCTCACTGTAGCTTTTACTCTCCTCTTGCATTCTTTGTACTCTTCTTTTGCTCTATTTTCTTTGTCAGTACCTTTTACAGATATCCAAAACTTCCATGCTTCCTTTTTCGCATCAACTGCATTTTTTACCGATTCATTCCACCAAGCATCACCTTTCTGCATTCCTCTTTTACTTTCACCGCACGCATTCTTGGCAGCCTTGCACACAACACTTTTCAAGTCTTTCCATACTTCATCTACACTTCTTTCACTATGTGTTTGAGAATTTAGTTCATAATCAACATTCCTTTCATATTCATGTCTTACTTCCTCTTCTTGTAATTTTTCCACTTTGACGCGCATTGGTGGTGCACTTTTGATTGTTTTAGAGCGCCAGCCGATGAACAGATGCAGTTTAGTAACAAGCAAATAGTGATCTGTCTCCAGCTCTGCGCCCCTATATACCCTAGTGTCCATCGTTGCCTTCCTCAAAGTGGAGTCCACACATACAAAATCTATAATTGATCTTTCACAGCCTCTTTCCCACGTATACTGGTGGATCTTTTTATGGCAAAAAATAGTATTAGCCACAAAAAGATCCCATTCCACACATACATTCAGCAGTCTTTTTCCATTATCGTTCACTCTGCTATCACCGTGAGGCCCGAGGGCAGATTCAAAGTCTTTTCTTTGTACCCCAACCCATCCATTCAGATCTCCTGCCAAAATAATCTTTTCATTTCCTTTCCTTTTATTCAATGCTTCTGTCACACTTTCCCAGAACTGTTGTTTTTCGCTCTCTTGGTCTGAATTCACAGGTGCATACCCTGTTAGGAGAAACACCGGCGTGATTCCTACTTTGAGTCTGATCCACATCAGCCTGGGACTTTCACACTTAAATTCTTTCATGCATTCCACCATTCGTTTAGCTAGTATCATACCTACACCCTTTGAAGCATGCTCGTCTTCTTTTACGCCTGACCATAATTCTATCATACCATCATGCCTCTCATGCATTCCGGTCCCCTTTCTTTTAGTCTCACTCAGGCATAGCACATCAATTTCTTTTTGATTAACAATTTCACACAGCTCATTCATCTTTTTTTCCATACCTCCTCTCACATTCCACACTCCAACTCTGCACTCCGTTCTCTTCTTCTCGCCTACCCTTTGGACACAAGCATGACGGGTGGCGGACCTCATCGATACTGTGGCAGTGTCCTTGGTTTACCTTATCACACTTCAAACATTCATTCTTCCCTTAGCAACACTCTAGTCGGTATTGTAAAACATATAAGTAAAATAAATAAAAATCTCTATACCTAAACTAAGACCTTACTGACTATCCTATACTATACTATAATTACAAACAAAAACACTACTTATATTTAGGCACCGTTCATATAAACAATTTAGTCTTTATTATTAGATTTACACTTCTTAGTCTTTTGCTGGGGCTGTCCACTTGCAGGCCGGGTACGCAGCACATAGTTGTTGGTGTCAGCCAGATGTTCCTCGATATTCCAAGAATGGCGGTTCCTTCACTACTTCTTTTTATTTATTATCGTGGCAATATATGATTGTAAATTTATAAAAATCGCCTCTGATTTTTCATTGAAAGTTCACATGTTAAACATCCGTCTAGACATCATCTGATTATAATGTTATGAGCTTCCAGAATGTATTAGGTAGCTTTGTAATTCGAATGAGGGCGCTCTGCACTCAGCGATTGAATCACGAGCTCAATTTCAATTTCAATAACAGAAAAATGATTGAAATTCGTCCATGAACTAAAAATGATATATACACTATCCTCTTTAGACAAACGGTATAGGCTTTTTAACACAACAATGGTTTCGATGGCTAATTTAATTAAAAAAAACACGTGGTTTGTGCCTAAAAACATACTTTGTGTTTCTTCGTATGCTTGACGAGTGGGGTGTGGCCAACACTTAACTCAAAACTACAGAATACTTAAAGTGTACTTAAACTTTGTTGTTTAACAAATCTTCTTAAGCTTTGGATGCATTTTTAGAAACTCACATGTTTACTGAGTAGTTGGTTGGAAGAAATGGCCTGATGGCAATAAATCCACTCGTATTTATTTGAAAAAATATGAATAAATAAATAAATAAATAAACTCCGGAAATTCCTGGCGCAAATGTGCAAAGAGGCCTGACGAACCGAGATAGAGGGGCAGAAAAAAATTGAATATGACTATTTTAAAATAAATGAAATCTTATTTTCATTAACATAAGACAAATTTAAAATTTTAAGTTACCATGAGTTAAATAATATCCAGACAACCACGGAGATGCAAATTAGTTGATAAAATAGTGGAAAAAATCATAAAATTCAAATACCTAATAAGAGAACAAACCATGCAATAAAGCAGGTGCCGTGTCTGCATATCACAGATATGTCACTTGGAAAAATAACACACGTAAGACATGTGACAAACGGTACAGAAACAAGAGCCAACACGAATAGAACTAAAAACCTGGTCAGACTTTCAGAAATGAAGGTTCTACGTGCTTTCACAAGGAAGACGCTAAGTGACGGAACGAGGAGATTAGGTGCACCTGTGAGACCGAGGGCATCGTACGACGGAGCAGAGCCAGAAGAAGATTGTGGAGGGTCACATAAACAGGATGCAGTAGTCCCGAATCCTATATATTTCGGCCAACAACATATCACCAGGATATTGCTTTCCCGGAAAACTACCAAATAGATGGAGGGACAGATGGTGACCGGTCTCCCAGAAGTAACTTTTGGAGAGATATCAGTTCCATGATCTATGTACATACATAAAGAAGTAGAGAAGAAATATACTGATGTCTATGGACAAGTTGGTAAACACTTTACACATAATATATATCAAAAATCTTAAGTTTGTGCGTCATATTCAACCAGGGAAGTATTATAAAATACCACATTTTTAAAGAAAATAGTACCAGCGAAACCTCTTTAGTATCGGACATTCCCTTAAAGTAAATATATAGTATTTTGGTTATTTCTAAGGCGTGAATCTGGCGTTGGTATGAGTGAATGTCAGTGTAGGTGTCAGGGTAGAGTTTAATGGTGCGAAATATCATATTTTTATCCTAAACAAATATCTCTACTAACGATATCCTCTTACATACATAACTCTCTCCCCTTTTTCCTATATTTTTTCCTTCCAAGAATGAGGATAAGAGTTTGTACAGTGTGTACATAGGTAGAAAATGCCTTATGGCAGGGTTTCGAAACATTTTTTTATTTCAGCACACTTAATCGATTTAAAATATTATTGTGGCACCGGTAATAAATAATGTAAGATCGAAAAAATCTGCAGTACCTAAGTATAAATTGTGAATGTTTAATTTAGCATGAGTTCTGATACTCTTCTCCTTTCCTTGTATCCTTACCCTGGATCATAAGCTGCAGGAGTTGGTACTTTTTCTTTTTATTTTACTTTACTGTGTGTTAAAGGATAGTAGGTTGACAGTATACAATTATTAAAACTTTTGCAATATATCCAAAGTATTGCAATTTTCTCGTCTTTATACAGCCAAGCAGCTCAAGAAAGATGGGTTCATGGATTGCCAATCTTACAAAAGCAATTGTACCGAGTTTTCCAACTAAGATAATAGGCTCATTTCAATTGCATTATTTAGGGCCTTATACCTGAGGAAAAGTAATAGTGGCAGGAACTTTATTATATACATTATCTTACCCTTACCAGTCGTCGTCCTCAATGCTGAGGTTCGTGGTCATCAATTACCCTGTTGCGAATCATTGCTCTCCAGGTCGAGGTCGTCTTGTCAGCTGCTAGATAGACAGCTATATGGAGTATCGTAGCAGGAATATTTTGTCTTGTTTGGTCTGACCAACAGATCGGCGATCTGCCTTTTGGTCTATATACTTTCCCTTATACACTGCATACGTTAAATAGGCGTATTGTCGTAATGAAAAATATTTGTCAGTTAGAAATTTTTGGTAGGTAGGTACAGGCGAACGCCACTGATGAGCGATCCTTAGATTAGGAAACCATGGTTTAAGTAACTTCAATTTCATATCAGGTATTAAGCTTAAAGATAGCTTTAATCTTGGTATAATTACGGTTTCATTTTACATTACACACACTTTAATAACGTAAGATACTTTATTTTGATTTATTTAATGTTTACGGACTTTATTGTACAGATAAAGGCTTATATTTCCATGCACATTAGCCCACTATTACATGGTACAACTAATTTAGTAGCTATTTGTTGATCATGAAACAATGCTTAATTGAGATTTTTTTTTTGACTTATCGATCTAGACAAAAAATACTCACTTTTTTCTTCTAATGGGTATTTGACTTTTTTCACATAGAGAAAGATATTGACATTCGTAATTAGTTTCGAAAATATTTAACGAATTGCCAAAGAAGTATATTTATTTATTTTATGTAGCTTCTCGCGCAACTAACAGGTACTATGTCAAATAATTATTTAACACGCACCCAATTACAAGTTGCCACAGATCCAAATCCAGACTCAAAACACAATTAGAAACTGTATCTCTACCGGGAATCTAACCCGGACCCTTGGATCAGCAGTCTAACCTAACCAACTGAACCAAGAAGGCCGACTATAATTTCAAATATAAGTTATTTGATTAATAAAAAAATAATATTGTATGTATTGGAGGAAAAAAGTATAAACGTTATACGATTTTGATTGATATTGATCGCTTAAAATTGAATCGTCAATCAGCGTCGATTGTGCATGGAAAAATCGAACTAACAAAACAGTTATCGACAGCAAAACATGTCAAAAATTTATGGTAGTTTTTTTAGTTTATGTTTTTATTAATTTTTTATTTTGTGGTTTGATATTATCAAACACTATCTTTTTGAATGAATCTATGACAAGTAATCTTCTCTCAAGTGACCTTTAATTTTGTAGTTTTAACTACTTCCACGGGTCCTTTCGTCTTTATTTATATTTAATACTTTGAATGAAATTTAACGGCAATTTATTTTGAATAATCAAGATATCGTAAGACGGCGTCGATAGAGAAGAAGGTTCTGGAAGGAACACATGACAGATTCCAGAACAGTAAAAGTGGCTAGGAATCTAGTTCCTCCGAAAAACAGATCTCCTGAACGTCCTCCCGAAAGATGGATGGACAGCTGGCAATCCACGTCATAGGAGCGAAGCTGACTTTAACAGGCTAACTAGCCTAGAAAGAGAAGAAATAGCAGAATCACAGAGAGCAAGAAATTAATAAGAAATCATACTTGATTTTTGAAAAATTTGGACTTTTAGGAATGGTATCTAAGATGTCGGTATAGAAGTGAAAAAACGTATTATTTATTTATTTATTTTTGTTAATATAATTAGGACACTGGCAGGCTTATTGTCTAATGGCAATTTCTTCCAACCATCCAGAGTTAATGTTAAATATACAATACAGTGTTTACTATGACAATTAGTTAATCACATTACAAAAATAAACAAAGATAGTAGAAGAAAGGTAAAAATAAACAAAGGTGATAGCAAATAAGAATAATTCAGCAATGATAGGAAAACTAAATGAAAAGGAAAGGAAGAGGAGAGTAAGATGTAATCAGGTATTATTGTCAGATTAATATTTTTGCTTTAGCCTTTTCTTGAAGATGCTTAGTGCGATAGACGACGTAATATCAGGATTTAGACTATTCCATAGTCTAGTTGAAGGTACTTCAAATGAAAAACTAAAAAAATAGAACTATGAACAGGAAAAGATAGTAAAGCACGTTCAGCAGATCGAAGTGGACGCTCGTGGCTTGAAAGATAAGTGAATTTATCTTTGATATACTGAGGTAAATTTGGATTAGAAAGGACATTGTATAGTAATGATAAGATATGTATATTGTATATTTCGTCGCTGTAGTATCTTGGGCCAATGAATATGATAAGAAATAATATGATAGTTGTAATAATATAATATGTTTTTTAATATAAAAACCTCAGAATACCTTACTTTGAATAAAAAAAACAAGAGACGTAACGAAAATATAGCTGAATGAAACTCGACAAAAGCCATTTTTTCGTGTGTATTTTTCGTGACAAAAACAAAAAAAAAAAAATCGCTAATACGTTTGTTTGGCCATTAAGCCCTCGTTGTGAGTCCTATGGACGACAGGTGTAAGTCGTGGACAGGTATAAAGCTCATATGAAAAGGGGTCTCATGATTGTTTCCTGAGATTTGCTGGAAATAATATTATTTGACGCATGTGAGCCATATTTTGAAAGAGAATTTTCTGCGTACGCAAACAATGAATCATTTTGTAAAAGGATATATGGTATCTACCTACATACTCATCACTAATGTATTTCAACTCATATATTTTATAAAGGTATACCATTTATATACCATCACGGCATATCCCACAATGTGGGATAACCAGCGACAGGTGTGCATTATTTTCAACACTCTCTCCAAAAATGTTAAAATTAACCGAACTATAGTGACTTCAAAACAATTCGTTTCGTGCTACTAAATATTTTGTGCGCTTTACCAAACAGTATAGTCATAAATAGATTAACTTTTACTACTGATAACAAAGGTTTGTTTAAAAACGCTGGTAATCAGTTCGGTGATTTTTTTTTGTATCCTTTGGGCGTGCACCATCCATTCTGAATGTCGCCTTTTCAGGTGAGACGAGACTGGTGTGTGGGTATTCACGCATGTGTCGCTGGTGAACCTATCCCACATTGTGAGATATAACCTGATGGTATGAATGAATGAATGAATAAAAAAAACGCTGTCTCAATCGTTAAAATAAAAAAAACTAGTGTTGCCGGCACCATTCATAACTAAATAAAACGCATGTTTTGAAACAGAGCCAGCTAGTTGAATAATATCGGATGAATCTCCGGAGATGACCGGTAGGTGGTGTCTCGAACAAAGGAGTAGTAAATAATTAATGGGAGCCTTCCCAATCCCACAATTCAGATATTTGTGGATACATGTTGCTGTTTAGTTGTTGGTTAGTTTGTCTGTCTGTCTGTCTGTCTGTCAGTCTAAAAGTGAACATGACAGCCAAGTTATGCGCCTAATGGTTTCTGTAATCGAGAAACTGGTACCCGAATCTGGATATAAACAAACAATACATTGTATTAAAACCATAAATATTTTGCACAAATTTCGTACCTACGCTAGCCATCTGATTCAATTTATCTCAAAATCAAATAAACCCAATGCCGAGACTCCTCAGCGAAAACTTTCGGTCGTAAAAAATTAACCGAATCTGTAGAAAAATACTTATTTCTATTTTATTTGTAAATTTCAAGATGGATTATTACTTTTTTAAATCTAAAGTAATAAAGCAATCAAAATGTTAGTGTTTGTGTGTGTGTGTGTATGTGTGTGTGTGTGTGTGTTTGTCTCACGCCTTCTGAAAAACCAAGAGCATCTAAAAATCTAATTTATGTGCGAACGTGTACCTGTATACCTGATGCAGTGTCACGCTAAAAATAATGCGATAAAAATGCTGAATTTTAAAAATATTTCAATAATTATTTTTTTCATACAAAATTTTCCAAGTCGTATCTGTCAAAAAAGTGTACATTTTGCACGCATATATCTGTTAGTTTAAAAGTTAGAAGTACGTATTTACACGAAAAAATTTACTTTCAAGTATAACTTAGCGTTTAAGTGAAAAACATGGTGAATATTTTGTATAATTATAATGTTTAACTTATTTTTAAAGTAAGCGTTTTGTACATAAATGCCGCCATTTTAATATCTTTTCATACAATATTTCATTTTCCTACCGAATGAATATGTTCTTGAAAATAATAAACCTTTGAAATAAATATAAATATGAAATAATAAAATGAAACACAAGACATTACAGCAAGTTTTAAGACGTATATTGTAAAAGTCTGTTAATTATTAGTAAAGATATGGGCATAATAAAATTGCATAATTTGTATATAATATTTGATATTTCGGACAATTTTCATTTTTATGGCATCGAACAAACCAATGTAGGTACCTACATATTCAAAAAATGTATCCGAACCATTCGATATTACTTACGTGTTCGAATCGTTTCCATGGCTACAGAAAGAATGTGATATTCAAATAAAATTTGTTAGGAATCGAATTTATTTAGAAGGTTGTTGTAGGTAGGTACCTACCTAATACTATTTACTTACAAATCAACAATAATATACCTATACTGATTTCCTATAGGAAAATTATTTTATTTATTTATTTATCAACCGTTTGTCCGATTATAATGAAACTTTGGTGAATTGTCGAGCGTATGCCCAGGATGGTTTTTGGATTTAAACTTTTTTCTTATTCTTCTTCTTCTTCGTGTATTTGGTCGTTTTACCTATGAAGGGGGAGTATCCTGGGAAAAGAAGGTCCGACTGTCCCTCCATCTCTTCACAGGTCTTCCAGGACGGGTTCTGCATATAAACTTTTTTCTTCTTTTTCTTCAACGTGTACTTGGTCATCTTACCTATGAAGATGAACTATCCTGGGAGATGAAGGTCCAATTTTCCTTCCATCTCTTCGCAGGTTTCTGGATTTAAACTTTTTTCTTCTTCTTCTTCATCGTGTATTTTTGGTCATTTTACCTATGAAGTTGGAGAATCCTGGGAGAAGAAGGTCCAACTGTCCTTCCATCTCTTCGCAGGTATCTGGGTTTAAACTTTTTTCTTCTTCTTCGTGTATTTAGTCATTTTACCTATTAAGTAGAGCATCCTGGGAAAAGAATGTTCTTTCATCTCTTCGCGGTTCTTCCAGGATGGTTTCTGGATTTAAACTTTTCTTAACCGACTGATGGGACGGGATGTAATGAAGGGAAGGGATGCACTAAAGGGCCTGAAGGGACGGGAGGTATAAAACTGCCTGAAGGGACGGAAGGTAGTGAAGGGTCTGATGGGAAGGGACGTAATGAGGGATTAAAGGGACGGGAGGTACTGAAGGGCCTGAAGCGGCGGGTCCTGGAGTCTAATTCTGTTTCTTCTTAATTTTATGTAGACCTTTAGGGCAGTTTTTATACAAACTATTTCCTATTGTCTAATTCATCTTCTTCTTTTATGTATACATTTGGGTCATTTTTTTATAAAAATTATTTCCTTTAGTCTAATTATTATTCTTCTTCATTTAAGTACGTAGACTTTTGGGAGAGTTTTAATACAAACTATTTCCAATAGTCTTATTCATTTTCTTTTATGTAGACCTTTTGGTCAGTATTTATACAAACTATTTCCAATAGTCTAAATATTCTTCTTCTTCTTTTTTGTAGACCTTTGGGTGAGCTTTTATACAATCTATTTCCAATAGTCTAATTCTTCTATTAGGTATATGTATTTTTACTTATTTTATGTAGACCATTGGAATAGTTTTTTATACAAACTATTTCTTATAGTCTTATACTTATTTTTCTCTTTTTTATTTAGTCTTTTGGGTTAGTTTTAAGTCTAATAGTCTATTGTGCAGAAATATTATTAACGATATGCACACTTGATGAAAATACATATGAAATGAATGGGATATGGGATGTGACGATATAACCTGCACTAGAATCTTTTCAATACTTTTGTTTAATTAAATTTAAACCATTTATATCATCCTATTTTGAATAATTTTCAACACCTAATATTTAAAGAATGGGGGTTGTGGCCATTACTGAACTCTTCACAACATTTATATTCAAATTAAAAACTATTTACTATAGTTCAAGTCTTCTTCTTCTTCGTTAATGAAGACTTTCAGTCAAATTGAGCAAAAATATAATGCACACTTGATGAAAAAATATAAAAACGAATGGGATGTGACCAATACTAGATCTTTTCAGTACCTACGTTTGTTTAATCAAATTTTAACCACATCCCAACATCCAAAATTACTAAATTTTCAATAGGTACACATTACAATTTGTTTTCGATGATAATATTTAAAAATGGGGGTTGTGGCCAAACCAATCTCTTTACAACGTTGATAAACAGTCATATTTAAAACCATTACGCATAGTCCATGCGAGCAGAAATTGTATAAATATTATACTTCATTCACACTTTATAGCAATATATAAAAAAGAATGGGTTGTGGCCATCACTTGAACATTTTACAATACTTAAACTCAATCAAATTTCAAACCACTTTTCATAGTCTGATATTGCAAAATAATTGGGTGACAATATTATAAAAACGATTGCTTTTTCTTTCACAATTTTACATTCTTGGCCAACGGCGGGACATAAAAGCTAGTAATGAATATATTCTTGAAAAATGTACATATAAAACCTCATGCATTTTCCAAACTAAGCAAAAATGCTAATACTATAGGTGAACGAAATCGGCCGTGGCAGTATTTGAACTCGTGACCTCTGAATTACTAGCTCGAAGCGTTAACCGTTCAGCCACCAGCCATCTAAATAGAAATATATTTTTAGCATCAAATGAATAATATGTATGATGCATACAATGATTGATTTATTGACCTCATGATATATGAGTAGGAGTCAATTTTTCATATAACCCACGCCATGCACACAAAAATTGACGAAACTTTTTGTCACATGAAATCATAGAGAATTAAAAATCTAAGCATAAATTTATAAGAGTATAATATAGAGTTGATCGAACTTTTAATAGTTTGCCTACTGCTGTGGCACAGATGGTAAGAAGCTTTGTTTCTGTGCGGGTGTCCTCGGTTCAAATCCCAGCAAAAGAGGAATTTATTCAAAATTCATTTCTTATACAAATATTGCTTCCCTCAGCAAAAAGCATTGGCTTGTTTGAAGGAATTTCCGTATGGCGATAAACTCAGCACTTGCGCGGGGTGCAAGAAAGTGTTCATAATTATTATAGTTTGGACTATATAAATGATACAAAATTGCATGGTTAGCCATGGGTCACGAAACAAAAATACCCGCACCCAATAACAAGTTGCCACATTCTGGAGACTTATGATGTTTATCGTCTCACATATCCAGACTGCTGTGTCAACCGGGAATCGAACTTGGGACCTTTGGATCAGAAATTTGATAAATAAATTTGGCCCTAAAAATGTTGAAAATATAAAATATATAATATTGAGGCAGGTATTAAATATTGATTTAAGGAATAATGAAGTATGTAATGAATTAATACCAAAATTGAGTTTATCACGCTATATTCAAATGGAAAGATACTTATTGGTTATATTTTAATACAATGCATCTGCTATAAACGAATCAATCTTATGGATATTTTAATACGAATCAAGAATTCAATGGGTTCAACATCAAGAACAAAATTTTAATCTTTTTGATGAGTAATTGCAAAAAAGTTTTAAAAAGTAAATATCTTATAAATTGTAAAATTATGTTGTAATATTGTCAAGCAAAAAATAATATAGTATATGTAAAAAAGGTGTCTATATACAAGGAAATTCTTGTGATTGATGTGGATTGTTCGGATCGCCTCACATAGATGGCAGTAGGTACCTATCTCATGTGAAATGAATTTCGAATAGTAAGTTGTGCATTCATGCTTAGTTAAATAGTGCTGCGCTGGGGGTAGCAAGTTCAATGTCCTCGAACTTTCTAGACCATTTCATTGAACTGTCATACCCAAATGAAGAATATTGTCACTAGTTTGACGTCGCGGGCGATGAACTCGGCCTAGCGACAAACAAATATACTTGCCGTCGCTAGGCGCGCGCTGGAAAGAAATTTCGAGATGTGGTCTGCCTCAATATAAACGACTTAATCATTTTTTTAAATAATTAATATGTCCTTGAAACAACACATATATTATACTATTTATTCTCATACATTCCCTTAAGGGAGTCTACACCTGTACACTTCGTGCCCATCCATCTGTCCGTACCCTGTCTGTTATTTATTATATTTGAATTATTCTTAATTCGATCACCACTGGGCATCAAAATTTGTCGTTCAAATTTTCATTTATAATCATACCTAATTGTGTTTATATATTCATCCGTTATTGAATTGTTTTTGTAGATTTATATTATATTATTGAAATTTAATTGTATTTTGATGTGTAAAAGCGATTAATCGCCAATAATGACAACTGTCAAGCGCCATATAACTTATGCGTCGGTCAATTTTTTCTCCTACTTTTTGGCCTGCCTAAGAGGGAAACGATCTAATCCAGAGGGTATTGTTTAAATCAACATTCTAAAATGTAATTAATTTTAACTGCCGACATTTAAAATTATCTACTCAGACTTGCATTAAGCCTTGTCATCACAACAGATTTGCATATCTTAATTCATTCAGTTCATCTTAACAATTATTCATTCTATTCCTTTTAGTCTCGGATCAAATTGAAAACTAACACTACATAACCTACAACATTAAACTGACGTAAAATAAATGTGACTTAATAATAATTGTTATCTAAACAATGTGTCATATTTAACAGCTGAACATTAAGACATCTAAACAGCATTCACATGACGTTTTAAGTAAGCATTATGCATTATATATGTGACAGTTTAGAAGGAATGTAACTGAACTGTGATTAGATAATATGTGGATACATTTTGTTGAGTAGCTTAATTGAATTTACATGACAAAATATGTAGTAGAATAATCCGTTAGACACAACAATGACATAACTAATTATTATAGAAACATGTATTATCACATTGTTGTACATATATTAAATAACCCAAACAAGAAATTTATGCTATGTTTATTCCATTAGAATTTATTTCCTTTACAGGTTTCAGCTTGATTGACTCTCTTCAAGTAAACAGTCGAAACTGGGAGGGTTTCCTTTTGTAGAAATAAAATGCATTCATATTTATTTTTTACTATTTAATTATTTGATATATTTATATCATGATTTTTAACTTACCTATTATTTTTAGGTCTTATTATTTACATCAATTTTTAAACAGGTACCATGAAGAGAGTGTAGCTATGGTACATATGTGAGACAAACTGTACCAACAGCGCAAACTCTAAATTCGATCGTTTTTATATTATTTTTGCAAAGTGAATTTGCTAAGGAGTATTTAGTTTTTCATACTTCCAACAACATCTCAGCAATGTGGTTCACCGCCCATTATAAAGGAAGTGCCTTTTTTGAAACGAGATTGGTGTGTGGGTATACACGAATGTATTGTGCTCCCTCTTATTAGGTTATGCACACCCGAATACCTGTCGCTGGTAACCCCACATTGTGGAATGTGATGGTATGACTGAATGAATAGTTTTTATATAGACATCACTTTTTTCTATCTAGGTATAATTTTATTTGTAAAAATTTTAAAAATATTTTTTTTTATATTATTGGTCTATTATTTTATACAAGAGTAAATTATGCTTTATATAAACGCATTTAACCTTTCAAGAAGGGATCTTTAACTTAGAAAAAGATGCACTTATTACATATTACTTTGGAATGGTCTTTCGAAATCTGTGTTTCCATCTTCTTACAACTTTGGTATTTTAAAGATTCGAATTCATAGTAGTGCGCTTCTTCAGAAGAGTACAATGGACCCAAATTCTAATATTTGATGTCCCATACGTAGCCAAAATGTACCACAAAGTTAACACGTTGATATTTGAGAATATTTCTGTGTTTGTTGGCTATTTCTATACAGACTTTATAAATAAACAAAAGTTAACTGTCAGTATGTTACGAATTGGACAAGTCTGTAATAGATACTAAGCAGCAGGTAAGAGAAGATATTATGTAAATATATTGAGATATAGGTATTTATAATTTATAAGAGAAGATGGTTGCTAGAGAACATCTTCAGAATAATCACTGTTATATGTCTCTGTCAGACTACTTCAAGACTGATTGTCGCTTTCCAACACATTGCACTGATACCTACTCAAATTGAATATAATCATTATTTATGAATAACATGATTTGAGGCAATTACGAATTAGGTATAATACTTTAATTACATTCGCGCAACGCTAAATTAGGTACATTTAATGATACAATAAAAAAAATATTCCACAAAAAAATATACCTAATAATAAAAACTAAAAAGATAAAAATACCCTAAAAAGTAGGTACAAAATTATTTACAAATATAATCTAAAAGCACGTAAATATTAAAGTACAGAAAAAGCATAAGTGCAAAATATTTATTTACATCAAATCATTTTTTGAAGTCGACGCAAACAAACTTACCTACACAATATAATGTTCCGTCGAGTGAATACCATAAAACAGGGATGGCGAATCTATGGCACGCGTACCACAGGTGGCACGCGAGAGGATTTTGCATGACACGCAAATGAAGAGAAAAAATTAAAAGCGTACAAAAAATATTTAAATAACCATGAAACGAAGGATATGCACAAATTCATGCACAAACATTCATGCACAAATATATCGCATTGTTTAATACTTCTCGCACGGTGCTAGTTCCCCGAGTTTGTTTTATTAAGAATCTGAAGTTACACAATATTATTATATGAAAAAAAAAAGTTTGACACTCAAAAAGGTTCACCATCACTGCCATAAAATGTGTGTTTGGCGTATTAAGAAGGAAGGTCAATAAAAAAATGGATAACCGCTCAAAGTGATCACGAAGAGCTGACGACTGCTGTGTTGGTGCCTTATTCTTATATTTATAAATAGTCTCAATCGTGATATTAAGTTCGTCAAAAAATAAGATCGTCTCTCAGCAGCGAAAAAAATCTAACGTTTATGTGTAGTATGCGACAAAATATTGAAAAATATGTACATCTATAGTTAAAAACAAAATTACACCAATATAGTAGGCCAGCCATATAAATAATTAATGTGATAGATAAATAGCTAGATACGTTGATTTATCTGTTGATAGAATTGAATATGAGTCCACTATTTCATCAGCTGTTGTCAACTATTTGACATTTTCCAATCAAATGTTCTGGCCCCAAAATATATATCAGTTGCAATCAACCTTTTTTACTTAACCAAATATCCTATCAAAATATCCGAAAAGACCAAATAAATTTCCCAAATGTAACACTAGAAAAATAATGCAAAACAACTGCATTTTTTGGTAATAAAATATTTCAATGTCCTCCCGAAAGAAATAAAACAAACCAAATATATAAAAAAGTTGAAACTGAACTGAAATTATATCGATCTAAATTTGGTGTACCTATTTGTTTGTTTTGTAACTAATGAAGAAACTAAAGATTCTACACATTTCAGTATAGGATAAGATAGTATAATATGGACCTAATTTGTTTCAATTGCATGTTTGGTTTTGTTTTTATTTGTTTGTTTTTAGTGTTTACTTAATGTTGTAGTTAATTTTTTTATCAAAGATACTTAAGGTTATTCTCAATATTGTATATATTTACGTGAATCCCTCATCAAGCACGAGATTTGAATCTTTTTGGTGAGGTAATCAAAGTGAGTCAAATCAAAAACATACGAATAAATTATAACTATTAGCGGATATCCTCAAAATAAAACAAATTTCATGATGATCAGTCTCTTGACGTGGAATAAATAAATTTGCCACTTGCAAAGGGTGTCAGTAAGAATTAACAATACAGTATAATTATGTATGAATCTCTGTAGTACTTTATAATCAATCTATCTTTATTTTTCATTTTTTTTTCTGTCATGCCATTAGATACAATCGGATTCAAAACAATCGCTTCTTCGTCAGGAAGAATGGTCCGTAAGGGTGTTGGAGATGAAAAATAATAACAAAGAATGTATTAGACTGTAAAAACGAAGTATTAGAGTGAGTTTTAAAGGTTTTAAAAATTTGTTGTTTTTAAATATGAAATAAAATTGATCATTTTACTACACAATGCTCACATTCATTCATTTATTCAAACCATCACGGCATATCCCAGCACAGTGTGGCGTAACCAATGACATGTGTGTGGGTGTGCATTGACTTATAAAAGGTAACACGACACATACGGATATTACCACACACACCACACATCAGAATTTGGGTGGTGTGCCTCATAGATGACCTATGTGAGATGTAATTTTGTCTCTTGTATTTTCGTTTACCCGGCTACTATGGCTCAACCGAAAACGATGATCATAGAAAAGAGTGCAAGTCTGTGCCTCAGTTAAAAATGTACTTCGAGGGTTATATTGACAAAATCTCAAAAGCGAAACGTGTTTCCCGCACCATTGTTTGAGCAACTGTGTTCTGCCTTTGCTGCGTCCATTGTGCATTACAATGCCGAATGAAATGCCGTATATATAAGTATGTACATATATATTGTCGTCTAACTGATGAAACAAATAATTGAAATAATTTGTATAGCATCAAATTAGCTGCGGTAGAAAACAATGTTAAATTGATAATATGAAAATTACTGCAAGCTGCAATCATTTATTCAACTGCAACTATCACAAACAGGTCCTCATAAAGGGTAAATTGTGCCCGGTTGAGAAGTAAAATAACCGTCCCTTTATCTCATCTTTGCAACATACAAAATTGATATCATAGATAGAAATTATTCAAAAAATCTTAAAAAAACATACCTATATATTTAAATTAAATTTTTCGACCGTTAATTCTTGTTGGAATTCCGATTCAAAATTTTTAGTTATTTAAAAAAAATATATATATAAATGAAAATCTTTTTGAATTATTCCTCTATTTATTTTACTACAACCCGTATCGTGCTTAGCCCATTTTCTAGTACCTACTTAGCAATTATTACCCCCTATTCAGTAACTATTTTAACTAAAATAGGAACATACTAAAATTGTAGATTTTAGATTTACGGTCTTATTTCAGCGTTATAAAATATCATCTTGGACTAAATGGAATAGGAACGTACCTATATTGGCCGGAACGTTCTTAAAAAGTTACTGAATTAGACGTATTTTGAATGATTATGAAAATTATGAAAATTTCATAATTTTCATAATTATTCATAATACGTCTGATTCAGTAACTTTTTAAAAATGTTCCGGCCAAAATAGGTACGTTCTTATTCCATTTAGTCCAAGTTGATATTTTATAACGCTGAAATAAGACCGTAAATTGAAAATCTACAGTTTTAGAACGTTCCTATTTTAGTTACAATAGTTACTGAATAGGGGGTATTAAATGTCTTATTTTGGTGAAAGTAGAATAAATCCTTTGAAAATTATATGTATGAAGTTTATTTGTAATACTTAAACTTTTAAAATGAAGTTATTACACACGTCGGTAATTGAAAATTATTTAAAATAAAAATATAAACACAAAGATTATGGTGACCATATGTCTAAAACACATGAGCGATGAGCGTTTTATGAAAAGGCTACATGAAGCTGCAATTGTAAATATTAAAAAAATAGGGTTGTAGGTATTACGGGAGTTATTAAAGAAAAAGTTAAGGTCTCGTATTGCGAGAATACTGCTTACAAAACCTCAACTTTATCTTATATTTTTCTCAAAGTTTGAAAGAAAATGTTTAAATAAGATAAGAATGCAAACAAAGCGAAGAATATATGCCAAAAAGAGAGTGAATGCTGAACTTGACTTTCCTAAGTGGAAGAACCACAAGGTTTTCGACATATGAATTTATTTTTGTCGATAAATAATAAAGTATATATTATTATGATTTAAAAAATAATGCAACTGTACAACAATATTTTCTCAATACCTCCTAAAAGTTTTGGTTGAGGTAAAAGACTTTTCTAAACAAAGTAGTCTGTATTTTACTGCGTCCGGTGCATCTGCGCCTTTTGGACAATTGTTGGGACAGGTCCTGACTATCTACATCAACAACTGTCATTCAACACGAAGGAATTAGGAATATTGGAAATGACAGGAAGTGAATAATTGTGGTTTGTATACAATGTGGTATTTTCCTCTCTATTTTATGTATTGTATGGGAATAATAAAATTGATAATAAGGAATCGATGACATTTTTGAACGAGTTGGTTGTGGCAAATGTTTAACTCTAACCAAAGTAATTTATTACATTTTGAAATCATGTGTATTGGTTAGTGTGTATTGGTTAGTGAATAGAACAATAATATATTAATATGACAACTAACCCTTTCCTCCTCTCCTGCCTTTCTTCATGTCCCACCCTCGCTTCATAAAATACACACACACACACACACACACACACACACACACACACACACACACACACACACATACACACATATCACAATTGTACACTTACACCACACTTTTGTCTTTGACTTTGTACTGAATTGTCTTTATTATGTATATTAATCTGTAGAACAATGTAATTGGCTTACTTTCCTGATTATTTTTTTTTTATTAATGTAAAATATGTAACAGCTGTTTTGTTTCCCAAAATAAAATAAATAAATAATATTTTGATTTTTTTTTGCTATGATCGTTGCAATCGTTGAGAGGCTCGGGCTTAGAATAGTGGTTCCACTATTATCTATTATCATCGTTTTTTTTATTTCATTTAATTTATAGAATACAACAGCAAACAAGAAAAAAATATACAAAAATACAATGATAATTTTTATATTGCCAATTAAAGTATTCTAAAATATATGTATTACAAGATGTAAACAATTTTGAAAATACTTAACAATTTTGAACACAGGATGGAAACGGAGAGAGGTAGGAGGGGGGAGGGGGGGAAGTATCGACCACTGAAAACATGTATTATGATTTATGCCCCCCGTGTCTCAATGTATGAATAATACTTAGTTAAATTATTTTGAATGAAATTAAATTAAAGGGGCACAATATAAAAAAGGCAAAGATGCACACAACAAAACAGAGCATAGATTAAATATCCGTCAAATTCACATTTTATTTTAAATTAAAAAGGATTCTAAAGGATGTCAATATCTTTAGAGTGAATGTTTTTGTTACAAGGTCATATTCATTCTTAAAAAACGAGTGGGTTGTGGCCACTAAAAAGTCACTCCTCACTAAAAAGTCATTCTATAAAGTATTCAAATTTTGTATGGAAAATATTCAGCATTTTCATGAAATGAGTTTGTTAAATTATTTTTTATTTAATTATGAAAACTTGATGACTATTCAATGCCATTTTATGAAATTGATGTGCCTTTTTAACAATTTGAAAATAAAAATTACAAATTTTAAGTTTCCTGAGCTTGGGGTCACTTTGAAATGTTTGACAGTTAAAAAAATTGAGAAGCACTATTCAGATATCCTTCAAAATCTAATGGGGTCTAAGCGAGTATTAGGTAGGTTTACGTTTTGCAAAATTTAAAAAGAATCAAATGAGTCTATAATCGATAATGTAAAATAAACACGCCGTACATAGCACATAGCACACACAGATATATTGTGATGAAACTTTCAGAATACAATCTCGGCATTATAATAGTTGATTATCTGCAATAAATACCCTTAAAAATTGCGAAATCATAAGTCCCTATTATATCCCCTTGGGTTAGTGAGGAGTAAAAAACATCGGTCACCAAATATTGCAAATTTTTACATTCATTTTATTTTGGAAGTAATATGAATATGTTAATGCATTTAATATTTATTCTTAAAATATACGAAGGTACAAGGTCTTTTTTTGAATATGTGAATCATGTGTGAGTCATAAGTTGAAAAAAGACTTATTTATTTTGTTTAAAAATTCACGATTTCGCGCATCATCAAACTGTCATTTACTTTCGTCAACGTATACTTGCATTCATAATAATTCTTACAATCTTTGGCACAACATTCAGATGGGTAAGTCTTTTTGTTGCACCTCATATATTTGCAGTTTTATTGATGTTACGTGCAGTCTGCAGAATTTTAAAATATTTTTAACTACTTCAAGTCAATAAATTTAAATGCAATATTTTTAAACAAAAAAAATATTCTGCCCACTTCTTTCATTGAATACCAAGAGACGAAAATTAAATACTTATTTCGATATAAGCTATTTTAATTAATCCTATTATGCTAAGTTCCTAGTAGTGTGTGCAGTGAGATCCGAAGGCCTCACGACTCTGTTCTTACCAACTCTGAAAGTTGCATTGACATGTAAATTTGATATTTTTACGTGCATACGTAAATGGTCGTTACCCATTCTGAATGTAGTGTTTTTTTTGTTGTGACAAGAAGCTGTTGTGTGGGGTTATACGCATGAGTTATATTGACTTTAGTAAGATAATACACACCCGAACATCTAGGTACTAATGGATGTATGTAGGTACATAAATTTACAATAGATCATAATTATTATTGACTTTTATTATTAATTTATTTTTCTTATTTTTTAATGGCATTTATTCAATTTCATTTGTTTGTTATTTTATTTATTTATTTATTTTACATTTACGGCTTGAAAGTCTATTTAAAAAACAAGAAGTATACAATGATTAAAACTTGAAATTTTAAAATAAAAGCAAATTTAAGCAAACATATAATATCACACTGTTAGGCACCGGCTTAGAATAGTGCTTCCACTCTTTTCTATTATTGTTTTCGAGTGTCCCGTAAGAGCCGGGTAATCGAAAATACAACAGGCAACTATAACATCTCACATAGTTCAGCAATGAGGTTCACCACCCATTCTGAATATAGTGCCTTTTTAGGTGAGACGAGACTGGTGTGTGGGTATACACAGATATGTTTTGCTCCCTTTTATAAGGCAATGCACACCCGCACACCTTTCGCTGGTTACCCCACATTGTAGGATATGCCGTGATGGTATGAATGAAGTATGAATGAATAATACACTAAACAATGATTCACTATACACTATACAATCAGTAGGTATACAAAGATTTTAACATGAAATTTTTAAATAAAAGCAAATTTAAACAAACATAATAATATCAATGCACTATATTTATTTATTTATATAATTTATGTACATGTGTACAAAGGCAGGTTTATTTCCATAAGGCAATTTCTTCCAACCAACCCGAGAACACAATTAAAAACAAAATACAAAAAATACGAAAACCCAAACACGAAGGTAACTAAATTTACAGGTCATGAGTTAAAAAGTTTAAAATTTTTGTTTTTAAAGTTTAAAAATATCAGAGTGTCTCCACACAGTCTATGTAGCCTTGGTATAGGAGAGTGGTAGGCGTAGTTACTCTGGGAAGTAACTCTTTTATTTTAATATAATTATTTTATTTTTTGTTTGTAAAGTACCTTCCTCGTCACAGGATGTAGGTAATCCTAGTGAGGCGGACGCAAGTAAAAAAATGTATCTTTAAAATTTAATTATTTAATTAATAAGTAAGATAGATTGTAAAAGTGTTCACAGCTTCTTTTCAAACTATGTGAAGTAACTTTATAACATAATACATAGAATTTTCAAAAATTGAATTGATAAGGAAGTTAATAAGTTCTGGTTGGTTGGAAGAAATTTCCATCAAGCAATAAGCCCGCCAGTATACTTATTATATGTACAGAAAAATTCAAATAAATAAAAAGGCATACATAATTGGCGAAAGTTGTGCAAGCGCTTAAAGTGATCATGTAAACCGAACAGATCATTAGCCCTGTGGGTGCCTGATTTTCCGGTTCTCCCATGTCAAAAAAGACATTGCTCAATATTATTAATATTGTTGTAGAGTCAATAAATCAGTTTGATTTAAAACAATTCCCCAGCCACTCAATTAGACCAAGAGCGTTGAAAAATATATTATTTGTCATCTCGATTATTTCAAGGAGATCGGTGGTACAATTAATTGATTGGTACCGATTCATCGTCATTAATTATTATATCGAATGATCGTCACAGAAGACCAAGTTGATTTACACCAGGTACCAGGGGTGGTAAACTCTTATTCGATCTGAATGAGATTGATTGATTCGACTTCACAGTTAGATCAGTATAACTAAGTTTTACAGACTATTAAATTGATTGTGTAGTAAATTTATGTGAAGGTATAACTGTTTATGTGTGTATGCAAAATTAAGATTATCGGCCTATTATTTTTTGTAGAATTCAAAATAAAAATATTTATTTTTTGTTCTGGTTGTTATTTTAATTATTGACGCGATTAGTGCAAGGCACATCGTCAGAGTAATTACGAATAATTGAGTTCTTAAATAGGTATATTGTTTTAATATTGTTTTTTCTTATGATTTTTTTATTAATAAAATCACGTCATACCCCACAATGTGAGATAACCAGCGACAGATATTCACACGCCTGTCTAATCTATTTTTTGATTATATTTATGTATTTCAACACAAATTTAAATGTTGGAATGGATATTTTGGCATCGAACTATTACGTATCTTTGATAATGTGTAGGTATCACTCTTAACCGGTTAAAAAAACATAATAACAAGTTAATAATGGAAATATTATTTAAAGTATTTTATTTTGATAAATTACTCAACAGCGTGAAAGTTGCAAATATTCTTGTCCATTTTTAATTCCATATTTTCTCCAAGTACTAAATTTTGACTTTTTTTTTAGAGATAATTTAATGTATGTACTTATGTATGGTATTAATATATTTAGGTTTACATCTATAATAATTAATATGCAAAAAATATTTATCACATCAACCACACTAGTAAATAAATTTATAGCAAGTATAAATATTATAAAAAAAACTAATAAACAATACAAAACACGTAAAAAACAATAAAAATACAAAATTTAATACAAAAAACTCAATTTAAAAATAATAATGATAATGGCCAAGGAAAATGATGAATGTGATAGTTTGAGGACAAAGGAATTAAAAGAATTTATGTATATATATGTCGTATAATGTACCTACTATTAAAACAATATAATATAATAATGAATGTATATTTAAATGAATACAAATTATTATACACGACAGTACTAGATGTAATATAATAATTATGATTACAATAATTACAAATATCCACTACGTGAGAGCCGTAATCAGGGAGTGCTTTCCTCTCTGTTTTACTGCTAGTTTATATATAGCTAGGTACATATTGTCGCTAAAAGGCAAATCGATATAATACAGTATGTATGTTTGTGTGTATGTATGAACATTCGAACATTCAAGTTGATGGATTGTTGCATTGCGATATTTCCATTGAACCGATAAATTTGGTCGAAACAAAAAGTCAGCTGACATTTTGGGTCGCCGTTCCATAGAACAATCAATTTTCACTATTAATTTACCAATACTGCTGGGATTTTCTGTTTTCACTATTAATTTACCAATACTGTTGGGATTTCAATAATATCACAGTGCAAGGATTAAAGACTTCTTAATATCATTGCATTTTGGTAATATTTGAACATTTATACGAAGAAGCGGGATTGAAAAGGAATATGTTTTTAATTTCTGGCCCGAAAGGATTCGAGTCTCGGATATGTTCGCCATTTCACCAATAGATGACAAATTTTATAATAGCGAATTTATAAATGATTAATTTCATTTCAACTTATATTTAATAAATAATTATATAGTTAAAAACCATAGCACCGCTTGGTGAAAATAGGGTTTCATACAAATAACGTTCGTGTTGTAAATTTAAGTATACCCACCAACATGATGTGTGCATATAAAAATATAAACAGATTGACGAGATTTTCCCGAGTAATATTTTTTTTTTTGTGAGTCGACATTAGAGATATATTAAAAAAAAACTCACTAGGCCACATATTATTACGTTTTATGAGACTTTACGCAAAAACTTAAAATAAACGATGCAGCTAACATGAGTTCAAAATATACTCAACGGAAAACACAATTGAACAACAACACAAATCACTACAAGTCACTAGCGAAAAATGTTTTCGATTTTTCGTTCGAAATTTAAGAGAAATCATAATTTTATAGATATATAATTTAAATACGGTGAAATTTGGATTAATAAGAGCGCACTTGCTTAATCTTTGGTTTAACAAAATAAAATATGTCGAACCTTTATTTTCATAGTGACACTATACAAAATTGTAAGTTTAAAATTTTTCATTTTTATAACCAGTTATGTATTGAATAAAGAAACACCAGATCACTCGTTCAAATATTGGCCATCAATTAGTATTATTGCTATTTGTATTTTTTCAGATTAAATTAAAAAAATCAAAACTTTTATCCCTAATAGTGAAAAAAACAATTTTTTGTTTAGTGTCACTATGAAAATAAAGGTGCGATGTAGTCTGATGTAATTTATTGGACATATCAAGACGTTGAGGTCTACGTATCAAAAGGTACCTAACATATTAAATTCAAATTGTCCATGTAAACTAAGACACCGAACATAGTAAGCTGCTGAATTTACCATGTCCTTAAATAATTGATACAGCGTTACCCAGACGATCTAAATTTAAGTAATATTTCTTCATTAAGGCACATTTTTTTGACATTGTATTTGAATATAAAAATATTTATAAATTTTCTGTTTAATATTTGAAACTGTCACTTCATGATAGAACGACATAATACATACGTAGAAATCTAAAACTCCCAACCCATGTGCAACTCATCGGTCGATAGAGTCTCAAATGAAAAAGTTTAAAATAAAAGGGAGAAAGATAGACTTGGTAACCACTGTTAAGATATGCAAAGCCGCATACTTTGGCCACGTATTCCCCGGTGATAAATTTGCCCTTACACAACTCAAAGTGGAAGGAAAGGTGGAGTATGGGGCGCAAAATAATATCGTGGCCTTAAAATCTCAGGCAGTGGTTCGGGAATCCGGATACGACGTCACTAATTAGGTTAGTGCGAGATCAGGATGAGAAGAAAAAGAAGATTTCCTTTGTAATGGAGTTTCATTAATAATTCATAATTATCAATTGACAAGTTAAATTAATATATAAATGAAGCATAGGTACAGCTTTCAATGGAATGATAGTTTCATCAAGTGGCCCGGAAAAGAGTTATAAATGGTAGATATAATATGACTTATATAATAAAGGAAGGGATCAAAAATGATTTACATACATGGAAGATCGATTGAATTATAATTGTTGACTTTATTCAAACACTGATTGTAGTATTTCTGTTTGTAAGTGTTTGGACGTCGGAAGGTGACTTTCTAAAAATGTGATTGACGCCGTGCATAATTCTCGCACACAAATATGATTTATGTCACAGTGTGACGTTCATGCCATCAACTTTATACTTTCATCTCTTTTCCTCCTACATTTTCTCCGTCGTCTTCATCATCTCCTGTCTCCCTTCCACTCTCCACGGCTTCTCATAAAACATACAAATTGGTGGTCCCGTTTTATTCTTGACAAATAGACGATATTATTAAAATATATCTTCTGCCTGTCATACCAATCCTACCCCATCTACGACACCCATCTGCTTTGCATTCTAAAAAAAACAAGTGTAGAGATATCTGCCTAATAAATTAGTACGTCCATACTATCAAGACATTCCTTTGTAGGATAGATAGGTAGAAAGAACTTAGTATCTTGAGCACTATTTTTCGGAACAATTTGTTTTTTTTTTCATGCAGTCTTTTCCAATAAGAGTCTTTTTTTTCCTTTTTACACAAATTCAATTTTAATTTATTAATTTTTATTATTGTACAAAAATCTGAATTACAGAACAGTAGTTATTGGTTTAATTTTTTTCAATGCAAATATACAAACTACAACGATGGTTAGTATGTTTCTCTGAAAACTCGAAGAAATTTCTTATTTTTGAATTTTTAACTTTTATTTTTTAATTACATGCTTTAATTTTTGCTTCGGTTTTTCCTGCACCTTCCTTGTTCTTTTATATTCTTGGCTCCCATTCGGTCAGCCACTTCACAGCCTCTGGAGTCGCCCTATGGATGCCTATCCAGTATCCTTGATACCTCCTCCATACAGGGCACTCATCTACTTGATGCTGGATTGGTTTGTCTGCTTGCTCCGTAGTCACATTCCGGATTTGAATTCACCGAATTTGAAGATTTGTTTTTTTTTTAATTTGAATATACCCGATTCATACACTTTCATTTTCTTTAATACCGTGTTACTAAATATAAGACATTAGAAATGTGAGGTGAAGGGAAAGGATAAGGTAGAAAAAATCTCGATAATTCGAAATATTAATTATTCTGTAATGCAATGTTAAATAACCTGGGTGCTACTCATGACACGTTCTTAATACTTTATTAGCTTGTCATAATCTCAAAAATGAATAAATTAACACTATAATATCCTAATGTAATTTTAATCTTTATTTACATTGAATCATAAAAAAGTGTTAAGAGGGTGACTGCTGCCAACGTACCTATCTTTTCAATTTGATATGCCATCATTATTACTAAACGAATCATTTTGAAAAAAATAAACTAGTTAGGTTGGATATTAATAAAGAGAAATATACCTTAACTTTTTTATTATGTTCTGTATATATTCTTGTAGGAAAATAATAAGCATACCCCGATTTTAGACATTTATCTTAAATTTCTAAAAAAATATAAGGTAAAGAGCAATATTTTTTTTTATAAATTAAAGAAGAACAAAATACCTGGAAAAATATAATATGACGTTGCAATAACGCATCAGGTTAAGTAAATAAACCAAAAAAACTTTTATTACGCAATGGCGCTGAATGGAAAATAAATGTTTTTTAGTTTTATTTACTAAACCTGAAGCATTAATGCAACGTCACATCATATTTTTCTAGATATTTTTGTCTTCTTTAATTTAAAAAAAAATATATTACTCTACGCCTTAGGTATAGTTTATTAAAAATATATGATAAACGTTGAAAGTCGGGGTATGCCATTATTTTTCTACAAGAATTTTTACAAAACATTATCAAAAAGTTAAGGTATATTTTTGTTTATCAATATCCGAACTATCTAAATTATTTTTTTCAAAACGATTTGATAAGAAATAATGATGGTATATCAAATTTAAAAATAGGTACGTTGGCAGCAGCCCCCCCCCCTTAAGATCAAAGTTAAGTAATGTAATTGCCATTCCATTATATTTTGTATAAATTAACAAAATTGATTAAATAATTTTGACCTCAAAGATTTTTATAGTCTGAACCTGATCTTCACCTTATGTTAATCTACTGTATGAGTAGCTCTGCAGGTCGGCCTTTGTGGCTCAGTTGATTAGGTATCTCACTGCTGATACAAAGGTCTCAGGTTTATAATAGTGTTTTCAGTCTGGATCTCTGAGACGATTAATATCGTAAGTCTCCAGAATATGGCAACTTGTTATTGTGTTAAATTAATATTTGACATAGTATTTGTCAGTTGTGTGAGGAGTATGTACCTGCCTAATATTATAATTTCAACACTTCAAATGCAAAATTAATTTTAGAAATCAACGTAGACCAGATTGACTATTTATACCAACTTTTAAAACATCAAGTTTGTGTTATTTTTATTAAGAAATAGCTTAAATTATGTTTAAATGAGAGTCAGGTGTTAACCAATACTCAGTAGTCTTTTAAACAGCTGCCCCAGTATTTTGACGTAAAGCGTACGGTGTGGAGCAATGATTGTCATAGCCATCAGCTACTCTATACTAATTATTATTGTGGTTTGCTGTCGCATTCTTCGCTAAATATTTATTTTCATTACAAATGATAAATTGTTATTGCCATGCTAATTAATCATTACGATCATTTTACTAACTCAACCATTTAACAAAAAATAAAAATATATAGTGTTGCAATATTATTTATGAAATCTCAACGGAGGCGAAGACTAAAAGGACAAGAGAAATAATTTAATACTATATTGTTTAATAATTTTGATTCAACTTTATAATTTAGATCATACGAGTAGGTACTTCAAATGATTAGTTCTCCATAGACATCCGTTCATTTCTTTTCAATGATTTCATATATTTCTGTGCGGGCGTTCTGGGTTCGATCCCCAGCAGAGGATAAATTTATTCAAATAATTTTCTCACGTTAATATTTCTTCTCTAGGCTGGAGACACTGGTTATTTGGAAGAAAGTGCCATATGGCAAAAAAACTCGCCAATTGCACAGGGTGCAATGAAGTGTTTATTTTTATTATTATTATCTGTCGAAACTACAAAAATGCTCTCACGTTGTTTTTTTCAAAAAAAAAGTTGAGCCTTTTAAGGTGTGACGAGGTTGGTGTGTGAGTGTACACGCACGTGCCGTGTTTTTTTATATGGTATTGTACACCCGCACACTAGCCGCTGGTTACCATGAATATGCCGTGATGGTATGCATGTATTCATTCATTCAATATACCCAGAATGGGTGGTAAACCTCATTGCTGAACTATGTCAGATGTTTTTTTTCTTGTATTTGTAGTAAGTGATGACACATATCTTACGAGACACCCGAAAACGATGTTAATAGAAGACTGGAAGCACTATTCTAAGCCGGTGCCTCACACCAAAATTTATAAAAATAAAAATAAGTCCATAAAAATGCGTTCCGGGATGACAGCCTTTCAAGAACAGAAAAAAGTCATCAAGTAGTGTATTAACCATATTGTCTAGTGCTTAATTCTAACAGAGTCGGAGAAACCAGGTAATTCCTAAAGAGGGTTGCTCAACATTGATCTAATTGGATAGGCCATAACATCAGACATCCGGATTTGCTCGTTACTATCGTCGAAGGAATGATGGATGGGAAAAACGATAGAGGTCGCCTTAGACACAATTATATGTATGTAGGTATGTACATACCAGTTGATCAGTGATTTGCATTGTAGCAGTTACTAAGAGATGAAGAGGCTGACGGACAACTGAGATATGTGGAAAGATGAAATGCTTGGTGTAAATCATTCTTAGGATTGTAACCCAGAAAAGGATTCTGAACCACAACTCACTCGTTTTAAAATAAATCATTTTCTTCTTCTTCTTCATTTTGTGACGCTTCTAACGGAGGCCATCACACCAAACTCATCTCGATTCTGCGCCAACCAAATTAGTGACTCCGGAATTCCGATCCACCGACTGATATTTTCATCCACGATATTCTTTTTTGCCTTTTACTCCGTCTTTCTTCTATCTATTTCTCCAAAATAAATTGTTGAAGGGCATATACATCACCACGGAAAATGTGGCCAAAATATGCGGCTTTGCGTCTTTTTCAATAAAGACTATCGACCCATGAGATGCGCATCAACCTCGAATGTTTAAATTTTATTTATTCTTTAGTATATTTTTATTTGTAAGTTTAAAAGAGCCTCATTGTTTTATTTGTGATAAAATGAATTAAGAATTCAGTAGGCAGCTAGTCAAACAAATCGTTCCGACAATAGGATGTATTATTTCCTTCTAAAAATGCTTCTTTATAAAAAAAGGTCAGAGAAAAGTGAAAAAAAAGAACATTAGTCCTCTTCTTGGAGTAGGTATATATTTATTATTCAGAAAGAAGGTAAAGTAGGTAATTAATACGAAGCTCAAACAACCCTCGAAAAACCGCAAGCTCACTGTGTTCAAGTATTCTAGGTCACGTCATCGAGAAATCAACATTTTTTCTGCTTGTAAAAAAAAACGAGAGTGGATCGTGACCAACAGTAAACTCTCCACTACATGGATTTATTAATTTAATATTTTCTGTGTATTTGATGATATCATTTTATTTGATTTTGTATTGCTTTCCGGGTAATTAACATAGTACCTACTGTTTATTTTTATCTTGTAATTTTGGTATATGTAACAAAAATAAAGACATGCATGTAAAAAAAACAAAATAATATAAATACCATAATTCCCATAAAGGCATTGCCTGTGTATGGGTATACAATATTAAAAAAAAATATAATCAACAGAAAATATTAATAAATAAAATATGAATAAATAAAATAAAATATATATCATATATGTTAGTAATTGATTCTTTATTAAATTATATTTTCCATAGGTGCTGATGAAGTGGAATAAAAAATAAAACTCGCGTGTATTTGGTACGAACTTTCTTTAATGACTGAACCACAGATATTATAGAAGAAACAGGTGTAGGTACATAGCATACTATACAATGTACATAAGATTGGTATCCATGTAAATATTTATTTATTTATTTAATATTGTTTCTCGGGCAACTAACAGGTACTATGTCAAATATTAATTTAACACGCACCCAATAACAAGTTGCCACATTCTGGAGACTTACGATATTAATCGTCTCACAGATCCAGACTGAAAACACAATTAAAAACTGTGTCTCCACCGGGAATCGAACCCGGGACCTTTGGCTCAGCAGTCAGATATCTAACCAACTGAGCCACGAAGGCCGACAAATATGCATGCATAATCTTGGTATAGATTCCAACAATATTTGCATTTATATATCAAATATTGATTTTACTCGTACCCAAAAACAAGTTGCCACCCTGGAGTCTTTACAGATCCAGACTGAAAACACAATAAAAAGTGTGTTACCACCGGGAATCAAACCCGGAACCAATAATTATATTCTACAACTTAATTTTACAGGAAATGTGACGTTACTATGATAAATTCTTACATTACCTCATTAAAATATTAAAACCCTGTGCTGGGTGAGGGATTAACATGACAATATTCAGTATTAAGAGGCTATGTATGTACCTACTATATTTTGAAAATAATTTCTTCAGTACCTACCCTCAAAAGATACCTATGTAAGTCTTTTAAATAAGGAAGAGTTTGTTGTACACCTTAATTCTATTGCATGAGTTTTTTTGATATTTGAATATGTTTAATACCTTTTTTTGTAAAATTAGTTTTAGTAAAACCCTTTATTATTTTTTTATTTTAAGTAACTAAAAAACTACAAGGCCTATGAAGAAGATTATATTAGGTACCTACATATTAGGTGATATACAATATTTTTTCGTGTTTTATACATTAAAAGGTAATTTAGTGTGCATTATTGTGTACATTCGGATACCCAGGGTATACAAGGGCCTTAAGAGAAAGTATGTAAATAAGTTTAACTAAAACAAAACATTGTACAAAAAGTAAAAAAAAACAGACATTTTAAAATCAGTTAGAGAACAATTTTTCTTTATAGAAGATTCTTTCTCTGAATGCTTATTATTAAGAATATTTCCATTGTTTACATTAATTTTAGTCAAAAATTGAAACCTTTTCTTCATCTTGACAGATAGTTAAGGAATGATTTGAACAATTATCATCAATATTGTTAATATGAAGCAAGCTGTGGACGTGCTTAATTGGAGGGTTAATGAGATTTTTTTTATTAATAATATATGTATTGTTAATTCTCTGTTCGTGTCCCATAATAAAATAAAATATTCTTCCGCATACTTAATTCTTTACCTCATAGCAGCGATTATTTTTTAATCTTTTATTCATTTCATTTTAACACTTTTTTGCAAACTGTGCAAGTGCTCCGTGTATTGCTGAATGTAAATTTTTCCAACTACAGTATTTCCAGGGTTATTGGATTCGAACTCAGAACATCAGCACAGAAGTCAAACGACTAACCATTATGATGCAGTGGCCATAATTAATTTTTTTGAAATTATTCATCGTTGGTATTAGTAATTTAAATTTTCAATATTGTGAAATGTTCAATGCAAATTATTTTGAATGTATCACTTAATAAATGAACAAGTTGTTTTAATATTATATTGCGGCAGTAGTTTAAATACCTATGTAATTTATTCTTATAAATGTGACAAAGTCTGCACGTCGTATGTAACTGTTTGACGTCTGTTCTAAATAAGTTTTGTGGGCCTAATGTATGGCATAATATAGGTAATCTCTGTATCATAGGCATGTGCTCTATATCGCAAACCAGCATTGGTCGTGGTTTTCGCTGACCAAAGACGTAATAAATGTTATTTGGCCTAAATATAAGTGTTAATCACAATTCCAAATATGCATGGATGTCGTGTCTCTTCCGGAGAAGTATACTTCGACAATACCTATGGACATTGGACATATTAATAAACGGGACGACATTCACGTTTTCAAGCTGATCTTTTATATTTCCGCACAACACATAAGATCGAATCAAATCCACGTAGTGTGCTTCTTCGGAAGAGTATAATGGATCCGAATCAAATATATATCTGACTCCTCTGGTTCAGGTGTCAGATATACATGTACTAACTGGGTCACGCAGGCTCTCATATGGGTTTTAAATTTTTTAAATTAAAAAATATATATAAAAAAATAATAGTCCCACCATTTTCGTGCTAAGTACATTTTCAAGTAGGGTTTTTTTATGAAATTTATTCATAAATGTATATTCAAGTCTATGTTAATATTCATTTTGAAAAATATGTAAGTAGGTACATTTTACTTTTGAGTGCATATAGATTTTTCGTTGTGTTGAGCGGTTTCATGGTCAAAAAAGATAAATTTTCCAGCTGCGAGTCTAAGAAAAAAATATATAAATTAAATGCCATTAAATGACCAAGACCTTAAATTTATCTTTGGTCAGACGCTTGATCATCCCTATATACAATACAATATTGTACCAAACATTGACCCCAGATTTTTCTCTCTCTCATTATTTCTTGCGTCAGATTTGTCTTTGCGTCATGTTTCAGAAATATTGTGAAGAATAATCTAACGGCATGTCCGACTTAATAATACCACTACGTCATATTAAACGCATTTTCTTTGCAAATCCTACAGAAATGTAATAAAATCGCGCTGTTTCCACGTTTAAGATAGGAAGAGCGAATCGGACGTCAAACTCATCTCTTTTGGCATCAACTTGGGCTTAATTTACGTCAATAATTGAGATTGTTCAACCACTTTTGTTACTTAATAACCACAGTGATTTAAACATATAGGTATGTTTTACTGTCTAATCAAGATTTGTCTATTTGATCTGCTAAACGATGAACACTTGCCATCTTCATTGACTACTGAAGTTTTATGCTCTTCTTTTCAAGTTCAATCAGATTGACAATTTTTTTACATCTCAATTCAGACGAAGTTGGAATATTAAAGAAGAACCAGGAACTGAAGGCACATACAGGGCTTACGACCTGTCATCGGCTGGTTGACGTGATCACTCAATGCGCTTGCGCAACGTTCACCAATTATGCCTTCTTATTGAGTTCCCTTATCAATGTATTTGTTTTGAGTTCTATAGTTATATTATAATAATGAGAAACTGATAGTTTGAAAATAAGCCGAAAAACACCATTGCCATCTATGAAGTACGAATAAACCTTTTTGTTACGCCATCTATTGAGAATTTTTTTTTTTTTGTAAACAATGAAAGCAACAGTCCTTGTACATGAGGCGACAATGCTCTCGCATAGGTGTAGCCTCCAAAATGCACCAGCATTATAAGTTCATTTTTTACAATGTTTGCGTTAATGCAACTTTGGTTTTTTTTTTATTTATTTGAATCTTCTTGTACATATAATTAGTACACTAGCGGGCTTATTGCATGATGGAAAATTCTTCCAACCAACCAGAGTAAATGTTAAGTATACAAAACAATGTGTACTATGTCAATAAGTTAATCACATTACAAAATAAATAAAGAAAGCGGAAGAAAAATAAAAAAAAGAAGATAGCATATATGTAAGATCAATTTATAGCAATGATAGGAAAACTAAATGATAAGGAAAGGAAGAGGAGAGGAAGATGTAATCAGGTGTTGTCAGATAAATATGGTTCAATCAGATTGACTGAAATATACCTTAAAATGGTATTATGTTGTCTCTTCTTCTGCACCTTGATCATTTCTTCCCATTATGTGGGGTCGGTTCTCCTCGTCGTCATTCGCCAAGTCTTTCTCTCCTGTGCTTCTCCTTTGCGTAAGTCTGCCTCCCGCAACTTTCTTCTGATGGTGTAGTGCCACGATGTCAGCGGTCTTCCTGGTCATTTGGCCTGCACTGTCCATCGCTTTGCGTATCATATTGCCCTTTGGTTGCCTTGTGACGTGTCCATACCATGTCAATCTACTCTCGACCAACTTATCGGTGATTGAGGCCACGCCAACGCTTCCTGGGACATGGACATTCCGTCCATCATAGTCACGCCCATCTCAGCATTCCCACTTTAGCTGTGTGGATGCTCTTTTCGTGGCACATCTTCAAAGCCCAGCACTTGGTGGCATAATGATAATTAAAGACTTTTAATGAGTTAATCAACGTGGCGGACTTATTGTCCGCAGGCAATTTCTACCAGTCAACCACCATGGTAAATACAAACAGTTACAGGAATATAAGAATACATATAGAAAAAGGAAAAAAAAGAAAATTATGAATTAAAAATACAAAATAAATATAAAAAAAAATTATGTATAAATAAGAACAAAAATAAGAATGAAAAAAATCAGATATGTAGAAACACTATGTTTATTGGATGGAGGAAAGGAGAGGAGAAAGGAAGTGGGATAAAGGGAAAAAGACGTTAATTTGTGTTTATGTGGATAGAAAGTGTGACTTCAGAAAGTGTGCTTTTTGAATGCTATCAAATTAGTGGCATCTCTGATACTCTCCGGCTGCTGGATAGATTCCACATCCGAGCTGCATGAACTGTGAACGAGTAAGAACGAGTAAGTGGTATAGTAGGTCTGATGGAAGTTTTATAAATCAGACCTTTTATTTTGATGAACAAATATCTATATATTTTTCTCAATCAGAGTAATATCGGGTCTATTGTGTAGGGTGGTTCTATCTGTAATTATATATTTATTGCAATGTGTGTTATTTTTATTATTATACCCGTCTGGCCAGCAAAACTCGCAATGCACAACTCTATTGTCGTTCCAACCATAATGTATGCAAGTGAGACATGGGCATGGCAGAAGACGCATGAAAGTAAAATTAACGCTGTGGAAATGAGGTCCCTAAGACGAATGTGTGGTAAAACAATTTATGATAGGATAAGGAATCAAGATATCAGAAGAGAATGTAAGATTGAAAGGGATATTTTGAGTAGAATGAAGATAAATGCTTTGCGATGGTTCGGACATGTAGAGAGAATGAACGATGAACGACTGACAAAGAAAGTATACAAGGCTGAAAAGAGTGGAATGAGATGTAAGGGTCGACCTAGAAAGAGCTGGCATGATCATATAAATGAGATTTTGAAAGAGGGGAACATACGAAGTCAGAACAATAGGAGACCATGTATGACGCGATGTATGAATGTAAATGAGGCAAAACAGGTATGTCAAGATAGAAGAGTCTGGCGTTCGGTTCTCTCTGCCTACCCCAAATAGGGAAACGGCGTGATGGTATATAAGTATGTATGTATACCCGTCTGCAGCCGGTAGCTTCGCTTGTGAAGATTTCACTCATAGTTTTGTGATCAACTTGACAACTAACTTTGGTTTTACGACATTGATATTATCAATCATAACCACATATAAGTATATAACTTTTGTTACGGAGAATAATATTTCTTCTTACTTTCTTTTCCACGTCAGATCACATTACATACATACATACATACATACATACATACATACATACACATTTTGGACACGTGGAACGTTTACAAATATGTTTTCTTACTTTCAACTTTGTTTCACTCCTCTCCCCTAACAATAAACCAAACGTTCACCTTTTTGTGAAAAATATATTTAATGTACGTTTCCCTAAGAAGATGAAACTTTGCAATACCAACTAAGTTTTGTATGAAAGTCCATACCTACGAATTGATGGTTCAGTTGAATTGAAAAATTGTTTTGAAATAATAATTTTATATTATCATAGCCATCTTTTATAAACCTAATCTAATCTCATCATCGACAAACGATTGTTTTTACTCTTCACTAACCCAAGGGGATGTAGTGGGGAGTTATGATTTCGCAATTTTTAAGGCTATTGTTTTTTTGCAGATTATCAACTAGTATCATGCTGAGATTGTATTCCGAAAGTTTCATCACAATGTATCTGTTTGCTATGTGCTGTGTGCTATGTACGGCGTGTTAATTTTTACTTTATCGATTATAGACTAAAGTACTCATTCGATTCTTTTCAAATTTTGCAAATGTATATATCTAATACTCGCTTAGATCCCATTAGATTTTGAAGGATATCTGAATAGTGCTTCTCAATTTATTTAACTGTCAAATATTTCAAAGTGACCCCAAGCTCAGGAAATTTAAAATTTGATATTTTTATTTTCAAATTGATAAAAAGACACATCACTTTTATAAAATGGCATTGAAGAGTTATCAAGTTTTCATAATAAAATATTTAAATAAAAAAAACAATTTATCAAACTCATTTCATGAAAATGCTAAATATTTTCCATACAAAATTTGAATAATTTGTAGAATGACTTGTTAGTGAGGAGTTTAGCGTTGGCCACAACCCACTCGTTTTCTTTGTGATTTCATTTCATTTAACTAATCTAAAATTTCATTTAACTAATCTTTCATTTAACTAATCTAACTTATCTAACTAATCTAACTTTCATTTAACTAATCTAACTTTCATTTAACTAATCTAACTAATTTCATTTCATTTAACTAATCTCATCTATTTTTATGACATCTCAATAGATACAAAATATTATAGGGGAACTGGGAGATCAAGGCACCTACAGGGCTAACGACCAGCTATCGGCTAGTTTACGTGATCACTTTATGCGCTTGGGGAACGTTCACCAATTTCCTTTTTTTTTGGCTCTTCACCCGTTAATAGTGTTCTGATTCTTCCTTTTTATTGTTTTTTTCTTATATTAATAAAAAATCATTATTGGTGAAAGTTGCGCAAGCGCATAAACTACATAAACTAGCCAATGATAAATCGTAAGCCCTTTAGGTGCCTTGATTTCCCGGTTCTCCTATAATATTACAACTTCGTCTCTATTGAGATGGTGAAAATTTGTCTTAAAAATATCATTGACTCCCGACAGGGAAAAAAAATTGTTTGTGTATATTTTGGAACTGTAAAAATATTCGATTTCCATCGTTCTATTACAATTTTTTTTCAGCGATCTTATTTCAACTGCGTTTGATTTCTGTCAGGTCTAGGTTTCACTTGCATACGTTAAAGTTGGTTCTACGGTTGCGTTATTAATGGCTACGATTACGTAACTTTGTCTTCCTTTGGTAGGTATGTTTCGTTAATTCATCACTGATAACAGATGAAAGGAGGAAATAAGAACAGAATGAAAGATTGATAATGGCAGAGCGGTTAACGCAATGGGTTAGTAATCCAGAGGTGGCGATTTCGAATCCTGCCACGACCGATTTCATTCGCCTATAGTACAAGAATTCAAGCTTATTTCTTGTTTCAAGGACATATTCATTCTTATATGTAAAAAAGGCTGATAAATTGATAGAATGAAAGTCAACACATTGAAATAGTTTGACCAATTAGGATTAATGAATGAGAATTACCTGACGAAGACAACGTAGAGGTCGAAGGCAAACAAGAAAGGGATGGCACGACCATGTGAACGATATTCTAAAAGACGTAAATGATAGAAGCGTGATCATTCATAAGAAGATGTATGAATGTTGACGAGGCGATGAATGTGTGCCAAGATAGGAAAAAGTGGCGTTCGGTTCAGTACCCCTCGAGGAACATGGCGTGATGGTATATGTGTATGTATTAACCAAATCAAACTTTTTTTTTATATACACGTATTGATATAATTATTATAGGGCTGATAAATTATTCAGAATCACTGTAAGGGTGTTGTAGTTATGTAAGTGTTTTTATAGTTAGATTTTTGACTTTTGAATCAAAAGACCCTTATTCGACTTGATTTCTACATTATATAACTTACCTACTGAGTCACGAATGCTGAAGAATACAATCAAAAGGTAAAAAATAAACAAACATATGATATTGGTTATATCAATTATTTTTTTTATATTTTTATTTACAATTTTTTTAACATTTAAATATCATTTATATTAACATTTATATTTATACCTAGTATGAATCAAAAAAATATATACGGAAATAAAAAAAACATTAAATCATATATCATGTTTATCAGAATTGGAAAGAGAGCTAATAAAATATTCAGAAATGTTCAAAGGTATTTTGCTTATAATATGTTTTGATCTGGAATTAACCTTATTTACATATACTATGTAACAAACTTTTCACTTATTTTTGGTTTAATCCTTCATGACGTGGGTATCTGTCCAAAAATAGATGTAGCCATAATACCTTAATGTAAATCAATATTATTTTGCCAATAATATTTATTTGACCATCAGGTTTTTTAAAACATAGACCATACCTATGGCTCCTACCTACCTTTTTTTTTAAAGATATTTATTTTTTAATAAAAAGTAATACATTCTTATTTTCCCGCCAAACTGCAAAGCAGTTTTTTGGCAGAGCAGATTCTCTCTTTCACATAATATTATAAATTTCACATATAATTATTTCAATAAACTTATCTCAAATATTAAAGACACAGAGACTAAACTAATATTTGAAAGAAAAAAAAATTGAAATTTGAAAGAAAAAAAAATTGAATTAAACCTTACACATAATATACATTATACCTATAATTAATCAACAATAATAATTCAAAGTCTAACGAACGCTTGATTTCAGATACAGATGTTTAAGAGTATTTTTTATAGTTACTATTTTCGTTTCGTTAGACTTTAAAATATTTCTTATTTTAATCGGCAACTCGTTAATAATATGCGGTACAAGATGTTTCCTGGTACGATCTCATCTCCATACACGTTGTTTGTCTTAGGTACCTGCAGGGCACGCTCCATCGCCAGCCAGCCACCTCCCATATATGTCACTTATTTCTGTTTTAAAAGATTCATTTTTGTATTCTTCCAAATTTTTCTATCCTGGCACGCATTCCTCGCCTCGTCCACATTCATGCATCGTCTCATACATGTTCGTCTATTGCTCACATTGCTAACATTTCCGTCTTTCAGAATATCGTTCACATGGTCGTCCATTCCTTTCCGATCTGTATATTTTCTTCGTCAGGCACTTCTCATTCATTCTCCCCATGTGACCAAACCATCTCAATGTGTTCACTTTCATTCTAGAAATGACATCTTTCTTCATTTTACATTCATTCCTTACGTCCTCATTTTTACCCGGTCATACATCGTTCTATTACAATTTTTTTTTTTGCTATCAAAAAAATGAATGCGTCCTTGTTAAACAAGTACATAAACATCTTCCTACGTTCCCTAAAATAAGCAAATAAATGCTTGTGCTATAGGTGAACGAAATCGGTCGAGGCAGGATTCGAACTCGCGACCACTGGATTACTAACCCAGCGCGCTACCCGCTCTACCGTCGACCCATCTTCATTCTTCTTAACGATCTCACTACACTTACATTACCTACATCAAATTTTACCTATTCGGTGTTATAAAAAGGATCTTAACTCCACACTATCCTATCCTGAGATGTTTTTTTTTAAGAAAAACGTAATATCTTAAAATTATCAATAATTTTGATATGAGGAAAAAACGGTTTATATATTCACGGGCATTTAAAGTTGAATAAAATTATCCCTATATGCGTTAAACAGAGTTTTGACACCTTCATTAAATCTTGATGTGATGATTAATGGACTCCAGTGGACGGTAGTCGCACAGGATCGGGAGGAGAGAAGTCAATGTCCTGCAGCGGGCAAAGACATACTGATGATGATGATAAAGCTTGTATTGTTTAACTATAAATTGCATTATTTGAATATTGACTAGGTATATACATAATAATATGTAGACTATACTATGTATATACTGTAGTCTACTGTTAAAAGAGTTATTATATAAATTATCTTCGAATTGTGATGTTGTTAAACTACGAGCAAGTTGTAAGATTTTCCCACTTGTAACACCGTAGTTTTCACGGGCACATAAACATAGTAGGTATAGGGTGAACATATTTTCATATTCGGATCAATTTTTTTTAAAGTACATTAGGTACGGCCTGCTTACCTCGTCAGAGACACAACGCGATATTATTGTTTAAGAACCTTTAAAGTACATTAGGTACGGCCTGCTTACCTCGTCAGAGACACAACGCGATATTATTGTTTAAGAACCTTTAAAGTACATTAGGTACGGCCTGCTTACCTCGTCAGAGACACAACGCGATATTATTGTTTAAGAACCTTTAAAGTACATTAGGTACGGCCTGCTTACCTCGTCAGAGACACAACGCGATATTATTGTTTAAGAACCTTTAAAGTACATTAGGTACGGCCTGCTTACCTCGTCAGAGACACAACGCGATATTATTGTTTAAGAACCTTTAAAGTACATTAGGTACGGCCTGCTTACCTCGTCAGAGACACAACGCGATATTATTGTTTAAGAACCTTTAAGAAAATTGTACCTACATACATAAAATACAACAATATTAATAAAAAAAATTCAAATAAAAGAAAAAGAAGTGAAAACAACACCCAAAGTACTGAACATATATATGAGTATAGGAAGGAAGGGTTTGAATAAAGCAGGAGTAATATAAAGGATTTTTTTAAGTTGTTTTTTTGATTTTTCAAAATATTCTTTATTTATTTATTAAGCTTCATATATAATACTGTGTAAAATGGCGAGAATATATTGCCACAAGGTAATTTCCTCCAACCAATCAAAGCAACGTGAGGTCAATATTATTATTTTTTTTTATGTTTCTAATTCTTTTTTTTTTTTTAATAAAAAATGATTATGTCCTTGCTAAACAAGTACATATACATCTTCCTACGTTCCCTAAAATAAGCATAAATGCTTGTGCTATAGGTGAACGAAATCGGTCGAGGTAGGATTCGAACTCGCGACCACTGGATTACTAGCCCAGTGCGCTAACAGCTCTGCCATCGACCCATCTAATTATTATTTATTTATTTGTTTAAGGTCGGTTGGAATAAATTGCCTAGTGACAACAAGCCTTCCAATGTACAGTAATATAGTTTAAATTTATTCATTCATACCATCAAGTCATGTCTCAAGATTTAAGTAACCAGCGACAGATGAGCGGGTGTGCATTATGCAATGAAAATAATGCAGACACTCGCTAAACCTCGTTGCTGAACCATGTGAGAAGGTCTTTCGATTTCCTGGCTCTTATATATAGAAAATAAAAAACATAAACCCTTACTTGCAAGTTGTTGCCAAATGGAAAATTTCTCCAACAGTATTTCAGGATTTGCGTAAAAAAATATTTCAAACAATTTTATCTCCTCTAGCCGGAATCGAATCTGTCACCGAAGGATAACGTCTTGTCAGTTTGTACCACGGCGACGACAAATAAACAAATAAATAAAAATAATTTGTCTAGAAATATGGTGACGAATGGTAACCCTAATCTAGTTGTAGAATGGTAAGGGATGCGGTAGGGGGCGTGCTGGGATGGAGGATGGGAGGGGAGGGGGGACTGTGGTGAATGACGTATACGTTGCGTCAGTACGCACGCACTGACGCAAGTCTGTATGTACAATTGTTTGACATTTTAACGATTTTCTTTACTTTTGTTTTGTAAACTTACAAATCCCCTTGTTTCTAAATGCTATCTTCAACTAAGTTATTGTCGTTGAAAACGTTCAACGGATTTTCTTGTTTTACATAATATATTATATTTTTTTTTATTTCAACGTATTTTCGTATTTCTAACTCATTTAATTTAACTCAATAAATAATTGTTCGTAAGAATAGCATTGGAGTAGGTAGAGATCGCCAAGCGAAAGAATGCGGGTGACGTCACCTGTGCAGAAACCAATTTTAGTATTCTCCTGTCCCAAGCACAAGTTTTTAAACTTTATTGGGACAGTGCCTATTGAAAAAAAAAATGTAATTATTAAAATTTTTGCATTATGTGTCTGCTTATATTATGTATACATAATAAAAAAAAAGTGTAGGAAAATTCCTTAATTTGTACCAACCAATAAAATCACTTAAAGCTCGATGTTGGCATTGTGTAGCGTATTGCGTGTTACTTTTAATGATCACATGCATTCTCTCTTTTGTCGAGCCCTATCAGACAGAATGTATTACAATATTTCTCGGATTTATTAATTTACAAATTTATTTACAAATGTGGTTTAATAATGACGCAATTTCTTCAAACTAATGTATGTAAATGCGTTTTGAAACTACAGTGAAATGAAAACCAGTGCGTTGTGCGTTACTATAATAATAATAATTTCTTACACCCTTCGCAAGTGGCGAGTTTATTGCCATATGACAATTTATTCCAACTAACCAGTGTTTCCAGCCCAGAGAAGCAATATTAGCGATAGCAATATTAGAAAAATTAATTCAAAATAATTTCTCCTCTGCTGGGGATCGAACCTAGGACGCCCGCACAGAAACCGAGCGGCTTATCAACTATGCCACGGCGGTCGGGTGTATACTTACTCCCCACTACATACATAAGCTATACCTAAATGTATGTATGTTATTTATGAAATATATTAATTGTGTTGTTTGTTCATCAAAAAAAAAAAATTAAGTAATCCAATTTTCCAGTACGCGAGGGCATTTCGAAAGTTTTGATAGATGAAATCATAAAAAGTAAATTTTATTTCTTTTATCTTATTAAGAAACACAACGGCTTATTTGATAATCATAATATATTTTTTTATTGCTTGTTGGGCGACTAACAGGTACTATGACAATTATTAATTTAACACGCACCCAATAACAAGTTGCCACATTCTAGAGACTCACGATGTTAATCGTCTCACAGATCCAGATTGAAAACACAATTAAAAACTGTGTCTCCATCGGAAGTCGATCCCGACACCTTTGGATCAGCAGTCAGATACCTAACCATCTGAGCTACGAAGGCCGACAATTTTGTTTGCAATTAATAAATAATAAAAAATAGCGGAAACACTATTTATAGTCGGTACCCCACAGCAAATTTTAAGCGTTATCAAACAAATATAATAAGTTTTTGATAATTCGTTTTACCTATTCATGGTCTTAAAAATCAATTGTGTGATTTGAAGTCTGATTAAGATAGGGTTTGAACTTGGCTCCACGAGATTGTGAGTATTGTCATTCAAGCGCCCAGCCATCGACCCATCTGTCATAATAAATAGTTCGTTTAATGTACGTTGAATTACAAAATAGTCATGCGTGTACTGAACAAGCTCAGGTGTGATTAAACACGTGACATCGTCATGGTCACGTGGCTTTGCGTCCCGTCACCCCGTAACTACTCACCGACTCTCCCACTCCCCTCAACTACACATTCCGCTTAAGCCACCCTAATTCCACATAAATCCATGGATCCATAATATATTTTATATACTTATTCGTTAAATCGCTCCTCTAACTAACATTTTTGGCCTTAGTCGATCAGTTACATAGATACATTTGTCTCCTGAGCGTAAAGTACCGGGTTCGATTATTTTAAGGAATGAATTGTCTGTATAAGTTCATTATCTTCCTCAAATATTTCCAAAACTATTCAAAAATGCTTGGGAAATTGAGACAGGATTCGTACTCGCGAACACTGTATTACTACTCCAGCACATTACTTTAACCGAACTGCCACCGATCCATATAATTTCTAATTTGATTATCAATTCAGTTCCTGGTAGAGACAGTTTTTACTGTGTTTTCATTTTAGATACGCGACACGATTAATGTTTATTTGTTACTTTCTTATTATTAATTTATTAATAATAAGAAAGTTAATTTATTAATAATAAGAAAGTTTATTTTATATACAATGCAGTGTGTACTATAGCCATAAGGTAATCACATGACAATAATTAAAGAAAATAAATATTATACAAGTGAAGAGAAAAAAAAAGATGAAAATATCATAGCAATGAAAGAAAAACATTAGGATATGGAGAGGAAGAGGGGAGAAAGAAGAAATCACGTATTTGTATGCTTTTTTTTCGCTTTAGTTTTTTATCGAATGTCTCTAATATTATTTATTTTTCACTTCACGTACATTATTATCTGGACAATGGTGGTTTTTTTGCCAATTTCTTCCAACCAAACAAAGCTTCGTGAGGTCATATATAGTGTACTGGTAAATTCATTTTATAAACGAGTGGGTTGTGGCCAACGCTAAACTCCTCACTAAAAAGTCATTCTATAAAGTATTCGGAAAATTTTCAGCATTTTCATGAAATGAGTTTGTTAAATAATTTATTGTTTATATATTTTAGTATGAAAACTTGATAACTCTTCAATGCCATTTTATGAAAGAGATGTGCCTTTTTATCAATTTGATAATATAAATTTCAATTTTTAAGTTTCCTGAGTTCGGGGTCACTTTGAAATATTTGACAATTAAAAAAATTGAGAAACACTATTCATATATCGTTCAAAATATAATGAGATCTAAGCGAGTATTAGATATATACATTTGCAAAATTTGAATAGAATCGAATGAGTACTTTAGTCTATAATCGATAAAGTAAAAATGAACACGCCGTACATAGCACACACACACACACAGATACATTGTGATGAAACTTTCAGAATACAATCTCAGCATGATACTAGTTGATAATCTGCAAAAAAAAATAGCCTTAAATTTGCGAAATCATAACTCCCCACTATATCCCCTTGGGTTAGTGAGGAGTAAAAAGCAAACAGAAAGATATACACGTAACATTATTAAATGTAAAATAACAGCAACAAAGAAAGGAGGGAGACAGATGTTGAGGAATGTAAGAGAGGATATCGATTGAGACGTCGTTATATCTTCACTTAGGTGTTAAATAGTCTAGCTGATTGTTCTTCAAAAGAGGAACTGAGAAATTCAGTAGAATGAATGAAAATAGCTTTATTGGCTTATTTTTTGTAATGTTTATATTGGAATATTGTTTTCAATAGCTATATATTTACTTGAATATAGAAAACAAAACAGCTAGTGTGGTACGATCAGTAGATCGAAGAGGCAGACCATGATTTGGAAACAAAATAATATTTTTCCTAAGATATAATATTGTACGTCTCAAGTATGTGACAGCTTGTTATATGTAAGTTATTTGGTGAGTGTTGTATAAGTATTCGATATGCATGTTGGGTAGTTACCTAAAAACCATGAAAAACTTAAATTCCATATTTGAATCATAAATTCGCTATAAACCACTTGTTTTTTGAGTCACTTCGCGACATGTTGTTCAATAACCACAAACTAAAACTATTACACGAAACACAACATAAAGCACACCGACTTAACAACTACGAAACGCTCGAAATACACAAACACATAAATTCCGGCTTAAAACTTATAAATAACCATACATTTCATAATTCTTCTCCAATACTTAATATATTCCCCATCAAAAACAAAAACATTACACAATACTCCCCTCCCCCCACTAACCCAACCAACCTTCAACCGCCAACCCCCGCGCTTCACAGACAGATACACACAAATTCAACATGTTAGTCTAGACACGCCGGTCGATGGAAGGACAGCGCTTCCGAAACATGTCGCGAAGTGACTCAAAAAACAAGTGGTTTATAGCGAATTTATGATACAAATATGGTTAATATTAACTACCACAAAATATCCGCCGAATCATTAAATGAACTTAAATACCATTTATTTGTATATGTATTTTATTTTGAATTATTTCTCGGTAACCAGCAGGTTACCTAGAATGTCAAACATTAATTTGATACATGCCCAATAACAAGTTGCCATATTTTAACAGTCTCACAACCCAATTCAAAACTATGTCTCCGTCGGGAATCAAATCCGGGATCCGGGAATTGAATTTACGATATTTATCGTCTCACAGATCCAGACTGAAAACACAATGAAAAACTAAATCTATCGGGAATCGAACCTGGGATGTTTGGCTCAACAGTCAGATATCTAGCTTGCTGAGCCACGGACAATATGAATGTATAAGTGTAAATGTGTGTATATTAATATACAAAGAATTGCTGAAAATCTATTAATGTGCTATGTTTAACTAAGCTAATAGGTTTTTTTACTGTCCGTGTTTGAAATATCTATTTTAAACCTTATGTTACATTTAAGATTTTACACATTAAGGGAATTTTATTTATTTTCTACAATTTATTAACATACGTTGAATACCGAGTATATAAGTTTAGTGCGTTTAATTTACAGCCATAATAAATTAAATTTAGTACTCAATTTTCATAAATAATAATTCAAAACGCTGAGGTAAGGGCAATGGTTTAAAGCCGTCTACGCAGCTGGTCGTTTTCTTAAAATATGACGCAAATAATACGTCTGCAGAATTGCATTCAATTACAGTTAATGCTTCTGTGTTCCAGTAGTTTCTATGTCTGTTTTTATCTTATTGGAATATGTATCTTCTTCTCCTATATCATCATATGTAAATACCGCCGGAGGGATTTGGCGGGACTTTGGCTGGATTTTGGCGGGATTTTGGCGGGAAAGAACAAAATATTCATCAATCGACTGTCAATAAATATGATTGACAATTTGTATTAATATGTTTGTGTACTTCACATCCCAAGAGATGGAAGAAGCATATTTCTTCGTAATATGAAGATTTGAAAATGACACGTGCGTTAAAATCGTCTTGGAAGTATTAAAGCACTTAATTTTATTCAATTTTTAATTTGAATATAAAAAGAGCGGGTTTTGGTTGTAATTCAACTAGGTACCCACTTTATAACAAAATGTGAAGAGTAAGGTCATTATAAATTCTAAGGTCATTATAAATTCTTTAATAGTTTCCCGTGTAGATTATTGTAACGCCATATTAGCACACCTACCGCAATACCAAATCTATAGAATACAACTCATCCTCAATGCAGCAGCCCGTTATATTTACCAGATTGATCGTTTCTCACATATCTCACCAACACTTCACAAACTTCATTGGCTGAAGAGCCCAGAACGTATAGAATTTAAAACATGTCTCCTTGTCTTTAAAGCACTCAATAGCATGGCCCCGGAATATATATCGGAACTTTGTGTTCCATTTTCACCTAACAATAAACAAACAAAGTACGCTAAGATCAATGACCCAATCCAATAAAAAACTAGTAGAAACCAATCTCACAAATAAGCCAAAATACCTATATCGATCTTTTGGCGTTTCTGGACCAAAGTTATGGAACAATCTTCCAATGGATATAAGATGTGCCGAAAATATCAATGAATTCAAGAAGAAATTAAAAAACTCATCTTTTCCGCAAATCGTATCCAGATTGTCCTTCATCCGTTCAATATTCCTTTACTTAATATTATGCCTGTTTACTTTGAATCGACTATTTTTTTATAATTTATTTCATCTGGATTATGTAATATGTATATAACTAGATTCATTTGTGATTTCTACGTATTTTTTTAAGTTTTATGTTTCACCATTTTCAATGTGTTAGCTATAGGACTAATTTTAACTTATTTTTTTGCAAAGTGAAAGCGCCCTTGAGGTGACCACGGTTGTCACTAAACGGCGCTTTATAAATTGTCCTTATTATTATTATTATTATTATTACAATCAATAGATGAGTCGATTAGTTTAATCTATTGGATGCGGATTCGAATACCACCTCGAACAATTTCATTCTTCTATAGCACAAGTGCGTAGTTTAGGTAATGTATGAGAATGATTATAATATTATAAGTTAAATTGAAAAAAAAAACATTTATTCTCAAAAGGATGACAATATCTACAAACAAAAATAAAGAACACATTATTTGGTACGGGAGAATAAATTGAAAATTATGACAGATGAAATAATTATAGAAGAGAAATAGTCTGTTCTCTATGAAAAGGTGTTCAGAAACTAGTTAATGCTCTTAAAGCGTATTCATTCCATCAGGGGATATCCCACAATGTAGGGTAACCAGCGGAAGATGTGTGAGTGTGCATCACCATATAAAATGAAACACGACACATGCGTGTATACCCACACACCAGTATGTTTTCATATTAAATGGCAGTATTACATTCAGAATGGGAACAGTACTTACATACACCATACATTAAAGGGTATACGATGCACTTTCTACATATTACTTGATGAGAATTTGATTAGAAAAATGAAAATTCTTGACACTATAATGTGTATTTAGTGAAGAGAAAATCTGTACACTGTAATGTGTACTCAGTGAAGTAAAAATCTCTGCGCAATAATGTGTATTTAGTCATCTCTACACTATTATGTCTACTTAGTGAAAAACAAATATCTTCACCATAATGTGTACTCAGTGAAGAAAAATGTCTACACTATAATGTGTACTTAGTGAAGAGGAAATCTCTTCACCCATAATGTGTACTTAGTAAAGAAAAAATCTCAATACTATAATGTCTACATAGTGAAGAGCAAATCTCATCACCATAATGTGTACTTAGTAAAGAAAAAATCTCAACACTATAATGTCTATATAGTGAAAAGCAAATCTCTTCACCATAATGTGTACTTAGTGAATAAAGAATCTCTCCAATATAATGCGTACTTAGTGAAGAGAAAATTTCTACACTCAGAGGAAATCTATACACTATAATGTGTACTTAGTGCAAAGTAAATATTATGAACAACAAATCTTTAATAAGTTGATCGTCTTTAATCACAATACGTACCAAGTATATTCCTTCTACTGAAATTTTGTCACTGGAGTATGTCGTTCTTAAGTCTATTTAGCAATTCGTCATTTATAATGTAAAATATGTAATACAAACCTACATTATGTATATTATGTAGATACCTACGAACCATATTACTTAGAATCTGTTTCACTACTTTGTTCTTTACGTGATTCCTTTATAACAGGCTTTCCTAAGATTATTGTTCATATATTACAATACAATTGACATTTGTGTGCTGTCTGTTTTATAAGGAATATATTAGATATACATTTAATATGTCGGTACAATATTATACCACGAAGCTGACTTTAATACCCGAATTTGCCAGTACAAATAGATGGTTTGACTTGGATGGTTTTAGATTTGATTCTGCTTAATGCATTACATTTCCGTGACAAATGGGATTTGTAATTATCAACTTACATGTTTGTCTTTCTTGAGTGAGTTTCAATAAGATTGTATTTTTATTTATTTATTAATGCTTCTTCTTCTTCTTCTTCTAGCTTTTATTAATGCTAACATACAAAAAGTATTATTTGTTTATTTATTGGGGTAGGCAGAAAGAACACAACAACATCCCATTCTATCTATATTTAACTACATTCAGGCATCGTATCATACATACTTAAATGTTTTAATAGTATTAATATTCCCATCTTTACCAAATCATTTTTTTGAAGGTTCGTTTTCACTGTAAATGCAATCATAGTAAGTCATCTTATTGACTGTCAAATTCCTTTAAAGAATTAATTCTTCGTGAACCAGCCGACTTGAATACTTTAAAGTGTTTGACTGCAGGTACATCCTTTTGAAGTAAGAATAATAAAAGAGCATGAATGAGACGAAGCATGGCCGTGAATGAAGCAGCAAGAAATGTAGATTAAGAGATAGGAGTCTGGCGTTCAGTTCTCTCTGCCTACCCCAAATAGGTAAATGGCGTGATAGTATGGTACAGTCAATTGAAATATTTTTAAATGTAGTGCGGAGCTAAGTCATTCAGTGTCTTTGAGACGAAGTTGGAATATAATAAGATAACCCACCTACAGGACTTACGATCTGTCATCAGCTATTTACGTGATCACTTTATGCACTTCCGCAACGTTCACCAATTATACCTTCTTATTGAGTTCCCTGAAGGGAAGATTAAGGCTCGAAGAGGAGTCGGAAGAAGGCAGGTCTTCTGGCTGCGAAACATCCGGAATGGACCGGTATGAGAACTGTGGAAGTGCTGTTTCGCACCGCACAGGACAGGGAGGTTTTTCTATGGTGGTCGTCAACGTCCGGTGGACCTGACATGACACAAGAAGAAGAATAAGATTGAGTTTACTTATGAAGACAATTTTGAAAGTTCTATATATTAAATAATGAGATACTGATCGTTTCATAATAAGCAGTTTTTAACATCCCCATCTATGAAGTAACGAAGGAACCTTTTTGTAACGCCATCTATTGAGAAATTGTTATATTTTTTGTAAAAAATGAAAGTAACAGTCCTTGATATAGGTATAAGGCAACATTAGGTGACAGTTTTCTCGCACAGATGTCACCCCTGAACTGCTCCAGAAATATTATTTCATTTTTGGTTTATTTTCCTACTTGTACAAATGTAAATCTAATATTTTTTTAATTAACAGAATGTTCGTTCTGAACACCCTTTTTAGTTTATATGATCAATTCTTTCTTAACAATATGAAGGTCGTTTCCATCTTGGTCGTTTCCATCGCTTGTCATCACGAAAGGCCTCCATTGAGACCTACGCAGACCCCTATTCCAAGCCGATCGCATCCAACCGCCTTCAACTACACGTCTTGTGTCATCGGACCAGAAAGCAAGAGGTTATACATGAATCTTCAGGTAATAGCTGGTTGAAAGCTTGGTTATGGATATAAGATATCGGCTTTCACGGCTCAGTGGGTTGGGTATCTGACCCCTGAGTGACAGTTCACGGGTTCGATACCCGGTGGAGACACAGTGGTTTTTAATTGTGTTTTCAGTCTGGATCTGTGAAGTGTCCCGAATGTGTCAACTTGTTATTGGGTGCGTGTTAAATTAATATTTGACATAGTGCCTGTTAGACGCCCGAGAAGCAATATTAAATAAATAAATATATTTTATTGGGTTGGATGAAACTGAATTCAATCATGTCATTTGTTTCGTTGAATACATTCAACCATCGCTGATATATTAGTAGAATTTAGTCAAGTTGAATTAAGTCGTATACGCTGTTAATAATAAGGTGTTTTCCTACTAGAAGATAATCCCACCTTATCGAATTAGTCCCTGTGTGAATCATGTGGAATATTTCATACATATATTTGTAGGGAAATATCATATCTCACACGAGAAGTGTTATTATTAATATTATCACAAGTCGAAAACGAAAACATATCAATGGGTATATACAATGAGGATTTATTTATAATGTCGATTGCGTATAGTAGATAAACATTCATCTCTGAAGGTGTTTTCTATAAGCGAATATTATTAATTATTGTTGCTCACCTGAAATCTTTAAATGATAATATACAGGGTGTCCCAAAAAGTATGGATAATCGGTAAACCAGGGATAGAGGACCCCTAGGGCTATCCAAAAACCTCAATGTATGTTCTACGATTTTTTGTCGTTTTCGAGTTATAATTTTTTTAGGAAATTTTTCGAAAAACTCCTACTGTCACGACATAATTGGTCACAGAGACGCTATTTATTGAGATACACCCTTCATTATTTTTTTCAAAATTGTTGAATAGTGTACGTTTTAGATGTTATAATTTGTTATATCCAATTTGATATAATATCAAAAATAGTCAAATCAGAAAATTAATAAAAATGTTTGAGGTCGATTTAAAAATAGTAGGTCACATAAAAAAATTTTCCCAAACATTTTTCAAAAACTTCCTTATTTCATCTAGTATCTACCCTGTAAATTTCATTTTCCTATTCCTAAGGGATCATACTTTAAAACGGTTTTAAAATACGAGATAGCGATATCTCACGTAATGAAATACATACATTTCCATACAAAAATAATCATTTATTATTCTACGAGTAATACATGTATTAGAATGATACATTTAATGTATCAAAATTTCACTACGTAAGAATCTACCTCTCGTACTTTCAAACCATTTTTAATTATGATTCCGTAGGAATAAGAAAATGAAATTTACAGGGTAGATACTAGATAAAATAAGGAAGTTTTTGAAAAATGTTTCGGAAAATTTTTATGTGACCTTCTATTTTTAAATCGCCCTCAAACATTTTTGTCAATTTTCTGATTTGACTTTTTTTGAGATACAACATTTTTTTTAAGATATGGTATCAAATTGGATAAAGAAAATTATTACATCTAAAACGCACACTATTCAATAATTTTGAAAAAAATAATGATGGGTGTATCTCAATAAATAGCGTCTCTGTGACCAATTATGTAGTGACAGTCGGAGTTTATCGAAAAATTCGAAAAAAAATTATGACTCGAAAACGACAAAAAATCGTAGAACATACATTGAGGTTTTTGGATAGCCCTAGGGTTCCTCTATTCCTGGTTTACCGATTATCCATACTTTTTGGGACACCCTGTATAAATCGTACAAAGCTGTCGCTAGTCCAAAAATATCACGTTATAATGTAATTGATATCAGTGGAGGAAATAATTATTAAGATTTATTTTTTAAAAAATGTTAAATTTAAATACAATTAAAACAATTAAACAAATGAATCATAACTGACGATGCAGAAATATATTAACAAAATGAAAACGAGAATTTGGGCACTGCAAAACGAACGACAAGATTTTAACGTGCGGCGCTCGAATCTTTCTGTTTACAACCAACTCTGAAACATTACGTGATGATAAAAAAATAATATGAACAAATAACAAGATATACACGCGTGGTGCTCGAATCTTTCTGTTTACAATCAAATCTGAAACATTGCGTGGTGATATAAATAATAATATATGAACATAGCGATTAAAACAAATCTTCCTACCGCATTTTTTTCCGTTACAAAGTTAGGTTTTTATTTGCAGTAGAGATTACAGCCACTGCTCATGTATTTGAAATTTTTTTAATATTCTTTATCGATTATCGTACAGGTGGGTAGGTACTTGATCATAGTATAGGTCAAAAAGTACCCAATTATATGTTGCCACATTTTTGAGAATGCATTTGAGCGTCTCACAGGTGCAGACAGAGAACACTGACAAAAAAATGTGTCTTCAGCGGGAATCGATCCGGGACCTATGGTTCAGGAGTCTTAGCAAATGAGACACAAATCGTCAATTTTTTCACGTAGGTATACATAAATTACACATGAACTTTTCGAAGCCAGCGGTGGTAAGATTCTATGTTGAAAAATAACAAATCATTTTTCGATATAAAATAAATTTATATTTCAATCGGAGGAGATAAATTTTTCATCGTATATAATATTTCGATACTTAAAATCAAGTTTCCTCGCAATTTTCTTCAAATAATAATACAAGTACCTACCTATAGACTTTTCCACGATATCTCCTCCGAGTATGGTTATCGATGTACATAGAAATACGATTTAACGTTGGAATCGCTGCAGTACAGACATGTGCTGCAAGTTGCAAGTTGCAAGCAATCGACCAATAAAGATTATGTCTCTTCGGAGGAAGACGGTTATATACGACGAGCGAAAGGGAAAAAGACAAGAAAATGTGCGTCAAGATGAAACAAATGATATATTCATTGTCTTTGAAAAGTATAAAGACGTTGTTGTGTCTTTAGTTCAAAATTGAGATGTCCTAGTATTTGGAAGATGGCCAAATATGGAGTTTTTGTATTCGTATTGTGTTTTGTTACTTTGACGTTACAAATTAGGTATATATCATTGTTTATATGTTTTAAAACGTTTTACAAACGGCTGGGTAGTGGCGGCCACAAAACTTTTCACTACATACATGTATGTATAAGTAATGGACCACTCCAAATTATTATTAAGTAAGACATGATTTTTTTTTATCCTATCTCAAGAACAAGATTCTCTAGCCATGGAACATCGTCTGTCTCCGCTGAGAACCACATCGTGGCGACTCGCGTTGAGACGGATCAGTGTAGTCCGCCAACACAGACCGCGCCCGTATCAAATCTCTCGTCACCATCATCTCGCGATGATAACGTTGAGAGCAAAGAAGATGACTGTGGCATACCTATTTTTTCGCCAATGATTGACAGCGCATTTGAAGCTGTCTCTGTACTTCAAGATAGTTTGGCCGGTAGTGAAGTCACTCAAGAGATACAATTGATTGTCGGCCGACAAGTTCAGGTCCTCCTTGCCATAATTGGACGCCATGACAGCCGTATGGCTGAATCTCTTGGACGGGAAGCTGTGCTTAATGAGCGAATTCGTGCTTTGAACCAGGAAAAACATGGTCTACAATGCCAAATAGATATGCTTGAACTGGAGATGCGACCCGTTATGCATAAAATCGCAGATAATATTGCTCCAAAAGCAACTGACACTTTTGCTTCACGTTCCGCTGGCCATAACGGCCCTCCACCAATAACAAGAATTGGTTTTCCCGCTCTACCAGCCAAGCCTGCAGTATGTATCTTCCCAACTGGAGAAGATATATCATCTTCCATCGAAACAAAAAGAGTTTTAAAAACCACGATTAAGCCCAGCGAGATTGGCGCACAGATCACCAGTGTGCGTAGTATTAGAGGCAATGGAATCGTAGTCAACACGGCCTCTGCTTCTGACTCCATTAAGCTCCTAAACGCGCCGGCCCTAAAAATGTCCAAGAATCTGAGTGCTCGGTTAGCTCCAAAACGGAACCCTAGAGTACGTTTCAGTTTTGTTCCTCGGGATATGTCTCACGAAGAATTCTTGGCTCTGGCGTTTTCATCAGTCCCAGATATGGGAGTAAGCCAGGAAGATTGTTTAAAGAATACACATTTCAGCCACTTCATGGGACCTCGCACTGGACCTACGTGTGACAGGGTTTTTGAAGTAACGCCAGCGATCAGACACAAACTCATTGAGCTCGGAAGAGTCTATGTAGAATGGAGCGTGTGTAAGGTCCGAGACTTCATACCTATAAATGTGTACTCAAGATGCCGGATGTATGGGCATACAAGTAAGTATTGCAAAGATCCCCCGCGTTGCGGCCACTGTGCTTCTGGTGAGCATGACTTCTCAGCATGTCCCGTAAAAGACAGTCCACCTACTTGTGCAGTCTGTACTTCTTTCAAAAAACCAGCATCACACAAATCCGGTTCTGATCAATGTCCAGCTTTTCAGGCTTCTCTGAGCCGTGCCCTATTAACTGTTGATTATGGCCTGTAGTATATCCCTATCAGCCGGTCTTAAAATCGGACAGCTTAATCTGGGCCGACGTCGTGCTGCCTCCTTGGAGCTTATGCAACTTGCCCATCAACTGAATCTTGATATCTGTCTGGTTCAGGAACCTTACATTGGCGACGGCTCTATGTATGGGACGGATTCAGACTTCCGTGTAATTTCTGCCACTTGCTGTTCCATTGATTTGCCCCCTCTAGCATCAATAATTATTTTTAATTCTGCAATATCCTATATCTTACTAGATCATCTTTCCTCGAGCACTACAGTCGTGATTGAAGTTTCTCTTTTTGGTGAATCCATGTATTTGGTATCAACCTACTTCAAATTTAGTGACCCAATTGAACCACATGTGTGCTTGTTGGACAGTATAATGAATCATCTAGGTGGAGCTTCCATTCTGATTGGCGGTGACTTAAATGCTGAATCCCCTTTATGGTGCACTTCAGTATCTCTGGGCTCCAGAAAAGCTAAACGCGGTGAATTGTGCGAGGATTTCATAGCAGCGCATGCTCTTTCAGTCATTAACGATCCCACTAACCCACCTACTTTTTCTAGTACCGTCGGTTCTGGTCACATCGATGTTACTATTGCCTCTTCCCGAATTGCAGACAAAATCAGCCAATGGTGTGTCCATGTGGACGCTTCTTGCAGCGACCATGAACTCATCACTTTTTCTGTACGTTCATCCTTAGTTGAACAGCACATCCCTTCTCTAATTCCTGGACGTTTTCGCACCAAGTCTAATCGTTTGATTGATTTTGACTTTGAGTTTTCTCGCTTCCTTGATCACTTCAATCACACTCTATTGACAACACATGAAATGGCATCCGCCCTTACTGATAGCATTGTCACATGTGCTGAAAAAACTATTGGCAGATCAATACCTCGAAAGCTAATGCCAAATACGTGGTGGCATTCCGGTCTTGACGCTCTAAAGCAATGTGCATCGCGCTCTCGTCGAGCCCTACGAACAGGTCGTAGTCGAAACTACACAAGTTTTACTATTTCAAGCCTTTACTGTAGTTACAGACAGGCCCACAATCGTTACAAAAAAGAGATAATTCGCGCTAAAACCGCAAGCTGGCATAAAATGGTCTCTGAGGTATCTGTTTCGGATCCTTGGGGTGCTGTGTTTAAATGTGTTTCATCAAAACGAGATAACAATAGAGCTCTTTCATGTATAATCCGTATAAATAATGGCAATATGACTTCATCCATTGATGATACTGCCTCTGCTTTCCTGGATGCATTAGTCTCAAAAGACAATCCTCTGACTGACAACGATTTTCACAAACAGGTTCGTACTCTTCAAAAAACTATTCCTCTAACATCCCCTTCGCCACCAACTTCTGCTGAGGAACTTGATTTAATTATCAAGAACCTTAAGCAAAATAAATCCCCAGGCTTAGATCGCATTGATTCTTCTCTAGCTCATAGATGCTGGCGTCTAGCTCGTTCTGAAATGACTGTCCTCTTCAACCGATGTCTAAATGAAGGCTGTTTTCCAGATTGCTGGAAAACAGGTCTCATGACGATAATATCCAAACGTTGCGATCGCTCTAGTACGGATCCCAAATCATACAGACCCATTACTCTTCTCCCTATTCTAGGTAAAGTTCTCGAGCAATTGATTTGCCGTAGAATTGAGTCACATCTCTCTAATTATCGTCCGCTATCCCGACGCCAATTTGGTTTTCGTCCCGGCATCTCCACCGTTGACGCTGTTAACGAGATGATAGATTTTGTAGAGTGCTCCAATGAGAAATATGTTGTAGCCATCTCGCTTGATATAAGTGGTACGTTTGACAATGCTTGGTGGCCGCTCATTCTGCACAAACTTAAGGCTAGAAATATTCCTCGTAACTTATACCTTATTGTTAAGAGCTACTTCGAAAATCGCCACATAGTCCTTCCTGGGGGTCAATTTATTCATAAGCGACAAGTAAGCATTGGATGTCCTCAAGGTTCTGTTCTCGGTTCACTTCTTTGGAACATTCTTTTCGATGATCTATTGGATCTTCCTCTTCCGAGCAACTGTATAATTCAAGCATATGCTGATGATGCTTACATTATGATTCGTGCTGATTCTCGCAGATCAATCGAGAACTCAGCCACCCAAGCGCTGAGCTTTGTTTCTGACTGGGGTATAAAAAACAAGCTATGCTTCGCTCCGAACAAGACTTATGGCCTGGTATTTAAGGGCATACTTCGCAGACGGCCGTCCATCCAGTTTCTAGGAACTAATATTGTCTTTCGAGACCAAGTCACCTGTCTCGGAGTTATTCTAGAAAGGGGACCGAGTTTCAAAAATCATGCCAAATCATGTGTAGATAAGGCTAAGTTTGCTTTCATTAAAATAGGACACCTCGCCAAAGCAAGCTGGGGTCTGCAATTTCCTATCGCCCGCCTTTTCTACAAAGCCGTTTATCTTGGCATCGCTTGCTATGCGGCAGGCTGTTGGTCTAACGCCTGCGAGTTTCAGCATATTCGAAGAACCTTGCTTTCAGGCCAAAGATTCGCTCTCATTGCACTATCCAAAGCTTACAGAACAAGCCCCACCGAAGCCCTGCCAATTTTGACAGGCTTAACCCCCCTTGATCTTGAAATTCAACGTAGAGGTGCTATTTTCAATTTATTGCGAGGCCGTCCTTCTGTCGTCGGTGACACTTATTTTCACCCCCCTGAAAGTCGAATGTCTCGAAGCTCAATTAAGAGAAACGTGAGCGACACTCTACTAAACATTTGGCAAAACCGCTGGACGACCTGTCTAGTTGGTAGAGTTAGCTTTTTATTTTTTCCTGACGTGAGGTCGCGACTGAAATCTCCTTGGGTTGTTCCAGACTTTTGGACTTCTCAATTTCTCACAGGACACGGTAACTTTAAAAGCTATCTCCATCGCTTCAACATTGCTCCCTCTTCCTCATGTCAGTTTTGTCAATGTCCGGACCAAACTTCGGATCACATCCTTTGGGAGTGTTCCCACCCAATTGTGTCCTCTTACAGATCGGAGCTCCTCGTTGCTGTCCGTGGGCCTCTTCAAGGTCCCATTGGACATGCGGACTTAGTGATCTCGAAGAACAATTACAAAGCCTTCAAACGATTTTGCCATAGATACGGTGCCTTATTATCTGAAGATTCTCACTGACTTTTCTGTTTCCAGAGATCTTGGTCACTTCTCTGATGCCCTATATATATGGATCTGAAGTCGCCGACAGTCCGCAAGTGTGAATCTCAATTCGCACTTGTTGATTGTTCTATTTGCACCATGGTGCCGAGATTGCTAATCTAGAGGGCTCCATGAGCTACTCTTCGTGCCATGCATTGTTTTTTTTTTGTCATTCATTCTAGCGTTCTGCGAAGGGGCCGTTGACAGTCCCCATATGCGGAGCGGGTGGTGGTGGGAGTAGCGATTTTTTTTTATATTTTCAGCGACAATTCTTTACGACGATGATACTTTATTCGACAAATTTAATCTCGATAGAGACGATAGCAATATAGTAGTCACAGAAATAAAAATGTACCTACATTTCAAAATACAAAGAGACAATTCCATTTTATTATTGCCCCATTGAATGTGCGGACACATTTAATAATATGCGGTAGGAAGATATAAGACTTGTTTCACTAATGAATTCTTTTTTTAAACAGTTTTTAGAGACCACTTTTCATATCGGTAGGTAAAGTCTGATTTTTTTTAAAGTGCCAATTCTATACATAAACAAAAAAAATGCATAGTATTTACGCATGTAAATGTATTAGTAGAATCGTGGTTGCTGATTGGTTTACACCATTTGGTGTCCTTAACAACAAACCCGACAGTACGTATCTATCTCTCGAAGTGCGCGGACGTTTGATTTTTTATGGTGACCATGTGTTCTAAATTAGGAATTGTTTTCATTGATGATTTTTTATTTCTAACTTGTGATTTTATTTTTAGTTTAATATCGATATATAAATATTATTATAAACATGTGTTATAGAATAGGTGTAGAATAAGAATAAGTGTCCATTATTTATTTGTATTAGTTACATAGTTATATTATTTATGTATGTGTGTTTGCCTCAATGAACTATTATGTAAATATTTTGTATAGTAGGTATAATATATTATTTTGTAAAATAATATGTAACTGTTTATTATTACATATAAGGATTAATTACTTCATAATGTATTATTTTTATATTCCTGATAAATAGTATCAAATAAATATTTTGTTGAAATATTACTTTCCCAGGAGATGCCCATTAACATTTGCAGAAAATACCTAATAATGTAGACCCATTAAAGCCGCATGGTACCGGAAGTATGTATAGGTATGAGTAGATTTGAAGGTTTTGAAGATATATGCATGTGCAAGTTACAACAGTTTTATATCATGAAATGATAAAAAAAATCCCATAATATTTTTTTTTCTTTTACACCATGGTCACCCTATGAGCTTTGGCACTGTTAAAAAAATCAGACTTTACTTATATTGAATTTACACCTGAATAAACACCACATAGTAAAGTTAAGGATTGTTTCATGTAAAAAAAACCGTCTTCAAAATGAATTTGTTAAGATACAAAACTTGGCTTTGCCTATTCCATGGCGTGATGGTATGATATGCATGTAAATAGTAATGTTATCCTTCGCAAATTGATGAGTCTCATAATTTTTCATGATTCCCATCATCAAACCTCATGGCTTAGTTCAGGTGGAACCACCCCAGAAGAATTCCCTTTAAAATGAGAAAGAAATCATCAGATTTGGACGACGTGGTAAGGAATTATTAATAATTGTAGCCGACTTTGCAAATTGAAGAGTTTGATTTTTTTCCTCGTGAGTTCTATCATCAAAACTCGATGAAATTCATTTGTTTGATCATCTCTGAAGCACCTCCTTTCTATTAAAAAGAAATCGTATTATTGACAATTTTTTAACATCTCAATAGAGACGAAGTTAGAATATTATAGGATAACCTGGAACTCAAGGCACCTACAAGGCTTACTAACATCGGCTGATTTACGTGACGACTTTATGCGCTTGCGCAACGTTCACCGATTGTGCCTTCTTTTTGAACTCCCTATCAATCCAATTTTCGAAAGTTCTATATACATATTTTAAAAACGAAAATCTGTTCGTTTGAAAATCAGTTGAGAAAACCATCGCCATTGAAGTGACGAAGATATATTTTTGTAACGCCATCTATTGAGAAATTGGTTTGTAATAATAGCAACAGTCCTTGTACGTGAGACGACAATGCTTTCGCACAGATGTCACCCCTGAACCGCGCCAGAATTAAGTTTTTTTTTATTTTTGATTTTGAAATTTTTGGAGTGTTTACTTGCTTGTACCAATGTGTATGTAAATCGAATTCTTTTATGTCGGGATTAAATGATATTTTATGACAAATTAGGTTCTCCTATAATATTCCAATTTCGTCTCTATTGAGATGTTAAAAATATGTCGTAAAATATTTTTTAATCTTGAAAAAAATATCATTGTTTTTTTCTGGTATAATTTGGTTTAAGAGTCTTATATTGTTTTGATTAATAATATAATGCTGTTACATAGAATTAAGAACGAATAAAAGCATTTTTTCCCTTTTATACTTCCAGCAACTCTAAGCCATACAACCTTAGTTTCTATTCATATTTCATTCTTTATCAACCAGGTACCTGCTCTTTTACGTGCTACAAAATAATTAGGGTAAATTTCTTCAAAAGCCTCTTCAACTTTTTTTTTTCCTTTATTTGAAAAACTTTCCTGCCCGCCCGTCCTTAACAAGATGGGACATGTTTTTGTGCAGACGTTAGCAGAGGGCGATATTTGATTATTTAGCAAAATTAAGAAAGACTAATGATTCTGCATAGAGATGAGAAAATTCTGGCTGGAGATTACACAGCTCGTACTATCAACGGTACCATCCCACCATGATTCAACTTAATCCACGAGTTTTCATATTTTTATATTGAACGTTGTTTGACAACAAATATATCTTCAATCTTTACGAGACATTAATCAAAAATATATCAATGCTGAATTACGGTCAATTTTTTTATACTAAAAATGATGATTTTTCACGAATGTTAAATCAGCAATAGGTTGGTACCTTAATCACATTTTAAATAAATCAATTAAAATTTATAAATTGTAAAAACACTTGAATGAAAAACAGTTAAATTCCACAGTGAGTATTGTTAATGTTTATTGTTGTTTATCGTTCGTAGACCCAAGCTCGGGTATATCAATGTGTTTCTCATTACTCACTGTGGAATTAAACTATTTTATTCATTTTATAAGTAATGGGTATTTTAAATCAAACAAATGATTTGGTCTACATATATATTTTTTCCTGAATCCAGGACGACCATTTCAGCTTATTAGGCCCTTATCACCTGGTAAACATAGAAACTCTGCTTTTTCTTATATACTAAAATTCGGTACATTTTTGCAATTATGAATTGTTCAAAACAGTTGTATTATAGATTATGTTGGGAATTATGTCGATGCAGGTGTTTTTAAGTAATGTAAAAACCTACAGTTCAGCTGTTTAAAAATAATATAAAGTCTTTACCAGGAAATAATATATATGTAGACCAAATCATTTGTTTGATTTAAAATAGCCATTATTATGAAATTCTACATATTCAACACCGTCAGTATTGACAAAATTAAAAAAATCCCATTTTATAAGTGTTTTTACAGGTTATAATCATGAACTTCCATTGTGTAAACCAATGAACCTTAAAATTAGATGTCATAATTATGAATAAAAGTTTCAGAATTATGAATAAAATCAGAATTTATTCATAATTCTGAAAACATAGTTTTAATCCACAATGCGTATGAGCTGATTGATGGATAGTAGCAGAGCGGTAAGCGCGCAGGGCTAGTAATCGAGTTCGAATCCTGCCACGACCGATTTCTTTCATCTCTAGCACAAGCATATGCTAAATTTTGAGAATGTAATAGGATGTAGATGCACTTGTACCAAGGACATCATTCATTTCGTTAAATAAAAACTTTACTAGCCAAAGCGCATTCGCAAGACACAACTAGCAAATTCTACATAAACATGCATAGATTGTGCCTCTAAATATGCTAGCTGTGTTTTGCGAAAGCGCTTAGGCTACTTAATTTCATACTCGTATATTTTAATTGCGTTTTTATTTTTATAACTAAATTTCAATCGAATATTTTTATTATTGCATATGCGCAAACATTGGATTTTTTTCCCTGTCGGGAGTCAAAATTAAATTAAAATTAAATTTCAATATTATTTTTTTTAATTTTTGTTGAAAAATAATGTGCAAATTTATTTGTTCGACACTCACAGCGATTACTATGTAGAATTATACATTTGATATTGTTTCTCGGACAACAATAAATTCTTGGTCAAATATTAATAACCTCGCATCCTATAAGAAGCATCCTATAAGAATTGCCACATTATGCAGACTAACGATATTTAATGTCACAGATCCTGATTAAAATCAGTGACTCCACCCAGAAAAGTATCCAGGACCTGTGACTCACTAGTCCTAAATCATATTATTTTTCTTATAGAATTAAAATCATATAATTTTTATTGCTCTTAATAGAGTACGTACTGAACATGCCAGATGTGGGGAATTTCTCTATAAATGGGGTATGAGACTGAACCCTGAGTGTGACTGTAGTGCTCCTCATCAAACCGTACAACACATAGTTCACGAATGCAGTGTACGACGATATCATGGGGGTGAAAGCAACTTTATCACGGTCTCTGCATCGGCTGCTGCCTGGCTTGATGACTTGGATATATACCTGTGACGAGCACCCAGCGTGTGACCTATCATATATATATATATATATATATATATATATATATATATATATATATATATATATATATATATATATATATATATATATATATATATATATATATATATATATATATATATATATATATATATATATATATATATATATATATATATATATATATATATATATATATATATATATATATATATATATATATATATATATATATATATATATATATATATATATATATATATATATATATATATATATATATATATATATATATATATATATATATATATATATATATATATATATATATATATATATATATATATATATATATATTTACTTTTGACGTGCCTCGTGCTATTTTTCTTTTCTAAATATTGCCATATGCCATACGAAATAATAATAATAATATTATTTTTGTCAAAACTATGACAGATGTTGACAAGGAGAGTGCGGGTAGAGACTTTAAATACGATAGAGCACCAACACAGACGCAGAGTCGGTATTTTAAGTTTATTCTATAGATACTACCACGGGAATTGCTCAGAAGAACTTGCATCTTAGGTCCCTCCTCCACCCACTCGCAACAGAGTCACTCGCTTCACTCAATCGCAGCACCCATTCACAGTGGACCTTCAACATATACGAACAAGCCGCTTCTCGAACTCCTTTATTAATACAGCAGCCCGACTGTGGAACAATCTTCCGAGTTCTGTGTTTCCACCTTCGTACAACCCGGGTCTTTTTAAAATCCGAATTAATAAACTCTTTTCTAGATTGCAAACCCCTCCCGACGCTACGTAGTGCGCTTCTTCGGAAGAGTAAAATGGACCCAAATCCTAATAGCTAGCGTCCCCTACGTAGACATGTTAAAAAAAAAAGAGCAAGAAATACACCGAATTTCTCCATAGAATATTATTAAAATAATAGGTACATTATGTGATATATTGAACTTTCCCTGAGAAACCACTATGTGTATAGCACCTGAGTAGGAAGGTTGGGAGTAGTAGGAGCAGGGTTTGGGGGAATTCCGGTAGAAGAACGATGTGTGGAGTTTTGAAGGTCAGTCGTAGGCTTCCGGGTATATGGTGCAGTTCTCCTCTCAGGTTATATTGAGTTGTATTATTATATCTATAACTTATAATATCATTTGTACAGTAAATTGTATTAATTTACATACGCGTGTTATTTATTATAACTCAAAGTACCACCACGAATTTTCACCACGAATTATCCGTCGACAAAATTAACAACTCAAAGTAAGAGTTACCACACATTATATTGCATGGTTTTCCACTTCTAATTTGGAGTTTTGTTACATTTAAGTTTCAATATTTATAAATCTAGTAGCGATCCTGATGATGAAGGGTGAGAATTAAAATTCTATGGGCATTTCCCTTGAAAACAATAACAGTGTCTGCGTGTATCGCACCTTTCGGGTGGGTTTGCCCGCAAAATTGGATGAAAATACCGCTAAATTGTAATACAAGGATGGCGATGGCCTAACAGATGTGTCAAATATTATCATATCTTTTCTTCGAAAGTTATTTACTGTTTTATGCGAGATGACAAAACATTTTTAATTACAATGCCAAAAAAATCATATTTTTCAATACAAAATGATACAATCGTTTCAACACAATAAAGAAAATAAATACGAATTGATAAATATATATGAAAAATAAAACACTTTTAAAACTTATATCGTCTTTACATCATGCCCCTGTATAGTCTTTCTGATCGAACTTGGATTATTCCATAGTTTTGGTACCTTTTAAAACGATAAATAATATTAAACATAGTGGCCATATATTAAAATAAACTACGCTATTTTGAATATCCTATAATTTGTTTTTCATAAAACCACACAAGTTCCTGATATTTTTCAATTTTTTTTTTTGCTTCTACATTCGATGAGTAAGTCGAGAAGTTTACAAATAAATAAATTCTTTATTTCTCTTAAACATAATAAAAAACACTGTGATTAGAAAAAAAATTAACAAAATAATATAACAAAACAATAACAAAGATATAAAGATCATATTATACAACCTTAAATAAAAAAAATAAAAAACAACTTGTAATTATACATGCAAGATAAAATGAAAATAAATAATTCAATAATTATAAATATAAATAAACAAGAGAAATCCCACCAGGAAATGCCTGTTTGTTATGGTTATGAGAAGGAAATTGGTAACCCTCGCATAAGGTCGAAAGTCGCTGGACCAGGCGATATTAAAGATTTTGAGGTGTTCATAATACCACCACAGTAACACACAAACCAATAGAAACAAAATTCATAGTAGGTAACACGAACAATGTCGTTTATTGTAAAATTGCAAAATAAATAAAATAAAAATTATAGAATTCCTTATTTCTCTTGTTTAATATTGTTGTTTCAGTAAAAAAATGTAGTGCTGTATCAATATACTGTAGCTCCTTGTGGTTAAAAGTAAGGTTCTGCGTATGGCGAAAAATTCCTGTGACAATCATAACACGCGGTGGGATTTCTTAGAAATATACGCTGAAACATAACACCAGACGTGTTTCTATTAGTTACTCTCCATTTTGGATCGGATGCTGTGGTCCATGTGAGGCTGAAAAGTGGACAGGGATGAGATCTGTATACTATACAATTATATGTAACCAGACACCCAATACATATGTGTATTGTTGTCAAGTCGTAAAACTCACATACGTGGCATTTAATTTTAAAAAAATAATTTATATTCAGTCCGTCTGTTCCTCCCTGCTCGTATTTTGACAAATGTGCCACTTTGGACCCGCGGTACCTCCTTAATTTTTTTTTGTATCTGGTTGTCGTTTGGACTCACGGGACTCGCTTAATTCCTTTTTTGTTGTGTGTTTTAATATGACGAATTATGATTTTTGCTGTATTGAATGGATTTTCTCCTACATAAAGACTAAAAACGAATAAAAATCATTATATGAACTAAGTACAATATTCATATTAGTTGGGTCGGTGGTAGATCGAGCATTTCGCTGGCATAATAATCCAGTGATGTCGAGTTCCAATCCTACCAACCGATTCTTTCATTGGTAACTAGTGTCGGACCGAAGCTTTATTTTAAATAATCTTTTATGTAAAATAATCAAGATTTAAAAAAATATGGCGTGCGGTTCACACAAATAAAAAGAAATACATCAAAAAATGAAAAGAAAAACAACTTTTTCGACTCAAAAAGACCATGCTCAGCTATATTGCAGGAAGACAAGCCCCCAGCAGCTAATTTTCAGCATGATCCTTTACATATTGAAGAGTTTGATGATTTGTCCTATCACTGGAACTCGATAGAACTTACATGTGAGATCACCTCTGTAATATTCCCATACTATTAAAAAAGAGATCATTAAAATCGGATAATATGGTAAAGAATCACTATCGCTGCAGTTAAAATAGAAGATTTTGGTTATTTTCTCATCATTTTATATGATCAAATCTTGGCTTAATTGAAATGGGACAAATAAGGAAGATACCCTTTTTCTAATAAAAATAGAATGATTGAAATCGGACAACGTAGTAAAAAGTTATCACTGAACATACACACATAGTGTGTTTTCCTTTTTTTTACTTTGTGTTTTATTGTTATTGATAGATACGTGTCTTTTTTGTGTGTTCATTTAGTCATCCGATGTTGATTTGTTTATTTTTATTTTCGTTTGTACTAGATGTAAGAAATTGTATTTTTTTACATCTAAATAAAATATATACAATACAATACAATAAAAATATTATATTTTTTTGACAAACTTTTAAACATCTCAATAGAGACGAAGTTGGGATATCACTGAAGAACCAGGAACTCAAGGCACCTACGACCTGTCATCGGCTGGTTTAGGTGATCACTTTATGAGCTTGCGCAACGTTTCCCAATTATGCCTTCTTATTGAGTTCCCTTATCAATGTAATTTTTGAAAGTTCTATATATTTGAATAATGTGTAATAATTCATCTGAAAATAAGGAATTATACTATTCCTATCTACGAAGAAATGAAGAAACCTTTTTGTGTAACGCCATCTATTGAGAAAATTGTTACGTAAACAATGAAAGCAACAGTTCTTATAAATGAGGTGACGGTGTCTTGCACAGATGTCTCGAAACTGCGCCAGAAATATTATATCATTTTTGGCTTGTTCACCTACTTGTACCAATGTGTATGTAAATCGAATATTTTTTTAATTGCATATACGCAAACATTGGATTTTTTTCCCTGTCGGGAGTCAAATTATATTTTTATTGACAAACTTTTTAACATCTCAATAGAGACAACTTCGTCACGATAACCTCTTCATTTTTGGAAGTCGGATTAAAATACCCACAAATTGTTATAAGTTAACAAATTAACGCTGATATACTTGTGATGCAATGAAGTATATATGTATTCGCGTACAATGTGAGAAGAGGAATTTGCACATCTGTCCACGTAGAAGAGGTCAACCATTACATTATGTGACTGTTCTAGTTCCAGTTGGTTGTTGGAGTTGTAATACTTACAGGATGAATGTTATAAAGTTGCATTGTTACCAACAATTCACGTTTTCCTCTCCATCTACTCTACGAGGTTCAGCTTGGAAGCACACACTCAGTAGTAATGGTGAGTTTCGTTCAAATAAACCACTCATAAAAATTATGTCGTTCATTCTAATCTCACTTTTACAGAATTCGAGACAAATGCCAATTAATATTCTATTTTTTTTATTTCACTTTTAGGAATTAAAACATGTGTTTTCTTCTTATTCATTTAAATAGACTTTTGGGTCTGTTTTTAGAGGTCCGCTTCTTCTGCGAAGTTTTCTTCTTGTTAGTCTACCGCGAGGGTAGGTTCTGTGAAGCTAATTGTGCAGCAAGATATGAGGATGTTTGGTACTGCCCATCCTTTGGAGTGACCATACCAGTCCCTCCTCCGTTATTTACTCCATCTGATGTTATCAACAACCTTAGATATTTCCCTTATTCTGGTGTAACTCACTCGGTCTCTATAGGTTTTGCCTCATTTCTGAAGTCCTCAGCATTTGTTTACTTCTGACTGTGTCTGCTCGTACAACTTTATACGATAAAAATAAAAATCATTCCGTTAACATAGTAAAATTAAAAGTTCAGTAATTTGGGAGATCCGTGAACAAGTCAACAGATGGTGCCAAAACTTAAAACTCTATGATTACATGCAGCAGCTCTGTTTAGAGGACAGTTCTGCCCCACATTCGAGTTATTTGCATTTAAGTTCAACTGGTCCCTTTTTCTAATTATTTTTGGCGTTATCGAGACATAAAGTTCACCATTTGCAGTTTTGTGCAAAACTCTCTCCTCCTGCACAGCCAACTCTTTTATTTTTTTATTGAATTCAATGTTTTATTTTTGAAATCCTTAATTTCAGTTCAGAATTCCTAGGTTCGATTCCCGTTGTAAACACGTTTCTTAATTGTGTTTTCAGTCTGGATATGTACGTTACGATGAACATTATGTTTCTACAAAATGGCAACTTGTAATTAGATGTGATTGCCCGAGATATACAAAAAAAAATATAAACAAATAATTATGCTTTTTTGATATTTCATGCACATCAGACTAAAATAAATGAAACAACACAAATGGACACGTAGCAAAAAGTTGTTTTTATTTTAATTATCTGGATGGTAAAATGTGTTTAATGTCTCCCGGTTTGTTGATTGACGTCTATAAACGTCGTCATAAACCGCACGTTACGGCATAAGACGTTTTATTCAGGGGGGAAATTGTTTTTCTAACTGTAACAGTAGGTACGTGTCACTGGAAACTGCAAAAGTGAATCCGTCTAAATCTATAAACCAATGTTTGTCAACAGAACGTTTAGCGCAGTATCATTTTTATGTGAGAGATTTTCACATTCGGGTGTTGATTTTATTTTTTATTATTCCGAGTTAAAAATAATGACGGCATAAATTTTTATTAGTGACTTTTATTGCATTTTTAAGTGGGGAAAGTATTTTGTTTTTTTTTATATCAAGTATCATTCAGTTTTCAAGAAGAACATAAATGCGTTTTTATTATTGTATGTGCTTAATTTTCAGGTGTGTATATTGTTAAATTACCGTCATTATTTCATTTTTATTTGTTTATGTTTCAAAAATACGTAAAAATGTAATGAGTTAATTTGCTATAAACGTTATTTATTACGATCATTTTGTTTTAAACCGCGAGGCAGTTATTTGATACGAGTTATTTCGAAGTGCCCATCTGGGGGGCAAGTCTGGTTCAATCGGCGACATCAAAACCCTTGTTACTACCCATATCATGGATATAATTATCAGTTGGAGTTCTATGTCATCTAAAGATATTATAGAACTCCATGTAATAATTGTATCCATGATATGGGTAATCACAAGGGTTTTGATTTCGCCGATTGGACCAGACTTGCCCCCCAGGACGGATGAAAGTTACAACTGAGGAGTTAATTGAATTATTCGTGGTTTAAAACCCCTTAATTTAATTTTATTGATTCAATTTAACAATAATATTATTACTCAAAATAAGTAAAAACAATTATTTAACTTGATTAAAATTTTTTTACTTTTTTTTTACTTATTTTAAGTAATAATATTATTGTTATAATGGAATTCCATCACGAACTCTCTGTCAACAAACTGGAATTGATTCAATTTAATTTTAACTGAGTATTATTCATACATTGAGACACGTATTGTATAAATCATAATATGAGTTTTTAGTGATCGATGTTTACCCCCACTCCCCCCCCCCTCCCTCTCTCCTTTCCCATCCTGTTTTCAAAATTTTAAAATATTTTCAAAATTGTTAACATTTTGTAATATATTTTAGAATACTATAATTGGCAATATAAAAATTATCGTTGTATATATGTATAAATTTTTCTTTTTTGCTGTTGTATTCTATAAAATAGATAGATAAAATGAACATAATGAATCCCGAAAATATTCGTAATATGCAATTAAATTATTAAAGATAGGTGGTTTGAAATTTAATGATTCGGAGTTCGAATCCTGCCACGAACGATTTCGTTTCGCACAAGCATTTATGCTTAGTTTATGGAATGTATGAGGATGTATATTTTATTTTCATTTTATGTACATAGGTTCTCGGACAATTTACAGGTGCTATGACAAATAATTATTTAACACGCACCCAATAAAAAGTAGCCACATTCTAGAGACCTACTGATCCTGTCTGAAAACACAATTAAAAACTGTGTCTCTACCGGAAATCGAACCCGGGACCCTTGGATCAGCAGTCAGATATCTAACCAACTGAGCCAACAATGTATATGTATTTGTTTCAAGGTCACATTCATTATTTAAAATAAAAGTTCTTAATGAATATGTTTATCGTCCAGGACGTCTTTCCAAGAGATGAAAGGTCAAATGGCAGTCCACGACATAGGAAGGAAGCTGACGCAGGACCTGATAGAAGAAATGTTTGTTTTGATTTTATAGTTTGGTCACATTGATTGAATACGAGATGGAAGAAACGGAAACCTAGCAGGAGATTTTTCTACAGGAAATCATTGCGTATTGTAAATGTAAAAAAAACGTACTTAAATGAATTTAATCAGCAACTAAAAGTTTTTTTTTTCATTATAGTAGATTACAAATGTAATTCTAGCTACTATTTCACGTACAAAAAAAAATATGACTTCATTGACAATCGATCGCAGTGTCAATCATTTGGGAGTCATGGGTCATATCAGGGGCAATATCTTTTCAATGTTAATAAAATTTACTTAATACAAATGTTAATACAAATGACTATATATCTATAACTTTTTATTGATGGATTAATCATTTTTATAAAAATAAATTGAAGATATAACTCACTGTCCAGTCTGTCGTTGTAAGTTCTTGTAATAACAGGATTCCATAGAAATGTGGAGAAGATTAAATTACGATTTTTCTCTATATTCAGACAAATTGAATGGTTTTTCCTTTTTGACGTATTTCATAGAACGAGCAGGACAAATGGCGGTAGACTCCGACTTCACACTCGCAGAGGAAAGTTTTGATTAGTTCCGTCTATCTCCTCATCCATTCTACTCTCCAGAGAATCGGCGGTAATTCAGTTTTTAACTCGCCCATCACAAGTGCAATCTCATTGGGCTTAATTTTCATTGATAAATGGGGAACTGATAAAAGTTGGACGTAGCTAGTTATTCGTTTCTATCATTGACTGAACTTTATGCACTTTTCTACTTGATGTAATTAAGGTCTCCTCTAACACATCTAAGCTGCCCCGCGTTGGGCGCCAATAAACTTAATATATGTATTTTTTTATTTTTTTTAACTGTTAATATTTTGATAACTTTTTAAATTGATATTTGTTAAATAAAGTGGAATAAAATTGTACTTTTCGAAATAAAATTAAGTAACTATACAAAAAATAAATAAAGAACAAATGATTACGGAAGGTAAGCGAAAGTTCATAAACGCTCAAAACCTTGAGTTGAACATAGTTTTTTCTTTCGTATTTATAGGTATATTAACTTATTTTTAAATTGAACTTTACAAAGTATTTACAACTAGCTTATTCTTAAAATAAGTATGATTGCAGCGTCACTAATTCATCGAGCTTGTCGGTGTTAAAAATGATGACAAAATAAAGAAAAGCTATTATTTAGACAAGTTGCGTGTAAAATAAAATAAAAATAAAATAAAAATATAACACATGAGATCCAACTGTCTATGGCAATAGTGTGTATAGTTGAAGAATACATACCAAACGATAAACCTTTAATCCAAATTATTGAGTATTTTAAGATATTTTGTTTTCTTAACTAAACATGTATTTCATGATAGGATAGTGTGGAGGTCTGTCTTTTTTCGTACCCCGAATATGTGAACAGCTCGATGGTAGGTAGGTATGTATGTTTGTATGGAGATTAAGTATTAAACTATTGAGAGTTCCTATAGATATTGTGAATTCTGGCATACAAATTGTATGTAACGATGTCGTCACTAAATTCAATTTATACAATAATTGTTTTGAAAAACTGAGATAAACAAACTTACATTTTAAAGAAAATTAAATCATTTAGTTGGGATGTTTCGGTATTTTTCGATTTTTTTTAAATTTTGGAAATACAGGCAGTTAACACATGAATTTTTCATAAAAAGTTTTCTAATAAGAAAAAGCTGGAGAGACCCTGAAACTTAAAAAAATATGATACTGCATTTGTCTAAATTTTTACAAATTTTCATACTTTGAGGTATGTGGAAATATAAAATAAAAATTCAAACGAAAAACATAAAAAATTTGTACACTGAAAATTTTCTATTCATTTTGAACTGAAATTTTAGGCTCTGTGAATCAAGCGGATCAAGAGCTATGAGAGGGTGGGGGGGGGGAGGAGGACACTCAAAGATACAACACAAAGCGAAATGAAAAATTAAATCTGATCGAGTTTATGTATTATTATGACCCGTATCTACTTGAATATTATTATACCAACAGTTTGCACTTGTGATATTCCACTATGTACTTATGGTAAAATTTTCCCCATAAAATATTACTTCATAACATTTCTATTTGCATAGAGCTCCATACTAACGTATGTATGTATGTATTATGGTTAGATATGAATGTAATATTATGGGTGTATTTGATCTGAAATATCTGGATGCAAGTTCTATTGAAGAGAGAAGACCCATTTCAATCATATTTCCATATATTATCTTCAGTGACAGATGCTCTCCTAATACTTCCAACCAACTTTTCCATTCATGAAATGTATCATATAAATGAAATGAAATATTTCTGAGTGAAATAATTTCATTTTCAATAGAAGTGATTGCTATCAGAAAAATAATAATCCCATAGAAAGGTACTTAACGATACTTAATAACTATTCGAAATAAAACCATAATCTTTTATTATAATATGGTACATGAGTGCATTGGATTATAACTTATTGGAATCTAAGCCAGTTTGAGCTTTGGTTATTTCTATAACGTTAGCCTTATTATTTATTTTTTTAATGTAATTCCGTGATGATACATAAATATCTCTTTCAACAACTCCAAAGAAAGATAGAGGGAAGACGAGATTGGGACGTAAAAATTCTCAGACATCATTTTGATGAGTTTATTTAAATAGTTTGGTGTTATGGTCGCCATCCGACACAAGAATAAAAAGAAGGTATTTTTGGAATTTATTTATTTCTTTTTACAAAAATACATTAATTAAAACAATATAATATAAACATACACAAACATAATCTTATACAACATCGCCTCCCTCTTAAATCTGACAAACCTTGTGTAGGGGGAGGCAGTGTGTAGCTATCATAAAGGCCAAAATATTGATATATACATCATTATTAGCTACGTCTATATTTATTACATTTTATTTAATTTCACTTAATTTAAAATACACTTCAATGACTGGACAATTATACAGGTCATATACAATATATAAAACATAGTCACGCTTAGCATCAATTATTATGTAAACATTAATACCTTATTACAATTAAGCAGTGTAGGAAAAACAATGAATTATAAATGAATAACAAAGATATACACATACATAAATTGGGCATATACATATGTAGATTTGATGGCGACTCAGATCCATTTTTCGCTCATGTACACCAAAATACACACGCACAAATAACAACGAACATTCCCCCTTCCATAACTAAAGCCACCAAAAATTAATCAAACAATCAAAAATCAACAACCACTTCTCATTTACAATTTGCAACAAAATTACCAACATACACATCCTATTTTTTTGAATGTACATAGCAAATGTAGCTTCTCTGGACTAGAAACACTGATAAGTTTGAAAAAAATGCCATTTGGAATTAGACTCGCCACTCACACAGGAGAAAACTCGCCACTTACATAAGAGAAGACCCGCTACTTACATCGGTTAGAAGGTATACGTAGTAAATAAAAATGATTATTTGTAGAAATGATCTTTAACTCCCTATGGCATTCATAAGCATTTGTTGTCTTTTCAAATACATAATGCGATAGAAGAGTTATAAAATATATACATAAAAGTACGGATTCAAATCTGCTTATTATATTTGCATGCTTATATATTTTGGTCACAATCTGAAGATTTATATACTCGTATATAGATAGGTAAAAAATGATACGAGGATATCATAATGATGGTTTCTTTAAGACAGAATGTGAATGTCATAAACCCTTTTTTTAAAGCGTTTCGAAAGGTGAAATTTGATGCTTCGTTGTGAACCAATTGGAGAGTTTATCGACGGATCGGTGATAAAATAAAAAGTCCAGAGAAAAACGATAAAAATATATCATGATTGATTAGAATTCAACACAAAAATTCAAATTCACTTTTATCGGATTCATAATCAATACAGTACTGTAATGTTGAATTGATTTGTTTTTGGTAAGACATACCATCAATGCAATATTAATGTTTTTAAGAAAGAATACAACGTTCAATAATAAAAATTATTTATAACAAAACTTAAATGATACTCCACAGACAAAAATTACATACAATTTTTTTAGATAAAAATGACGTTATTCTTTTCTGATTGCGTATTCTCCAACAGTACCCAAAATAGATAACAGATAAGAACCCCACTAATTAGGACGACTTTTGTCCGCCGACATTACCCTTTCCTTTGCTCCTAGACTTTACAGTAAAATATTTCCTGACATAGAACACAACATCTCACGCGACCGAACAATCTTCAAAAAACTAGTAATAGACTGGCTGATAAGTACCTAATATCAGAATATAATCTCCTCATATACTGTTAAATATCCAAACATAACTCACTACTCTCTGCCTTCATAACCTGAGAATCTCTACGATAGCTTGGTGCCATTCATAATTTCCACTACAATTTTATGGATTCAAATAACTGAGATGTCAAAGTATATTTTTATTTTCTGTTAATGTTGTGATTATTTCTGTAATTCTTTTGCATTCAATAACATGTATTATAACCTCAGACCAAATTGAAAAAGTATCGTCTCAGAACAGACTCGTCTAGTGAGGCAGTTAATTTCCAAATAGGAACAATTTGACATATGTAGTGTATTTATTATAAGCCTTTTAAATATAATATTTATATAAATAATTTCATTTCAAATGAAAGTTAATGAGATCACAGAAAAGACTAGACGGACTTTTTCAAGCTTCTGTTACAAATGCTACATAGACCTTCTTCAGAAGAAATAACTTTTTTGTACAACAGTTTCCGTACGTTTAATTTCCTATATTTTATTTTATTTGTAATTGTATTGTCTTGATGTTAAAAAAAAATTGAAAAAAAATATATAAATAAAATGCGAAAATTAAAAATATTGAAAATTATTAAACTGCTAGCCCTAGAACACAGTTTCCTATTGGGCAGCAGTAATGTACCTAAGTACATGTTTGTATCTTTGTAAAATATGGAAACCAGTTGTGATGCAGGTGAACCGACTTCTAGCAGACTGCTCAAAGCAGTTGAATTGATTCCTCGCAGACTGCTTAAAGCAGTTGAACTGACTCCTCGCAGACTGCTTAAAGCAGTTGAACTGACTGCTAGCAGACTGCTTAAAGCAGTTGAACCGACTGCTTCGTACAGTCCGTGAATCGGCCCTGAAATGAAACAGAGTTTTAATCCACAAAGTAATGATAATACCTTGGTACACTATGGTCGTATGTATGTATATGTACATAAATATTCAATTCAGTAATTATATTACACTCATTTTCCCAGCTCACATTAACCCCTTAACGCCCAAAGCTACATTCTTGTTATTGCTATTAATGCTAATTAGATGTTTTAACACTTTGTTCCCAGGTAAGGATGCCGCAGTACTATATGTACATCCTACTACACTCACACCACCATCCGCTCTCGCTCTCTCTCTTTCTATTCCCTCGTGAGATGTTTACTTGGAATATTATTACAGTGTAAGTATTAAGCTTAGTTTTGATTCATACTATTAAATTTGTTCGCACAGCAATGAAATAGATTTTTTAAACCAAACAAGAAATATTCACAGAAGTAAAAAATATATTATTACTCCTCATTACCCCATAGGGATATAGTGAGGAGTTATGAATTCGCAGTTGAGGTTATTTTTTTGCAGATTTAAAATCAATATCTTGCTGAGATTGTATTCAGAAAGTTTCATCACAATGCTTCTATGTGCGTGTGCTACATGTAGGTATGCTGTGTGTAATGTACGACGTGTTTATTCTACTTTATTGATTGTAGACAAAAGTACTCACTCAATTATTTTCAAATTTGTAAACCTATAAAATACTCGCTTAGACCCCATTACGTTTTGAAGTATATCTGAATAGTGCTTCTTACTTTTTTTAACTGTGAAATATTACAAAGTGACCCCAAGCTCAGGAGGATAAAAAGGCAAATCACTTTCATAAAACGGCATCGTTAAATTATTGAGTTTTCATTATAAAATATTTAAATAAAAATATTTTTTCGAACTCTACTTACTTACTTCCGATGGCTATACAACTCTTGCAGAGTTTTAGCCTCCATGATGATGCTTCGCCACTTCTTTCGGTCTTGGGTCTTTTGGTGCCAATCTTTCCTTTCCCCTATTCTCTCTAGGTCGGCCATGACGTCCACATATCAATGCCTGGGACTTCCCTTCCCAATGGTTTCACGTTTAAGATATTTTCATTGTGCGATCTTGCCCAACACTACATACGTGTCCAAACTTGTAAGCTCCCGCACATCAGCATTGCTCCTTGGTCTCCAAGTACCAACTGATAAGCCTGGTCTCAAATGTAAACGCTCTTCGCTGTTCTCTTAGTGTCATTGTCCAGGACTCCGACCCATACGTGACTTCTGGTTTCAGAATAGTGTTATATAGACGCAGTTTTATTCTTTTTGATAACGTCTTTGTAGTCATCATTTTCTTCGTGGATGTTACGAACTCATTTCATGAAATGCAAATATTTTCCTTACAAAATTTGACTTGATAATAAACTCGCCTATGTGCACTGTACAAATTTGAATATTATATATAAAATGTTTGAATTTGTTGATGATCCCAGTATGTTTAAAATAAAACTCTTGGCCCATTTCGTCGTATGGGCAGGTCGTGACTCGATAATTGTCTCGTTAAATTGTGTTGAAAAGACTTATGTTTGTTGTTGATGGCGTGTCAAGTATACATACTAATTGATAAATAACTTTAACATCACGCTCCACCTGCAATAGCTGTTGATTAAAGTAAATTAGCATGTTTACATACATAAATATACCGTCATGTTGGTTTCGTATTTGTGGCAGGTAGAGAGATCGGAATCCCAGACTACTTTCACGCTTAAATTACATCGATGCATAGTCTCATATGTATAAAACAAAACACTCATCAAGCCAGTCCTCGCGCATTTTCTGAAACCTGGGCGATGACTTAGCAAACTGAAGGATCCATAGCGGCTATTGAGAGAAGAATCCTTCGAACGATCTACGGGACAATAAGAGAGAATAATGGTTGGCGTCGTCGATACTAGAGGGAGCTGTATTAGATCTATGGAGAGCCCCATGTGTTCAGTTCCATCAAGATATGACGCTTGAGATGGGCTGGTCACGTAATCCGAATAATCGACTATACAACCCCACAAAACGCCTCACACTCTCTGTGCCACAAGGTCGAAGACGGAGACCAGGAAGACGGAGCACTCGATGGATGGACAGTTTCGATGGGGAATCCGCAGCAGATACTAGAAATTGGAGAACGAAGGCAGCGGATAGACGGGTATGGAGGAGACTCCTGGATTTAGCCAAGGTCCACCCTAGGGTGACGAGCTTATAGTCACATACGGGTTCTTCAAGCAAACATTATAGCGTTTAATCGTGAGAGCGTGTAGCATTAAAATCAGTTATCTGCACTCATATATTTAATATTCATTTGTATTTTCAAACAAAAAACTCAAATAAATATTCAATATGTAATTGTGAATAATTTACTTTGTAGAATTCCATTTCAGTTTAAATTAAAATATAAAACATTATGTTTTAGATTCTACGTATATTGTTTATTGGTCGATGAGGATAAGGATGCCCTAAGAAGGCGAAATAGCTATCAACCATTAAACAATATACGTAGAATCTATAACATATTGTTTTACTATTTAATTTTAATATTCAATAATTTGTCAACGGAAAATTAGTTTGTCAACGGAAAATTCTTGGTGAAATTATAGTTTAATTTTCACTGCAACTTTATTTCATTTATAAACCGGAATCGACCCGTCGAAGATCATCAGAATTCTAACATGTTCCTTTTGGTAATTTTACAGTGAAAAAATATTCGTGTTTTTGAAATAATTTGGGATTGCAAAAAATAGTAATAATATCCAAAATTTCTATGCTTAACAAGAAACGAAAAAAAAATCTACATTGTATACATAGATGAAATACGGAAAACGTTATTTTTATAATTATTATTCGTTTGTTATTCAAATTTTATTGTATTTTGTTTAACTCATTTGACATGACAAAATATTCTGCTTTCTCTTTATTCAAAACAATCAGTTGTTTTCTTGAATGTAATTTGTTCTCGTGTTTTTGTTTCTTTCACAAATTTAAAAGTTTTTTTTTATTTTTTTCCTCTTCTTCTTCGTAGTTCTTTTTCGAGAGTTGTTTACGAATAATAAATAATAAATTAAGAATCTAAAGATTGATTGCGACGTCATCTGTACGAAGTAATCAAAAGTTCAAAAAAGATACAGAAAAAATAAAACAAATTTGTGACAAACTTTCCTATTTCAGAGATGGTTGTTAATTAAGGATAAAGCAGAATAATCATGTTTATTTTTTTGTTTTTAAACCTTATATTTAAAGTTCAATAAATTTTAATTTTTTCATTGTTTGCAGTGAATATATATTTAACTAATTCTAAAACAAAAATCATTTGGCAACTTGGTATTAGGTGCGTGTCAAATAACTATTTGACGTAGTACCTGTTAGTTGCCCGAGAAGCTATATAAAATAAAATAATATAGTAGAAGATCAATTTTAGGTTTTTTTTTTCATATTTTCTACTGATAAGTTCCATCATTTGATTAACATATAAAAAAAAATCTTATCAGCCGAAACGATCATTCTGTAAAAGGAATAAACCAGAAATTTAATTCAATAATCAATTATTTAAAATAAACACAAACTATACTTTGAATAATTGAATAAATATGAAATTCCACAAAGTTGAAGCCTCCACGTTTGATTATTAATTCAATAAAGCTATTTTATTATGAAAAAATGTAAGTAATTTTTTATATCCATGTATGCTATATTTATATTGTCTTTTTGTATTTATTAGGTTAATATTAAATTAATTTTTTGAATGTATTTAATTTTTTTATATTTATGTATGGGAATTAAGTAACCACCATGACAGGTTTTCCTATTTTGGTGGTGATCAAAACATAATATTACCGACACTGCTTTCTACATCAGGATGTATATGAATTCAATATGTATTAAATAATAAGTATGTACATTTAGATATTGTCAACCTTTCATGGGGAAAGAAGGTGTACGATAACATTGTAATTGTACGATAACATTGTACGATAACATTGTATAAGAACATTGTAATTGGCGTTATGAAAATTTGTAATTTTTATACTATTTTTATATAAAACTCAAAGCTGTAATGTTCATTCAAATAATAAAATAAAAATAAAAAAAAAACATAATGTGGAGAGTTCACTGTTGCTATAACCCACTTTTTTGTGTGTAAATTAAATAAATAAATAAAACAGCAGTTTCCAATCTGTTGATTGCCACGGCTTCCAAACTGTAGAATCAACCAGTTGATTATGGCCTTGTAAGCCGAAACGATCATCAAAAGACAAATAAATACCCTGTGGAATATATATGTATATAATGTGTTCATATTTATCATAATTAATAAATAAAGTCATAAAAAAATATGTTTATCTAAATCTATCGATATATTGTCACAAAATTAATGTACTGGTTATCCTTTTAAAATTTCCAATCAAATTGTTTCTTCTTTTTATTCAGTCAAGTCCTCATGACTGAGGATGGCAAATAACGATAGCATTTAGTTTTTTGCCATTTTTTAGAAATTCTAAAATACTTATTATAAGATAAATAAGATGTACATGTAATGCCCAATTTCGTATTGGCCACAACTGCAACATTATAAAATACATACAACAGCAATTTTCAATATGTGGTTAATCCCATCTATGATGGGAAATTGAAAACATTTTCGGAAGCTTGCGTATCTACGTAGTAGTTCGTTGGAAGCTCAACAGGTGGCAGTGAACAGTAGATCAAATTTCGTATTCATAGAATATTGATTTTTAATTTATGTAATCGCGTGTGATGTGTTTATAATATACCTATTCAATTATTTTGTCACCGCAATTTTTGTAATTTTATCTAAAATTTTAATTAAAACTTATCGCAAAGATTTAAAATCAAGTTTATGAAAAGCCATTCAATTTAATAGAACAAAGTAGTATATAATATATTATGTACATTAAATAAAATTGTTTTATGGTAGTAGCTAGGTACATATTTTTTCAAGGAAAATAATAGGAGTTCAAAGCAGTTAGGAAACAAGGCATCTACATACATGAATTTCGACCAATCATTATGCATGAAGACCTATCTCGGAAATAAGGAAATGAAGCTGAGAATTTATTAAGGACAATGATGGAATATTGATCAAGATTTATAGGATTAGGAAATTGTCATCTGTTTTGAGAAAGAAGCGGTTGTTCTTTCACAGAACAGATTATCGGTCGTATCAAATACCTCATTCGTGGTTAAAACAAAATGAAACAAAAAAAATATACATACATATGTTGCTGTTATCAAATATATAAAGAGTATTGCTAGGTTACATACGAAGTTGCGATGATATTTTTTAACAGATTTTTAATTATCTCAATAGAGACGAAGTTGGAATATTTATTGTAGGAGAACCGGGAAATCAAGGCACCTACAGGGCTTACGACCTGTCATCGGCTGGTTTACGTGATCACTTTATGCGCTTGCGCAACGTTCACCAATTATGCCTTTTTAATGAGATCCCTATCAATTCAATTTTGAAACTTCTATATATTGTAATACTGAAATTCTTTTCGACTTCTATGCGAAAAATGCATTGTCACCTCAGATATAAGAATTGTAGCTTTCATTATTTACAAAAAACCAATTCTCTCAATAGATGGCGTTACAACAAAATAAATAAAAAATAATAAGATTTATGTTGATAATTTCACCCATAGATGGCTGTAGTAAAAATTCCTTATTTTCAAGCGAAAAGAATTTCAGTATTACAATACCTATATAGAACTTTCAAAATTGAATTGATAGGGATCTCATTAAAAAGGCATAATTGGTGAACGTTGCGCAAGCGCATAAAGTGATCACGTAAACCAGCTGATGACAGGTCGTAAGCCCTGTAGGTGCCTTGATTTCCCGGTTCTCTTACAATAAATATTCCAACTTCGTCTCTTTTGAGATAATTAAAAATCTGTTAAAAAATATATTTGACTCCTGACAGGGAAAAAAAAATCCAATGTTTGCGCATATGCAATAATGAAAATATTCGATTGCGATGATATATTTGGAATCATACTATCGCAACCTCGAGTTTCATTAAAACTATACGCTGTCAAAATAAATCTGGATTAATAAATTATTTCCATACACGCAACATTTAAATTTGTCTCCTTATCATATACCTACTTGTGCCCTCCTCTACTTCTCCTTCCGTTTTATTATGTTTCAATAAATATTTTATTCACATACATTGCTTCGTATCATTAAAACAATCTACTTCACAAATGAATAATGTTTGGTCGGAAGATATTGCCATAATGGCAAAAAGCCCGCCATTGTGCCCTTTTGATGTCATCTTCTCCCTAGCTATATCTCAACTTTTTTTCTGTGTCGCCCGTTGGGCTCAGCAGGCTAAGTCTGTAAGTAGATCTCGACCGATAAATGTCGAGACTAACTGTCAAAATATCGACTAGTCGATATTTTGACAGTTTCGGTAGTCACTAAGCAGATAACGCGTCGAATCGTTCTCGCCCACTTATTTGACGGCGAGATTAGGTCGACATCGAGTCGAGAGACGAGATCTAACGCCGCCATCTTGAATTAAATGTCATTTTTTACGCGAACAATGCCGAATTTCATATTTTTTTTAGAATAATTATATAAACGGATTTAACAACGCCGTTTAAGAGATTCTTCAAATCCTTTAAATATTCCGCATTCATTTATTGCTAATTACCGCGTAACAAAAGTTTTATATGGTTATATATTTATTGGAAATGTGCGTCCGTAAATGTTTTCCGTAGGCATAGCTTTGAAATAATTTTTGATTTTGAAAAAGTATTCTTGTAAGCGATATTATCACATATTATGTATTTCAACACTTTACAAAGAAAATTCGGCATAGTTTTTACTAAAATAAAACAACACTCTGCTGTCATCACACTTGATAAATTGATCGAAATTTAATTAAAAACAACTTTAAAAATTACTCTCAAAACATTCAATAAACACAAAAGAAACTTAATTTAATCGTATTATAACTTGCTTTCGTGCTTAAAAATATAACCATATGATATTTATTTAACAAATTTGACATTTATTCAAATCATGGGGAAAATATTGTGTATTGCCATAAATGATAATTATTCAAAAATGTACCGAAAGCCAGCCCAACGGCGACAAATACTAATAAGTGCATTTACGAACTCGACAGCGCTTAATGACTACGAATTGTCGTCACGGGCGTAAACATAGACGAGAAGAGCGGCGATACGTTGTCGGATCTCGACTTTTTTACTGACTTGGCCTGCAGCTCTCATTACAGGTGCCTCTGTCCCGTATTATGTCACCTTGGCCATGTCTCAGTAGTTCGTTTCATCTTTATCTTAACACGATTCAGGAATTCTTTGGTCTTTTGGCTCTGGATGTAAGTCGAGGAAGATCCATGGAGATTGCTTGGTTTACCGTGTGATTTGGCGGTCTGCTTTCAACGTGTCCATACCGTCCCAACTGTCTTTCATCTATCTTACAATTTATATTAGTAACACATATGTACATAGGCTTTCACGAATGCGTCAATTTTTTATTTTGTCACGTTAGAAAACTCCAGCTGCACATCTTAGCATACGCATTTCAGCAGTTTAATGTAATCTGTACAAAATGTTTTAGATAAAATAAAGATGAATGTGTACGCAGGTAAATGTTACGATGATCTTGTATCTTAAATGTTTATTAGTAAAAGAGTACCTACCTACGGTACCTAATCCAAAAAATAAATTAGTAGGTACCTACTTTTCCTATTCGATGAACCAATTTCTCATATCACAAGGCTTATCCGTTAAATTTATTCAAAGATGTGTTCGGGAAGAGCATGAATTATTATCTACCTATTTCCTTGGGCGTCCATAAATATAATATATTCTTAAGAAATATCTCAAGCTTTTATAGATCACCACCTTCGAATTTTTAATCCTTCAAATTAATGCTGAAAAATGTGGATTTTATCTTAAGATATCCTCACATACGTAAAAATCCATGTTTTATAATATTATTAGATACGTGAATGATGTGTGAGACAAGAGTGTAATAAAAGGGAGTAAAATACATACGTAAATGAGAAAATATAAAATCCCCGAGGTTGTTGTTAATCAAGTTATGATGATTTTACATTAATTTTGACTCGAAATCTTTAAAAAATCTAAAAGGTAATATATTTTTTGAGATATTACAACATAGTGTTCCAGTTTTCCGGCACGATTACAAAAGATGATTATGATTTGAAGTAATTGCAGACCGCCGTGGCATAGTGGGAAGTCGCATGACTTTTATATTGCACATGGTGTAAGGAAGTGTTTTGTTTTAATCGGGTCCGCCATTATTGATTAATAAGTGTTTATTTTACTTCTTTCGTGTGTCCTGTCGGGTCTTTCCCGTGCGAAGCAAAATAGGTCCTCCACATTAATACCTCATCCTGGTCTGTTCCCGGATGTTTCGGAGCCAGGATAACTCCTGCCTGTCGAGGCCTCTACGGCTCTCAATTATGTTTCAAAATCAGTTATTTTGATCGTTTTAAAATATTCTAGAGCGAAAATAATTGTTTTCAATTCTTCATATGTTTCAGTTCTTTTATACCCTTTTTCTTCTTCTTTTACTTCGTGTTGAATCGAAATATTGTCTCTATATAGCTTTACTTCACTATATCATAGAAATATTATTTCTTTTCTCGTCGAAGAGCTAAAGGAATAACAATGTCATCAGCGATATAAAAAAATTAGGACTCACTACAAATAATAACTAAGCATTTTAATATTTTTTTTGACAAACTTTTCAACATCTCAATAGAGACGAAGTTGGAATATTATAGAAGAACCAGGAACTTGAGGCACCTACAGGGCTTACGACCTGTCATCGTATGGTTTACGTGATACGCTTGCGCAACGTTAACCAATTATGCATTCTTATTAAGTTCCCTTATCAATGCAAATTTTGAAAGTTCTATAATAATAATAATAATATATATTTTTCCATAGTAAAATACATACAGGAACTTGTTATTTATAATTTATAGTGAATACAATAAAATAGTTGTTGGGAAGTACCATGTTTTTTTATATATTTGAATTATGAGTAACTTATCACCTGAAAATAAGACATTATTACTATTGACATTATTATAATTGAAGTAACGAAGAAACCCCTTTGTAACGCCATCTACTGAGAAATTGGTTTATTTGTAAAAAAATGAAAGCAACAGTCCTATTTGTAAAAAAATAAAAAATAAAATAAATTAAAATATTGGTACTATATAAGTTTTGAGCACAAATATAATCAACTAGTTTTGAGAAGAATGCTCTCTTCAAATGATTATATGCCCCCTTACCTAATATCAATTACTCCCATTTACAACACAAGTTAAAATAACAACAAAAAAAGGATTTACAATCAAAATATTTCTAAAAAAGGATGATATGAAATTTTTTAAACATGTTAGTTCTAATGTAACGAAGTAAGTTAGAAAGAAAATAGCGAAGTAAGAAAATAAGTTATACGTTATTTTTTTTTTCACGTAAATCGCCTTCAAGGATCTAAGTTGGTACAAGAATGGGGCAAATTTATGAACGTGATCTTGACAACGTGTAATGTATGGGTATGAAACATACGCTCTAACCAGGATCAGGAGAGGAAGCCGTGTAGACGTCCATTATTTATGACCATAATCATTGAAATCATATTCGCAGTACATTTAATAATTTCCCGGAGACCCTTGCAAAATTTAAGGTCGTGCACATACAAGGGAATCGTGTGCTTTTTAGTTTTGAATGACAATCATTGAGAAGGATCATATTTTTTAAAATTAACCTAAATACCATCAAACTATTTTCAGTTCTTATTTTATATTTTTATTTATTGCTTTATTTTACTTCGGAAAATTGCAGCTACAGTATTTTTTGTTTATTGCCAATTTAATAAATATATTAACAACAATTAAGTACGACAAATAATAAAACTCAAGTATTGTTACTACCATTGTAACTACCATAAGCAGATTTAATTCAAATCGCCAAATACTAAGGAAAGCCGTTTGTATCGAAGATATTTGTGGGTTAAAATAATGTAATGTATGGCATTCGGTTCTCTGTGTGTATCCTGAATAAAGATCCCTTGTGATGGTATATATGTATGTATGAACTCTTTTCAATCCAATATGTCAAAGATTTAATATCTAGACTCTTTTTGTCGCAAATTGGACACTCCTAGACGTGAAAGTTTGGGATGAAGAACTTTTAAAAGAAAAATCAAATTTATTTAACGTTCGCTTTTATCTGCAATCTTCGCTTGAAAGATGTTTGCAATTGTTATTTTATACAGAGACGAGGATGGAAGAAACTCCCGTCTCTAACTTTCCATACTATCATTTCTTCCTCTTCTTACTTTCCTACACAGACCTTTCATGTTCCTCTCGCCGGGAATATTTTATTTTTCGTGCGCAGCATTCGCTGGATATTGAAAGTCATACATTGTTTCGCTGGATTCGTGAAAAACACAATTTGGACAAGGCCAAAGGAAATTTCAAATGTTATGAAGTGATTTGATTTCATTTCAAAAGTATCTCAACTTTTATACCCGCTTTCTCAACATTATTAATTTCTCTTTCTTTAAACCCTTGACACCTGCCTTCTTTATTTATTTGTTTCGATATATAAATTAATACATATAAACAATTTATTCATAAAAATCTTACAAGTTATTGAGTACAATTAATATGAAATAATGTTTTCCACCTCACTAAGATAAACCTGTATCGAGGTTAAATAAATTCACATTTTTGACAGACATAAATGACACAAAAATAATAGTCACTAATGTCGCCAGTTGGGTACTTATAAACCACTTGTAACAATGTTTTTTAAAGAATACAAATAATTCAATACCACAAATATAATATGTAGGGTAACCACGAGTAGGTATTGCTAATAAAAATTAAAAAAGAAAAAAACATATATTTAACTTAGGAAAGTTAACGATGAAAGAATACTTCTTGAACATCTTGACATTTTTTTTAAATTCGAGAGAGGAATTGATTGATTATAGATAGTCGGGAAGAATATTGAATATAAGTGGAGCCTGATAATAGTAACTTCGCTGCCCAAAAGAAGTTTTAGTATAGACTGTCATAAAGTTTAGGGATGTGCCTGTTCTGGTAGTACGGATTTGTTGTGTTCTCTCAGCAAATTCAATATTTATAAAGTGTTTGTGTAATGTATAACTCATGAAATAACAATATACTCGATACTTACACATGGTGCAAAGAATTGCACCATGGTGCAATGTGTATGCGTAAATAGGAGCGTGTGTCAATACACATGATTTATTTTTTTTATTTTTATTTTTATTCAGAAATACAACAGCTTATACAAAAATATAATAATACAGTAAGATAAAATTCTTGTTGATAACGCCAATTACAGTATTTCCTAGTGGGTGTTACAATATAATATAATATAATATAACATAACACAATACAACACAATGCAACACAATACAATACAACAAAGTGTTACATAACATAACATAATATAATCTTCACTGCTAGACTGCCCATGGAGATGGATACGACGTGATGGGACACACTGCGGGGAGGGGAAGGGGGGGACGTATATATGTAGTAAATCGGCCCGCGCAACGTGCGACCACAAACACACCACTATACAAAGCATTCATACTTATACACTGATACCACCATTTGTGGTAAACAACATGACGTGTAGTTCAAGAGACTATATATCCATTTATCGATTTTAACAATTCTTTTGATGATGCAGCTTTGTTATTGGTAATCTGACCTTCGTCTTCTTCGTTAAGTAGATGTGTTGGTCTGTTATTCAAAAACTTTATCTCGTGATATGACGAAGTCTAATTATCCTTCCATCTCTTGCGTGGTCTTCCTGGTAGACGGCGACAGATTAAAGTACTCATTCGATTCTCTTCAAATTTTGTATATAGGTAATACTCACTCAGATCCCATTAGGTTCAGATCAGTGCCTTTCAATTCTTATAACTGTCGAATATTTCTATGTGATCCCAAGTTCAGGAAATTTAAAATTGGAGTGTTTTTTACAAATTGCTAAAAAGGTACATCACTTGCATAAATTGGCATTGAAGAATTATCACAATGAAATTTTTAAATCTTATTTAATTGAACAAAAACATTTCATGAAAATGATGGAAAATTTTCATACAAATTTTGAATACTTTGTGGAGTGACTTGGTAGAGAAGAGTTTAACGTTGGCCCACTCGTTTTTACATATTGCAAGAAATACTGATTTGAAAATTTATTACACTTATAAGGCGTTTCATAGCTTATTTTGTTTGTATGGAAGCTTATATATCAAAGCTTGTTTTTTTTATCTTCATACTTTAAAGGTTTCCTTTTGTGAGACACTTTTAAATTGAAATTACTAAAATAATTAGATGCACCACTTTAGATCTAAATAAAGTGGCGTAGGAAAACATATTTGTAAATTAAATATTATTTTTAAACTCATAATAGGTGTTTATATTCAAATAATATTTTTGGAAGTATTACCTAGAAGTATTTGGTAATTAATAATTTCCACATTCAAATTTGTTAATTAGTTTTAAACTCTATAAATGCTTTCGTTGAATATTTCCAGCGAAAGATTTATTTGAAATTGGTTTTCAATTTGGTTGTCACTACAAAATTATTCGATTTATGGCAATTAATATTCAAAGTATTCCACAGGTGAATATTATACAATTTTTATATCTTTTTGAATTTAAACAGAATATTTTGTCGATTGTACGTGCAGCATAGTTGAAAATGTTGTAAAAAAAAAGAATATTTAACAAAGAATTATCGTCCACCACGCCGAAGCATAGTCGTATATGTGTCGTTTGGCCCTTGTGCGGATATCCTGGGTTCAATTTCCAACACTTGCTTACTTACTTTCCGTGTCCGGTTTCCAACAAATGGTTAGTTTAGTGAAAATGACTTCCCTGGAATCATTAGTTTGTAAAAAAAATTAAAAAATATGAAAATAAAACTAAATTTATTCTCAGCAATACTGAAAAAAATATGACATATAATGGAGCGGTGATAGCCCAGCGGTAATATCGTCGCCTAACATGCTTGAGGTCGACGGTTCGAATCCGGGCGGGGCACGCACCTCTGGATTTTTAAAAAATCTATGTGCGGATTTATATCACTAGCTATGTGTAGCCATGATCTAATTTGTCTGGTTCCCCTTTCTAAGGGTTACGAAGGTCAGATGGCAGTCGCTTCAATGTAATAACCAGACTCGCCAATTCCAGGACCATGGTCAAAGCGTACCCCGATAGAAACGGGACAAAAGCGCTAAGGGGAAAGAAGAAAGACTGAAAAAAATATGACACAAGAACTGGCTACCTTCGTTTTAGCCAAACCTTTGTTATCAGTAATAAAGGTTAACCTATTTATTGCTGTACGGTTTGGCTGTGTGCACAAAATATTTAGTTGCACAAGACCAAATGTTCGGTTTCGTATTAATATGAAATTTAGTTACTGGTAGCAAAAAAAAAACAGTAAAGGGTAATAAAATATTAAGGATAGGTAGGTGTTTAGATGATATTATTAGTTGATATTTGATCGAAAGAAGGCAATGAGTGCCTGTTATAAAAATAATAATAATAACCTACCTCCATAATATTTTGTAAAGATACTCAATTAGCAACTGGTTATAAACTTTAAATGAAAAAAATAACTCACTTATATTCTTCACTAAATCTATAGCTATTTAAATTAAATTATTTTGAACGTTATGTTGAAAAATATGACTAATTATACCTATGCATTACTGAACGAATGAAGAGTGGTAGCTCTAGCGACGTTAATATGTACAAGGCGTTATGTTGGTGCACGTGAATAATTAGAGATGGGACCGATTATAAGTGATATTCGAGTCACATATTTATTGCAAGCCATTTCTTCTTAAAAAGATTGGTTTTCTGGGCTGGATATACTGATCAGTTGTAAGAATTACATAGTTCGCTACTTGCTCAGGCTGAAAGAAATTGTTCATTAAAAAATACCAAGTCATATAAGTTCCTCAATATTGTTAATACGACCTAAGAAATTGCAAGACAGTGTCCACAAAGATATAAACAAATGAAATACTATTTTACATAAAAGATTGTGTATTCATCAAAAGACCGTTCATAGTAAGTAGATAGATAGGCATACAAATTGATATGCATTGTCAATTTTGACATACAATACTGCTTTCAATATAAATCATTGCTAATCCTTTCGGAACAAGTTTTCAGTAGGTATGTATATTGTCTATTCTGAAACCAGAAGCGATGCTTGTCTGTTTTACAGCAGAAAAATATAAAACAAAGATGGAGTTAAAGTGCATTGTGAGAATAAAACAAATTGTCTGTCCCGTGGGAGACACATTTTGTAGTAAACAAGTTAAGGGATGATATATTCATACACGGGGCAGAATAAATATTTCCCTTGACTTTTCTTTTGTCCGAAGCTTTTTATGTCGCAATTTGTTGGAAACATGACCACTTCCTCTCCTTTTTACATACCTATTATATTCCTCTACCTACAAACACAACGTTTTATTCTACTCATTTTAGCCATTATTGTTTAATTATCGATTTTGTATTGGTCTACACGCAACGCTTACTACGTGAACAATATACATATATATGCTAGTCAATTTTGTTAACTAAAAATATGACACTATGTCGCTAAAATAATATTAAATTACTTGAAAAATCAGTAACTTAATTATTAACTTTTTCCCACTTGTTGAGCAAAACGCGTCAGTGGTCAAATATATATGTGAGGATAAGTCGGCAAATAAAAAATATTGTATAAATATTTTATTTAGATGTAAAAAATAAATGCATTTATAAAACACCGTGAATCGCGTCTCTACCGTATTTATATACTTTATCGGGGAAGGGGGCAATACCACGTATAAATTTAGAGATGATAATTAAAACTAAAGCTGATTAAAATATTCGTTTAAAAAAAATAATCAATCAAACGTTATAAATTTTAAACCATATTCGTTGAACGTTGCGAGTGTTACAACGATTTCAATCGTGAATCATAACGTTCCGATGATGATTCCGTTAAAAGCTGTTTTTCGTGTAAGCTTATTTTATAATCATAACAAAGATGTATTTTTCTTAACGACAACGTTGCGAGATGATTGTGATTTATGATTAGCTGACCGGCGCGGCGTGCAGCATTGTCGGTCGCTAGTTAACACGTGATTGACATCTGTTGACATCATTGTGACGAATGATCATTTTCAAATCGTCTTGTTTCGTTCAACTTTATAAGTTATTATTATTACTGATTTTTGTAAACGTTTATTTTTGGTTTCTTTAGTATCGTTTAAAATGCCTATCGGGTTGGTTTATTGTGCGTTGTCGGCTTTGTAAGATTATTCGAGCGTACAAAATTATCATCAACATAATTTTTAAACTTTATATGTATGTATTGTAGAACATTTCTACTGTATTTTCGTCAAAGGTTTGAGACTACATTTTAAATACTTTCTAGAGGAAGCAAAAAATTAAAAGTATATTATATTTATTTCAAAAACATACCTTTTTTTTCCATTGCATGTTAATGTGTTAATTTTTTTTAGACTAAGGTATATTGTACTTGTACATATACAGTACAAATATAAATAAGCTTTTAGGCTTTTTAAGCCATTAAAAATAACGTTATTTAAAATTAACGAAACGTCTCTAACGTTTAAAAAAATAAGCTGTTTTCCCACCTCTACGTATAATACACCACATATACAACTGTTTTGTTGGATATAATTATGTAGAATCGTTTGAGTGAAAAAATGTAAATATGCAGATATGTATCACTGGATTGATAAAGAATATAAACTAAAATTTCAATTAAACAAGGAAGTCATTTATTACCCAACGAAGAACGTAATGAATGCATTTTTAATCCACACAAATTGAATTTTAAATACTGCAGCTACACATAAAGTTTCTTACAAAACTATTTTGCATGTTTATTAAATTTTCTGTGATAATTGTTAGAGCATTTCAAATTAAGAGATTTATAATATAATTTATTTATATGCATAAAATATTGCTCACTAGTTTTTAAATTTACAAATCTGAATAAGTATGTTTTTGTTTGTGAATAACATTATTATATTATTTTTGATTGATATCTCAGTACAATGGAACAATCACTATTGTTATCGTTCGCGTGCCACAGTGCCATCTATGCAGAACAACTCGAAACTAAACCAGGACAATACAACGGTTTGGGTAAAAGATATTTAATTTTTCAATAAATCTGACTATACGATGTATATTTTGTTGATATTGAAGTGGTACCTTCACAGGTACCGCCTTTCAATAATGTGTTTAAATATTGATAATTGAATTGATGTTAATTAATTCATATAAACGCTGTGGTTTTATTTACAATAAATATATTACTTAAAATATATTTGTTGGAAATTGGTACTAAAATATTAAACAAAAAACGTATAGCGCCATCCAGCGGTGACATCTACGAGTATCTAGTAGAAACTAATCTGTACACTGAAAAAGGGAACAGTAGTTGGTGTCATTGAGTATGCAATTTTTCAATAGATGGCAGAGTGTCTCTTAGATTGCAGTCAATTCGTAACCTAATAATGAAAATTATAATAATATGTGAAAACAACACAATTTCGACATTGTTATGATTTTCGTATAGCGTTATAATTAATAATTTTCTGACATAAATATCTACAAATTATTGTTTATCTGGGCTGGAAAAACTGAGTTCTTAGAAGAAATTTTTACTTGACCAATTTGGCACAGGCTCGGCATACAAGGTAACATAACTACAATACACAATAATAACTACAATAATTTTACTATATATTTTAACAATCAATAAAAAAGATTATTTATATGTTAATACTTAATCAATTATATATAAAGTATCTGTATGGGTGAATTATTCCCAATTGAAAGCTTGATCGGTGCATTTGCTGAATTTTATTATGATCTATAAAAATAATTTACAATTTACTCATTGAAATGATAATTCATTTGAAATTTGCATAATGGTAGTAATGTGAGTTGAGTGTTATTTTTTTGTAGTAAGTACTTGATTGTGATTGATATCATTTATAAATCGGGCAGAGGCGTATAAGAAAAGGTTAACATTTATTTATTTATGTATTTAACTTTTTTTACATAGTATAAACAAATATACCTAATTCACAGTGGCGGGCTTATTACCAATAGGCAATTTTCCAACCAACCAGATTACAGAGTGACAGAATTATACATGTACATCAACAATAAATGAAAGTTAAAAAAGAACAAAGTAAATTTGTATAAGACCATGATAAATAAAAAAAAACATCATAATAAACAAAAGAATTGGGAAGGAACTAGAAGAGGAAATTGATATCAGGTGTTTATGGATAAATATTCCTTCTTTAGTTAAATATTACGTAGCAAAGGAAAGGAATGAAAAGGAGAGGGATCAGACATTTTCGGAAAGATATTCCTGCTTTAGTCTTTTTTTGAAAACGGAAAGCGTATTTTAAGCATATTTACTCTATAAATGATGTAACTATTAAAATTGCGAATTAAGATTTTTTTAGCGAATTGTGTTTTAAAAAAAAAACACAATTATTACATAATTGGTAAAATAAAATGACTATCTACGCAGTTCGATTCAGGTTTTCAAAGCGAGGGAACATTTAGTGCAATTGTAGCAATTTCATTTATAAGGGTATCACCCCTATCACCTCTCAGCCTAGTTAGCACATACCTACATATTCCGAATGAATCATTTTTGAACATTTCACTGATTCGCTTCTAACGCCAAACGCCGATTCAGCGTTTTTCATATTTAACTCGTCCCCATTGATACTTGTTACTATCCATTATTATATCGGAGGTATTTCAACTCAAATATTCATTTATCTCACTCAACGTTTTCAATTTAAATCGAATGCGTTTAATTTGAAAATTCCCGCGAAAAATATTCAGCAAAACTATGTGGTTGTATCATTTTTAATTATATTTCGACAAGATAAAAAAAAGATGTATTCTTCCATGAAAAGGATTGGTATCTACAGGACAAACGAATTTTTATCGTCTGGTTTACGTAACGATCCTGAAATGTGTATTTGATTCAACGACGTATTTTCAGATCAATATGATAAATATTGAAAACACAACGATCACTTTGTGTGATTGTGCAATCTTCAAATTGTATTTTTTTTTATTATTGTAAAAAAAAATCCAATGTTTGCGCATATGCAATAATAAAAAAAAATATTCGATTACTTACACATTGGTACAAGTAGGTAAATAAGACAAAAATGACCTTATAAGTCTGGCACAATTCAGGGGTGACTTCTATGCGGAAAATGCATTTGTCACCTCAGGTATAAGAATTGTTGCTCTCATTATTTACAAAAAAACCAATTCTCTCAATAGATGGCGTTACAACAAAAATAAATAAAAATAATAAGAATGTTGTTCATAATTTCACACATAGATGGCTGTAGTAAAAATTCCTTATTTTCAAGCGAAAAGAATTTCAGTATTACAATATATAGAACTTTCAAAAATTGAATTGATAGGGATCTCATTAAAAAGGCATAATTGGTGAACGTTGCGCAAGCGCATAAAGTGATCACGTAAACCAGCCGATGACAGGTCGTAAGTCCTGTAGGTGCCTTGATTTCCCGGTTCTCCTACAGTAAATATTCCAACTTCGTCTCTATTGACATAATTAAAAATCTGTTTAAAAATACATTGTACTATTATACTACCTTACCGTAGTTACCAATAGATTAACGCTATACTAAATAAAAATATATGTAATGGCACTCCGACACAGGCATTGGCCTAGTGGAGTGTCTTATACAGAAATCATTTGCAAAACATAAGCACTATAATGAGTAAGTGAATAGAAAAAAAAACATAAACTTTAATTTAAACTTTGTTTCTTATAACAAATTGTACATAGATATATATTGATTTTTGGCATTCATTATTTATAATATCATATTAGATGTTAAAAAAATGTCAAAAAATATCATTGACTCCAGATAGCGAAAAAATCCAATTTTTACATATACCTATACAAGTATACAAATACATATTCGAATTACCTACATATATATATTTTTTTATTTTTTTATAAATGTAATACTTCGTAGGATCGTCGTGCGAGAGGCTCAAATGAGCAAGTTATTAGTAACACCTAGACTTATTTTAAAAGTAGGTACCTCTTGCGTGACTCAACGTCTTAAAAAAAAAAAAACAATTTTACGGTTATTAAAACTGCAATTTAGGCTCCGGTCACACGCCACTGTGTAGCGAGCGGTCAACAAGTATCCAAAGAAGATTTAAGTTCCGCGATTAATTTGCTGGAAAAATATAATGTATTATTACTAATACATAGTTAATAAAAAAATAACCTTTCGTGTCATAGCAGTTTATGTTACACACAGAGCATATATAATAATAAGTCCTTATCTAAATCGAACAGATGTCGCTATGATGTCGTTTTGCTTACACAATATGTAAACGTGACAAATTGCCTCAACACATGCACAATGATTACAACATGTATATAATAACAACTGTTGTGCATTGTAATAAAGTATAATCATGGATATCGTTTATGGTGAACAGAGTTTTGCATGTCGTTAAAACGTGTGAACTTACATACATACATAGTCAACGACAGTTTCAATGGACAGTGGTAATTTTTGTCTTGGCTCACGCGTCGGCGTCCCGGATCCGAGGAAATTTATTTAAATTCATTTCTCACGCAAATTATCCAGAATGTGGCAACTTGTTATTGGGTACGTGTTAAATTTATATTTAAATAATAAATATTGTTATATCTCATTTGATTTTTTTCCATTGTTTTGTTGCTATGGTTTGGTTTTAGAATCTTCTCGTAATTTTTGATTTCATGTCATTTCCCTTCCATACCTGGACTCACCTGCGATCGGTTAGCACACTACGGTCGGTGAATGTGCAACGTTACGCTGCTTCTGTAGATTCCCTCTTCTGTGATTTCGGCATGTGTAATTTCGGAGACATTTAATTCGACGGACCCTTCATTGAAATCAGTGTTGTGTTGGTGATTATATACCTCCTTGCATCAGGACCAGATTGGAAAAACTCAGGACAATATCGGAGAGTATACGGCTTCCTTTCATCATATAATCCACAATCATTTCCGTAGTATATTTATTCTTTTTATGACACAAGGAAATATCACAAAAATATGATATTATCAACAATCGAAGCCAATAGAATATAATTTGCCAGTTCCCACAACTATCCTTTCATCGACCGACGTTTTGAGTCTCAATTCAAAAATGGTAAATATTACAACCACCAAATATCCACGGATTTTTTAAGTGAAATTATAATATTATTGTCTTATAAAAATTCAAAAAACAGTTTTCTGAAAAATAAATAATATTTTTTTTAATAATCGAAAAAAATATGTATATTTGATTTGTTATGTTGTATTATTATTTCCATTCTTATTCCAAAAGTTTCAAGTCCATAAATATTATGGAAAAATTAACGATCCAAGAGTAAAGCTTTTAAGAATTCCGTCAAGTAGAAAAAAAAGTTTTATTATGAAATTAAGAGTAGGTAGGTAAAGATCCAATGGTGATTTTCTCAAAGGTTTTTATCGGCGGTAATTTTTATGGTTTTAATGGAGCTTTGGTGGAAAACCCCTCCACATAATAAAAATGTACTTTTATAAAAAGCATTCCTCGATAATATATTATATAAGGGAATAATAAAATATGGCGATGGTGAATTTCAACCTACATCCATTCAAAATGAACGAAGCTTACGACGAAAACTTTCGCAGTTCCCATTTTATTTTAATAAAAAAGTTATTGCGTAAAGAATCCACTTATTGTTAAGTTATTTAATTCAAACATTGTCATGGATGTACCTAAAAAACACAGTTTTAAATCAAATTTTAATTAATGATCTTAAAATTCTATTAAACGTATTTTCGCCTCAGTAAAAGGATCGTAGCTTTCATTGTTTACGAACCAATTTCTCAATAGATGGCGTTAGAGGAAAAATTTCTTCGTCATTCTCATAAGTGACGTTGAATTCATCATATTATGTATATCCAAGCGTTCTGAGAATACCATAAAACATAATGTAGATTATACCTACATAGGCTCGGACGTACAACTTTTTTTCGAATCCAAAATTTGCTTATTGTGATAGGTACTGTCGATATATAGGTACGTCTACTACATAGTTCTACCAAGGTTTTCAAAATAGTAGGTATTTTTATTTATTTTTCTGTCTCAAGTTTTATTATATGAAAATAATCATAATTTAATCGTTGCAATACGTAGTAAATGCAGTAGTCTTCTCTTAACATATCGACAAAGTGTCAAGCCAAAATACGCGAGATTTTTATGCAGGGTAACTTTGAAGTTTGTGTGTGTGTCCCTTATAACTTTTGATCCGCTCAATGCACAGAGCCTCAAATTTCAGAATGTATAGAAATTTGTAGGCCCATAAAACTTTTATACCTACTAAAATTTTTGAATTTTTGTTTCAGTCAGGGGTTATCAATTTTACTTTATTTTTCTATATATCTCAATAAAACATTAAAGCTAGAATGCTGAAAATTGGTATTAATATACATAGATACATTAATTTTGTATTTAAATTCCGTAAACAAATAAATTATTAAAGTATATTCCTATATCTATTTAACATCAAAATACACGTATGAAATTAGTAGCATTAATACAAGGAAATCAGTGAAAATGTACTAGGTATCGTTAAATATACATAGGTTACATAACCTGTTCTGAAGTAATAAGCAAAATTGACACATACATAATTAACTGTCTTTTATGTCAGTCAGCATTATTGTAGATTTGTGTATATATTAATATTTCTTATTGAAATATTTTAAATGAAGTCAACGAATTGATATAATTTAGTCGGAAATCGACGAGCTTTTGGTATTATTTCTCAAGGCAATTTAATCTTCCCCAAGTGTCTAAAGAAATTATCGCCCCATCCTTCTGAGACTTTCGTGCAAATGGCTTTCTTTTAACTCTTCAGACACTTTCCGTGATAATGACTTAACTTCTGACTTCTGACTCCATTGGATATGACGTGTCAGCCATCGTCGTGCTATCAAGATGCCATCATGGTGGCATCATAATGCCATCACGCCACTCTCTGCAGAGTTAATTTTGAGGAATTTATCAAATGTAATCCGCCGGCACCGCCTAGTTTACACGATCCTATAAACGAACTTTGAATTCCGTTTTAAATTGTTACAGAAAGCTTTTTCATGTTGACTTTTAATCTGTACACAATTAAAACTCTTTCATACTTAATTGCTTCCAATTAAAGGAATTCTTTTTTTTATTCTTTTTTTACAGAAATAAAAAAAAACTTTTTGAAATTAAGAAACAAAAGGACAATTCAATATTATTGCCTCATTGAAAGTGTGGACGCTTGTGTATGGGGCAAGAATAACATAAATGTTACAGTAAAATTTCCAACGAAAAAAAATAAACTTAATTCTAAACAAATTGAAAAACTATATCATACATACATACATACATACCATCACGCCATGTCCTTCACGGGGTAGGCAGAGAGAACCGAACGCGACTTACTTCTATCTTGACATACATTCATCGCCTCGACAACATTTATACATCGTCTTATACATGTTCGTCTGTTGTTCACGCTTCTTACATTTCCGTCTTTCAAAATACCGTTCACATGGACGTGCCATCCCTTCCTTGGGCGGCCTCGACCTCTCATTCCATTCCTGACAGCAATGTAATGTATATTTTCTTCGTCAGGCGTTCCTCATTCATTCTCCCCATGTGGCCAAACCATCTCAATGTGTTCACTTTCATTCTATTAATAATATCTTTCTGTATCCTACATTCTTTCCTTATGTCCTCATTTCTGTCCCTGTCATATATCGTTCTATTACAGATTCTTCTTAGCGATCTCATTATATATCAAATTTCTTATATTCAATTTCAAACAATCATGAACCAATACTCAAACTCTTGCATCGGTATATTGAATTTGATTTTTGAACCACTTGTAAATTGTTCAATAACTTAATATCGCTTGGGAGAGTATTGAAGTATTTAGTGCCGAGGAAAATGAAGTAGTGTTGTGCAATTGTTGCTGTAGCACTATTATATTTCTAACTACATTTGATACGAGACTACGAACTCTTGTATTTTCGTGTATGATTTCTTTGAAAATCTGTGAAAACCTGCATGAAAAAACTATTTATGTATTTGAGTAAGCAAAAGACGCAAAGACGATGCATTGAAATATGTATAGTAGATAAAAAATATGTTAATAATAACCTAGAAAAGAAACGATGGATACTTCTATAAAAAATATTATATTTACAAGCAAATGACAAAAACTATCGTTTTTTTAATTCATTTTGATTATTTATTTAGTTAACCCGTGTGTCGCTCTGAGTAACAGTGGTTTTAGTTTTTATAAATAGGACTAGGTATTTAATGTAAAACTCTAAGTACCGTTTTTACCTTTCTGACTTTTCAGAAAAATAACTTAATTGTTATCTTTGATATGAAGGTGCGTTGTCTCGAATCAAGTTTCGTTGACTAATAATCGTTTATAGTTAATAAAAGTAGAATATGACCTGCAATATTTTTTGTTCATTTCAATAATTAAAAATCCAAAAAATTCAAGTCAGTTGGTGAAATGTACTGAAACAAAGATTCTCACTACACATTTCATTCAACTTTTGTTGATCAAAATTGATTCGTGGAAACTTTCATTAATAAAGAAATATTGAGAGTTAAGTTGATGAAGCTTTAATAGGACATTAAGTCAAAAAGAGAGGAAAAATATGACCTTATTTATACATTTTCTGTATCGAGTGAGCATTGCATTTTTTCCTATGTATGTCGGTATTGAGAAACCTATTGATTTCATGTTTTTATTAGAAAAAGTTATTATCACTTCATCTCTATTTATTGAGATGAATTCTTCTTCACGTTTGCACCGCACAATCCATCTCTCCACATATCTCTGTTGTCCGCCAGCCTCTTAGAATCTTGATAGTTGCTACAGCGCACATGACTAATCAATCACCTGGTCTATATAATTGTCTCTAGGGCGACCTCTATAATTTCTGCCCTCTATAATTTCTGCCCTTCTTTTTGGGCCTAGGTTGCGGCTCTATGGGCCTAGGCATTAAAGGCGGGGGTGGGCGGCCGACGCTGTTGTGCCCTCGTCAATTCTGTACTTAGAGAAGAGCAGAACGAACGCCTCTAGTCTCGCTCGGCAGTGACTCGTCAACTGTGGCGAATGTTGTTTGGTTCGGGCACACCGCCGGCGCAGACGTCGGGTCAGACATCCTGTGTTGAAAATTGAGACGTCAAATCTGACAGGTGATGATTGCGTCGGATGCCCCCGGTGTTAGCCCGCCAAGCCTTCGGACGCCAACACGAGGACCGAGGGGTGCGGGGACAAACCCTTGTCCCTGGGGGCTTGCCCCTGCTGCCGATCTTGAGCGGTTGCCCCGCCGTTTGAGGTTGGATTCTCGGGGGCAGTGGTTGAACCCGATGGATAGTGGATATTTTGTGTTGTCCGACGTTGCGGCTGCGTCCGGGGGTGAACAGGACCAATGGGTTCTATAACGCCACCGGCGTGGAAGTGGTATCGCGATCTCCATAGATGGACCTTCTTTTGTAGTTGCTTGCTTCTCCGACTCTGCGCTCAGCACCACGCCGTTTGGAATGTGGTCTGATCTACGTATCCTAGCCATTCGCCTGTACCACCACATTTCGAAGGTAGCCAGACGTCCAGATTCTCTTCGGCTGATAGTCCACGTTTCATTGCCATACAGCAGCACACTACACAAAAGAGTTTTAATCAAGTTCTTCTTTCCATTGATAACAATGTCGGGAAATTCAAATATCATTTATGAAATAATAATGTGTTCTTTCACAATCATCTAATTGACACTCTGGATTTACTAAAAACTATATCACTCCACATATCAAACAGGTACATTTGAAAAAAATATTTCATCTTCCTACTTGCCGTAGGTACTAATTACAGATATCACTCGACTATTTACATAATTCAACGTGACAATAATCAAAAATTTAAACACACAGACATTTTCCATGACTCCATAGATACATACCGTTAGCAAATAAAGATGTTTTTCAACCCAATTCCCTAACTCCTTCAAACAAGCCCCTTCTTTCACACCAATAATTCCTCCTTTTCCTCATTTTATTCTCATTATGTTATGTATTTTTTTAATCAATCGTTTTTTCTTATTATTGTTAATATTTTACCTACCGCTAAGCATACTTGTTTAAATATTTTTATTTCATTCTTTTTTAATTAGAAGGAAACATTATTGGCTTGTTCTAATTTTAATAGCACCATATGCAACCACGCAATTTACAAAGATTAAGTCATCTGAAAAAAAAATAAGGGCTTGTGTCAAGTATATAAAATTGTTATAGGTAGGTACTTGCTTAAATCTCGGTATGAAAATTTAAAAATCAAATGCAGTGCAGTTTAGATTACAGCCGTACCAAGAACTGACAATTATTTTGATAGCAAGGGGCCTGTTTACAAAGAACGAATTGTCTTTTCCTGTGAAATAGTCAAATGCCAGTAAACAAAAGAGACAATTGACTTTAATAAATACATGGATACAGCTTCGTACTATTCAAGTTAATTTACATCGTTAAACAAACAACACTCACGCGATATGGGTATGAACATTGAATTTGCAGTTAGGGTCCAAAACTATATAATGACAGAGACCACGCAACTGTCACTTATATTCTTAAGTTATCTACTTTGGATAGAGTTAATTTTAGATTAACACAAATTTAATTCGTCTTTAGATGAATTAATAATGTTGGCATTGAAAATACTCAAAGTACCGCATGCATAAGTTGATATCTAACTATTGAATCTGATTACGAAAAATATATTCACGAATTCCTTATCATCGATGAATCCGATAGCTAAGATCGGATCTGCCCCCCTAGACAACATGTCATTTAACTCAAGAAAATAAACAAAAAAGATAACACAATGTATGGAAGTGACAGTTGCCAGTCACGTGACTACTGTCACTACCATTCATTTGAGTTATCTTTTCTTCTTTCATTTCTTGAGCTAAATGTCACATTGTTTAGGGGAGCTGGAACTTTGTAAGTAAGATGTTACCGTAGTTAAATATTAATTTAGAATCTCCACAATTCCATATGCTTAGTTTAAACCACATTTTTTATTCGTCATAAGGTTAATGTTTTTAAAGAAATGAGTTCTTGAAACAGTATATAGATATATATATAAATATAGATCCTCAAATATTCTCCAAACTAAGCAATTATTATGCTTTAGGTGAACTCAAGTCACGACCGTATCTATATAATTAAAACTAAATTAAATCGGTTCAATATAATGGAGCGGTGATAGCCCAGCGGTAAGGTTGTCGCCTCTGCACATGCGTGAGGTCGACGGTTCGAATCCGGGCAGGGCACGCACCTCTAGATTTTCAAAAAAATCTATTTGCGGATTTATATCACTAGCTATATGTAGCCATGATCCAATTTGCCTGGTTCCCCTTTCTAAGGGTTACGAAGGTCAGATGGCAGTCGCTTCAATGTAATAACCAGACTCGCCAATTCCAGGATCATGGTCAAAGCGTACCCCGATAGAAACGGGACAAAAGCGCTAAGGGGAAAGAAGAAGAAAGAAATCGGTTCAATATGTTTTTTTTGTAGTCAGAAGAAATACGTGTTTTGCAATAAAAATATACGTCACATAAATTGTATATTATTGTTAAATGTCAACTCTGTATGGTTGTGGATGCCGAAGTCAATTAATATTTTAATATTTGCAGTCAGTAGAAATCCCTGGTTTACATGAAAAATATACGTCATATAAATTGTATATTATTGTTGAATGTCAACTCTGTATGGTTGTGGATGCCGAAGTCAATTAATATTTGCAGTCAGTAGAAATCCCTGATTTACATGAAAAATATACGTCATATAAATTGTATATTATTGTTGAATGTCAACTCTGTATGGTTGTGGATGCCGAAGTCAATTAATATTTGCAGCCAGTAGAAATCCCTGATTTACATGAAAAATATACGTCATATAAATTGTATATTATTGTTGAATGTCAACTCTGTATGGTTGTGGATGCCGAAGTCAATTAATATTTGCAGTCAGTAGAAATCCCTGGTTTACATGAAAAATATACGTCATATAAATTGTACCTATATTATTGTTGAATGTCAACTCTGTATGGTTAAGGGTACCAAAGTCAATTAGTATTAGGTATATAAGTCAACAAGTATCTTTTTTTAGTCAGTAACAATATCCATGATTTGAAATAAACGTTCTATAAATTAATCCCAAATATAGCAACGTAACTAAATTGTATATCCCTGTTGTATGTCAACCCTGTACTGTTGTGGATGGCGAAGTCAATAAGTATTTGTAGTCAGTTGAAATCCGTGGTTTGCAATAGAAATATACGTCCCATAAATTATGAAACCGCGTGCTTTTCCTACCCCTCCTCCCCTTACCCAATCTTCAACCCTTCAGACAATACAAGTTAGACCAGGCTATGGTAATGGTGTCAGAGGGTAGAAAGGGGAAACTCGTAAATTAAATTGTATACTTTAGACCACCATATGGAGATATACCATTTTATTGCGCACAATGAAGGTTACCAACTTCGACAAATTTCTCATTTATTTAGTTATTTGTATTTATATATTGTAGGTATTTTTATGTACGTATATATTTTGTAGTTATGTAATTGTTTAATTGATAATCGTGTAAAATATTTATAGTTTTTAACCTGTTATGTTACTAATATATAAATTAATTAATTATTATGAAAGATAGGGGAAGCCATAATTTAAATATACGTGCGTAGTATAATCTACTATGACCAAAATATTCAAATAAACGAGGTAGTCATACTGCAATAGTCATACTTACGTATCCCCTATCTTTTATGATCATTGTTTACGTTTAAACTGTCAATGAGGTACCTACTATATTTGGTTAAAATTCAAATTTCAGAACATGTTAAAGAAAAATACATATCTGGATACGTACTGGGAAACACTATTAATGGTACTTTAACAATAATACCTATTACTTACTGATATTTTCATGTTTTTATAATAGATCAGGTCCAATGAATTTTCAAACTTAAAAATTCAATGAATTATTTTCGAATTTTGTCTTCTGCGCGATCACTAGTTTTAAGAAAACGAACAAATTTAAAGTATAGATCTAATAATGTGAAGAAGCAAACATATTGAATACGTACCTAATGATCACCAAAATAATACAAACATCGCTTATTCAGAGAAAGTTCGAAGAATAATTATTACAATTCTATCTTTTCTTACTAACAATTCAACACTAATAATATTTCATTGGGTTTTTCGTTAGATTTGTACAAGTTTCGTTAGATCATATAAAACGAAAAAACAAAGCACACATGTGCATTTCTCACATCCTTGAGTTCAAAACAAATAAAAGAGAGAAAGCAGTTTCATAATATAAAGTGTAGTTGCACGGTGCAAATAGTCGAGCTACCCACTGGGCACGGTGTATCGAGTGTGGACGACAAACTGAAAATTATTGCGGAAAAATTATGTCATATTTAATGGTCACACTGTAGCCGGAAGCGTGAATTGGTTTCTCCAACGCGGCGGGGTACAGACGCCGCCCCCCCCCCCATACACACCCATAACATAGGTACCTACTCAGTACTAACGTAGAATGTACCGAGTGTGAACTCTCACGATACGTGCTATGCAATGAAGATCAACACGTTGTCCGCTATTATTAGTAGCTGTTTCATTCGTTGCGTTAAGAATAAAAGTATAAAATTAAGATAAGTCTAGCAAATACAACACTCCATTGAATAGATTCCATCGATTGGGCAATGACTTTGGTAATCTGACTGACCCTTTCTTCAATTCTTTTAATGAATATAAATTTACTTTATTAAAACATTTTCAAAAACATACCCCCAAATGATTGTGTTGTTAGTTGTTTCATTTTTATATATTTTTACATATTTATATATTTTTACATTTTCATATATTTTTTACATTTTTATATATTTTACATTTTATATATTTTTGTACATTTGAATAATGTAATATATAGTCACATCTGGCAGCATTCTCTGATTCAGTGTGGCTAAGTATGTAGGTAGTTCACACCATTCATTTTTATATTATTCAGTCAGTAATATTCTTATGTTCATGCAGATGTAGTATTTTTTATTTGTTTTTTTTTGTATTTATTTATTCTTTGGTTTTTTATATATGTACTTTGTTGTTTAATTCACTTATCTTATATGTTTTTATTTTTCTTTATAATATCCTCTGATACCGTTGTTAGGTATGCCTAGATGTTTATAAATTGTTTTCTTTTGTTTATGCTGTGTCATGTAATATTTAATTTTGTAAAGGGCTTTGAGCCGTGAATCAATAAATAAATAAATAAATAAATTCCATTATGTTTCCAATTTGGATTTCTGAGACGATGAATGTCATAAAAATCAGTATATGGCAACGTGTATTTTTTTTTAAATGAATATGTCCTTATTAAACAAGTACATACATATACATCTTCCTACGTTCCCTAAAATAAGCAAATAATTTTTTTTTTTTTATTTATTTATTTATTTTAACAATTATACATTAATGATAAAAAGAATTATACACAGTATCTTAAAATTAAATTATTTAATATCTATTCATCCCTCAGTTGAGATCAAATCTCGTGTTCGAGGGAGGAGCACAGTCATTTTATCGGTTCATTTATTTCAATAACATATAATATTACTAAAAATAACACGCATATATTTAAATTAATATTACGCGAACTGGTGAACACTTTACGGATGAACCCTCACCAATGGAGCATACTCTAGTATACGCAAGCGCATACTGAGAACCGCGAACTGCATTTGCCAAATACTTGTGCTATAGGTGAACGAAATCGGTCGAGGCAGGATTCGTACTCGCGACCACTGCATTGCTAGACCAGCGCATATAACAATTCTATTAATATTTTACAAAGTACATGTTTATTTGTTTTTATTTTTTATTTTATTATTTAAGGGGGGGACTGCTGCCAACGTACCTATTTTTCAATTTGATATACCATCATTATTTCTTATCAAATCTTTTTTTTTTTTTTAACTTTTCTACGGACAATTCTTGGTAGAACTCCATTTCAAATAATAAATAAATTTGGAATGGTAAAATAAAACCAAAGTTTTCAGTTCTACTAATTTAATGACACTGACTAGTTTCGGTCATCCAGTGACCATTTTCAAAGTGTCATTAAATTTTGTGACCATTTTCAAAGTGTCATTGAAAATGGTCACTGGATCACCGAAACTAGTCAGTGTCATTAAATTAGTAGAACTTTGGTTTTATTTTACCATTCCAAATTTATTTATTATCTTATCAAATCGTTTTGAAAAAAATAATTTAGATAGTTTGGGTATTCATAAAGAAAACTGTATCTTTACATTTTGATAATGTTCTGTATAAATTCTTGTAGAAAAATAATGGCATACCCAGATTTTCAACGTTTATCTTATATTTTTAATAAAATATAAGGCGTAGTTCAACAATTTTTTTTTTAAATTAAAGAAGACAAAAATATCTAGAAAATACGATGTGACGTTGAATTAATGCTTCAGGTTTAGAAAATAAACCTAAAAAACATTTATTTTCCATTCAGCGCCATTGCGAAATATAAATTTTTTTGGTTTATTAACTTAACCTGATGCATTAATGCAACGTTACATCGTATTTTTCCAGATATTTTGATCTTCTTTAATTAATAAAAAAATATAATGCTCTATACCTTATAGTTTTTTAGAAATTTAACATAAATGTCTAAAATTGGGGTATGCTTATTATTTTCCTAAAAGAATATACACAGAACATAATTAGAAAATTAAGGTATATTTTTATTTATTAATATCCAAACTAACTAGGTTATTTTTTATCAAAATGATTCGTTTTGTAGTAATGACGCAAATTCAAATTGAAAAAAATAGGTACGTTGGCAGCAGTCCCCCCCTTAAGGAACACTCACAGAGAAATTTACATTAAAAAATACAAAATATATAAATACAAAATAACATGTTAAAATCAACTCATATATTAAAATTTTTATATTAAAATAACTATGATAAGGTGGAAGGTGGAGAAAAAGGGGATAAATTCAATGACCACAGTTGATTCTAGGATTGCTCTTGTGAATATATTAAAATATCTTTACTAAATTGCTTAAATTTTCCATACTTTAAATTAAAGATGTCTAAGTCAGTCAAAAGTCTATTGTAGTTATCACAAATTCTACGGATTATTAATTTCATTCTTGCCAAGGTTTGTACGAAGTGGTGAAATTGGAAATACATTATGCTGTCTACTATTAAATGATTTATTTATTTTAATCTTTCTGTACATATAATTAGTACACTGGCGGGCTTATTGCCTAATGGCAATTATATCCAACCAACCAGAGTAAACGCTAAATATACAATACAGTGTGTACTATGGTAATAAGTTAATCACATTACAAAATAAATAAAAATAGCAGAAGAAAAGTAAAAAAAAAACAAATAAGATAGCATACAAGAACAATTCATAGAATTGATAGGAAAACTAAAGGATAAGGGAAGGAAGAGGAGAGGAAGATGTAATAATGTCGGGTGTTGTCAGATAAATATTTTTGCTATAGCCTTTTCTCGAAGATGTTTAGTGAGATGTATAATGTGGAACGAATATATGTAAGATACTTAAATATCACCTTCATACAACATATATACATACATACCATCACGGCATATCCCACAATGTGGGGTGACCAGCGAAAGGTGTGCGGGTGTGCATTGCCTTATAAAAGGGAGCACAAACATCTGTGTAACGCAACTCTTTTACTGACACAGCAACCCGAATGTGGAACGAATATATGTACGATACTTAAATATCACCTTCATATAATACTTAATTATATTCTTTAGCAGATTGCAAACCCTCCCTGACGCCACGCTCCCAAGCGCTTCATCGGAGTATAGCGTTGTTAATTTCCCTTAGCTGAGATGTGAATTTTTTTTATTTTATTTCAGAACAAACTAAAACGCCTTAAGAATGATATTGTATTAAAAGCAGCGCATATCCTGAAGAAAAATAATAAAATAACATTAAAACTTTGTTTCAAGTATTTTAGGTTTAACATTTTCCAAGCTGAACCGCTTCTTCATTCAGACAAACTTATATATTTTCGTTTGTTTATTATATTTTCTGTTTGTGAGTCTTGTTGTCTTCGTTGTTTGGTGAAATAAACAAATAAATAAATGAAATGATAATAAATGTTAAGCACGTTCTCCCCAACCACGAGTTGAATTGCAGTGAATACATCGTAATCACTCTTCACAGTTGGGAATATTCTACAACCAACAAAATTAACCATAATTTACAGTACGCTTCAAGAATATTATACTCCAATTATATTATTACATAGCGTTTCGTTTCATTTCATTTATATGTACATCTATGTATTAAATCTCACCAGAGACAATTATGAAATTAGACAAATGGTAGGTTCTTCTCCATACTACTACTTCTTTTATTCCATTTATACAGCCAAGCAGCTCAAGATCTCTTTTTCATTCATTGTTTACGTTGTTTTTTTTGTGTCCTCTACAGTCCAAACTATAAGTCCGATCGACTTCATATTAACATCATATGTGCATCTGATTAGTTTTCCATAGATATCCGTCAATTTCTTCTGTATGATTTCATCTGTCCAAATTTTCAATATGCTCTCACGATCTGGAAAATCGAGGTTTTTTTATAGTATTTGAAATTTTGATACAACAAAAATACACTCATTTAAATGCATTCAAGGATTTTCAAAATTTAAAGAAAATAATCTATAGTCTGCCATATCAATGTGAATTAAATTTCATATTTTTATGAAAAATGTATATAACAGAAGTAAAATAGCTACTGTAAGGATAAATTGAGTGATTAACTTTATGTTGATATTGTATGTGTCTCTATAGACAAGTGTATTTGTTAATCTCCACTTCTATCATCCTCAAGGGGTAGGCAGTGACCGAACACCGTATTCTTCTTTCTTGACACATATACATTGCTTCATCAACATTGATACACTGTCTCATACATGCTCATTTTGATAGTTATGCAATTTGAATTAAAATTTCTCAACAGGTATCATGTAGAAAATGCATACTATGAGTTAAGTGACAATGTTTTTGTGCGTATTGTTTATTGTGAAAACTTTTGTCCTCTGGGAATTTTAAATTTGTTTAAGAATCTAATGGAAATGTACTTCATAAAAATGCATTTAGAGATTGTCAACCTTTCAAGAAGAAAAAATGAACGCTGTGTAGAGTTTAGTGTTGGCTACAACCCACTCATTTTTCATGGAATGGCTCATTTTTCTTGTTGTAAATGTAACTTGTTGCACAATGAACTTCAATACCTACATGATATAATTGTACGTGGGTACTTACAGGTCCACTGCATCACAAATAATAGTTGACTTGTAACCTTAGAAAGCCACTAATTGGGAACTGAGGAATTGTGCTGGAATGGGTACACTACTTATAACTGAAGACGATGCTCCAACTAAAGCATGCCTTTAACAATAATGATTTTCTTAATAATAAAGTGTCGCATTTGAAGAATTAGAAGTCACTACTTGACTAACAAACCAATTAACTAATAGCAGTCAATTCATATAAAAACAGGAACAACTTATAAGGATCATTAAAAGTAGGTAATAATAAGGATTTGTAATACACTGTTATTTATTCACATTCTACGAACTTAACGTTTTTTTTTAATATTATGTATTTAGAGAAGGTGCATAGCTGCGAAATCTACGAATTTCTGAAAGAAATCTTTGTCGACCGCCTTGTTGACTAGCAGATGACTTGAGCATATATGATATATGAATCCTAGAGAACGCAGAATCAATTAAATACATATGTACAAATAGTAAATAAATCGTAAAAATGAATGTACGCCTGCAGGATATCTCGGAAAAGTGACATCTAAAGGTCAAAATATACGGATACACTAATGATGGAGTTTTCTAGTAACTCTGAATTAGGTATTTCATAGCAAACGACATTTACATATAAACAATTTGACGAAAGATTTGTAAGAAAACGAACAATAAAGATATATAATCACGAACAAAAGTAGTTATAATTTTAAATTTTAAACTGCGAAATGTTGATTTTCTCTATTTGTGAACAAATTAATTAAATATAAAGTTGTTTTGCAAATAAGAAACATTATACATAAGTATGTACGGTACGGCTGTTTAGCCAAATCTTAATTAGTCAAGCCGTTTTATAACTAACTGGAAGACAAAATTGAATAATATTTCACTTCATTACATGTAATTATTTAAGTTTATCAAAACCATCACATCTTAAGATCCGGATTCCCCTCACACTCTCTGCGGTTCCTAATTCTCGGGTTGAGCTCTGTTTGATGGTATCAGGGCGGCAGAAACGTCGGCAGAGGATCGAGAGGGGGGGGTGGGAAAATTGAGAGTTATTTCGTACAAGTGTGTTGAAACATTTCTGAAGACACCTGTACGTAGTCTGCGTGTACTCCACGTATCCTTGCGCTCCTAGTACATGCGTCCCCTTAATTACAGCCGTCTTAATTCGAGAATTATGAATGTTATGCGACAAAAGAGATATTCGCTCTTGTCTCTCATCTTTGGAAGATTCGTATTAATTATAAGTTAATGAAATTTTACACAAATTTCACTAACTCTGGATAAATTTGTAATGCTGATATTAATTTATAATATCGTATAAAACAACGGTAAATGAAAGCATAAAAGTAAACCTAATATTTTATTTCATGAAAAATGTATGTTGTGGTTTGAGATGTAAATCATTTTTTGCAACGTTTTGCTATTATGGTCGGTCGTGTGTAAAAGAAATTAATTATTTTTTTCATTGCAAATGCGACATTATCCGTAAAAGACAATTATTTAACAATTGCACTGTAAGATAATATTATGTCTTGCACAAAAGCCGTGGAAGTTAAAGTTGACTCGGAAACAAAGCTTGCTGTCGAGAAAAGAAAGAAAGCCGAGCGTTAAGCGGCTCAGACAGACTAAAAACGGCTTTGTGTAAAAAGGTTTCGTTGAGTGAGTGAACGCGCCCGATAAAGTATAATCCCGTCATAGAAAATATGGATTACTTCTTCTTATAAAGTATCTCCAACTATCGCCGCTGCACAGTTGAGATTTCAACTAATAATGCGATTGGAAGGTTTTCTATGAGACTCGAATCAAGATCGCGATGCAATTGCGACCAGACAATACAATTGGATTTATTTCTCTAGTCTGTTTCTGAGAAAATATTAAGTTGATAAAATATGGCGAATTGCATACAAAAAAAAATGCTAAAAACACATTAACCCTTTATGATGAAAATAATAATAATGTGATGGTATTTAAAAAAAATGGTATTTTAAAGGAAGATCCTGAGAAAGATTTGTTGTCTAGTTAACGATAATGGACTATGTAGGATGTGATATGATCATGAACTACAGGTATTATATGACCCATTATTGCAGAAGTCAAAAAAGTAATTTGTATGTTCTAATTTCCTTTTTATATGGTCAAATATAATAAATAAATTAGAACATACAAATCAAAGATTTTTTAGTATACAATTAAAACGTATTCGCCGAGTTCAATAAATCGTGGTTCATTTTAATATGATGTCATGAAAATTGTGCCTCTTTGCATGAAAAATACTATGGAAAAGGATTGTCAAACCGCTGACCGATTTTCGATATATGAGTTCTGATTCTTTTTGCTGGTATACGTACCTACTACAGACGTATGGACTCGTTCACAAGCCATTTGTACTAGAATGAAAGGATTTTGGAGATTATTATGGAAAATTCTTCTTGAAATTGAGTTTTGTTAATAACATGTTTTAAAAAAAAATTCAAGCAATAGCTTTCAGATTAAATCTGAGATATCTTCTAAAATAATTGTTAAAAAAATATTAATTTTTTTTGTAGTTTACACGTATCGTGAACTTGTGTGTATTTCAACTTTTGTTTCATAGTGATCATCTACAGTGAGATGTTTCAGCACTGAGAAAAATAAAAGATTTATGAATCTGGCTTCAGTTTTAAAACGGAATCAGGTACCTTCTTTAGTATGTCGAGCGAATTGTCGAAGGTTATGCAGATGATTGTCAACTGAATGGAATCCTTAGGATTGTACAAATGGTAAGTATCTAATTCAACTGTCGATTTGTTCAAGAAAAATTATTTCTTTTACCATTTTGACACTGTTTCAATCCACGATAACCGAGATTTTGTTTGGCCAGGTTTACAATTTTCGTGGTTTTTTCAACTTTGAAGTCAAAAAACACCAACTTTGAGCATAAATGTTATATTTGGATGAACTCCGAATTCAAAGTAGAACATTTACTCAGAAAAATCCTAACTTGATAATTATTCTATAAAAAATACATGCATTATAATTAGATAATCGGGGCAGGAAAATAGGACTGACCTCCACACTATCCTGACACACATGTTTTGTATAGAAAACAAAATATCTAAAAATATTTAATAATTTAATTTAAGATTTTATTGTTTGGTACGTATTCTTTAACTATAGGTTCATTCTTACACCATCGACAGTTGGATCTCATGTGTTACATGCAGCTAGTACATATGTAAATGAATATACTATGCAGGTTTGTGAATCAATATTATCAAAGTGCATTTACTTTGTTCTGACATATTCTCAAAGTAGTGACCTGATATCAGATATAGGTAAGATGTTATATTATGTCAGTATTGATAGTTTTTATTCTTTTAATCCAGTGATATATTGAAGACTGTAAAGATGTCATACTAGGTTTCCTCCTAGTTTGACGTCTATTGTTCTTTGTTAGGTATACCTAGACGGAGCAAACCACGGATATTGTGATACATACAATAGATATATCTATCTCGTTCCAGGTCTGATCAAAGGAAACCAATTACTTTCCTTTAATAAAATGTCCACTATAATGCTCTTTACATGGCGACGTTAGACTTGTGGAAGTAGGTACACACAACTTGGTACATTACAATAAAAGAGACCTCTCTTGTCAACATTATAATATAACTTATACATTCTGTTTAATCTCGTCTATTTTTATTTATCATCCAATAGATGGCTCTACCTTTTAGGAAGAAACTTTTGATAGTTTGTTCACATAATTTATTTCGAAACCTTCAAAAGGAGACCACAAAAATATACTTGTGTAATTGGGAATCTCAAGTGTACTTTCATTTAAATCATCGAAGTTACATGTAATATCAGTCATAAAAATCATTTTTTGAAATAAAATGGAGGGGGAAGGGTGGTTTTGATTGTGACAAGGACAGATATAATTGAGCTAACGGAGCAAAGTGAACAACTTGTTAAACGAGTGGGTTGTGGCCAACGCCAAACTCCTCACTAATATTCAGCATTTTCATGAAATAAGTTTATTATATTATTTTTTAAAATTTGATAACTCTTTAATGCCATTTTATGTAAGTGATGTGCCTTTTTACCAATCTGAAAAAAAAAAAAAAATTTCAAGTTTCCTGAGCTTGAGGTCACTTTTGGTCACATTTAACAGTTTGAAAAAATTGAGAAGCACTTTTAAGATATCATTCAAAATTTAATGGGCTCTAAGCGAGTATGAGATATACAAATTTGCAAAATTTGAAAAGAATCGAATGAGTACTTTAGTCTATAATCGATAAAGTAAAATAAACACGCTGTACATAGCACACAGCACACAAACACAGATACATTGTGATGAAACTTTCAGAATACAATCTCAGCATGATACTTGTTGATAATCTACAATAAAAAAATAACCTTTAAAATTGCAAAATCAAAACTCCCCCTTGGGTTAGTGAGGAGTAAAAAAATTATAAAAAAAAATTAAATTAAATCTAAACTTATAAGTAAATGCACTTTAAATAATATAATGTCAAATGGAAATGTTTTAAAATTTTTTTGAAAATAATTAATAAGTTTTTTTTTTAATAATTAATTTGTCGGTATAACGAGTACCTACATATACACCCTCATACGTTTCCTAAGTAAACTAAGTATAAATGGATGCAGGTGAACGAAATCGGTCGTAGCAGGATTCGAACTCGCGACCACTGCATTACTAACCCAGCGCTCTATACGCTCTGCCACCTATCATCTTTAATTAAGAGACTATACAAGGCATGTGAAGTAGATTTTTACTTCAATTGAAAGAAAATATGATATCTACCGGCTGAGTTTTTTTACTATTCTTACTATTTAAAAAATCCTCTTAAATCTTCCTCTTAGATATGCAATATTTTTTCGTGGTTTATACAAAAAGAAGGTAATTTAGTGCGCATATTTGTGTACATCCGTATGCTCAAGGCATACAAGTGCCTCAATAAATTTGAAAACAGTACATAAAAATATGTAATTATTATCGACCTCACTAGGGCTGTCCATTCAAGATGAACAATTTCACATTAAGCGAAGACAGATAAAACATGTCTAAACAAATTGTGGTTTGATCCAGTTGGGCACCAACACAATTAACAAAATCGTTAACAAAAATAATCTTTAGATGAGTGGTGGCCGAGCGGTTAGCGTTCTGGGTTAGTAATTCAGTGGTCGCGAGTTCGAATCCTGCCACGACTATAGCGCAACTATTTATGCTTATGTAGTTTAGTGAATGTTTGAAGATGTTTATGTAATTTTTTGAAACGAATTCCATATCCTCCCATGTGTCAGGTAACATATTGAACATTTTTTGACCAGGAAAAGTTAAATAGCGATTCGCGAATGTGGTTTTCGTATTTTTTTTATCCAAAACATAAGATTAGATGTAATAATTGTAGGTAATTATAAGGATATAGGCTTATAAAAAGTAAATATAAGTTATTTTATTTATAGTAAAAAACATTTTATTATTTCACAAACCTATCTTTTTTTGTTTGTTTTGATCAACTATTGAGCAATACATAAAATGCATAGTATACATAAATACATACACTCTTAGGCTGGGTTATTCCAACAAAAGTATCAGTAATAGTATATTTGAAATACAATAATTTCATAAAATTATTCAAAATGCATCGTTCTACAGCATTAGGTTTCAATGGAACAACCAAATGCTTTGAATAATTTTATGAAATCAAAGTATTTTAACTATACTTTTACTTTAATCGTTGTTCGAGATACACAACTTAAGTAAACGAAAGAGTAGAAATTGACGTAAAAAATAAACCTACGTTTAAAAATTGCGAAATTGTAACTAGATATCCGCTATTTCTTAGTAGTAAGGGTTAAAGAGTGAAAAAATATAGCGTGTAATAAAAAAGGTCGGTACATATAATATATCGGTTGTGTTTGTTTAGGAGATCTGAGGTGTGGTAAAAACAGATTGTTAAGCACGTTCTCTTTCTTGAAGTGTTTCTCAAAAGGGCCGCAGAAGCACGGCTGAACCTAGAGCCCTACACAGAAAATACCCTTTTTTCAATCATTTTACAGTTCTGTCGTACTGCCCGTAAATATTGAAATTGCTGACAGTGAACAACAGTGGAAAGCACGTTCACAGTCCCCCTTGGTAAGGAAGACATTTTTACCTACCGTTCCTCTATCTGGTTTAATTTTTTATCTCGATCAGGACACATTTTCATTCGTGGTTGATCCAATTTAAAGTAATATCTTGTTTCATTCAGTCGAATCAAAGATATTTAAATTGGATGACGTTTTTAGATTTCCATTACATTTTTTTCTTTGTGTATAAGTGCACAAATGACTGTTTTTTTTAATAAATATGAATATGTTCTTGTTAAACAAGTACATATACATCTTCCTACGTTCCCTAAAATAAACATCCTCACACATTCCCTTAATTAAGCATATGCTTGTGCTAAAGGTGAACGAAATCGGTCGAGGCAGGATTCGAACTCGCGACCACTGGATTACTAACCCAGCGCGCTAACCGCTCTGCCATCGACCCATATTTATATATTCGTTATATTCGTAAATTGTATATATATTACACTAAAACATTTATATATTTATATTTTATATTTATGTAGCTTCTCGGACAACTAACAGGTACTTTGTCAAATAATTATTTAACACACACCCATTAACAAGTTGCCTCATTCTGGAGACTTACGACATTAATTGTCTCACAGATCCAGACTGAAAACACAAATAAAAACTGTCTCTTCACCGGTAATCGAACCCGGGCCCCTTGGATCAGCATTCAGATACCCAACCAACTGAGCCACGAAGGCCGACAATATTGTCTGGAATAAATTTATAAACGTTTATTATATTCACATTCATAGAAAAAAAAGCGTGTTATTCTTTTCCAGCCCTCTTTTGTTCAGTAATGGACATTGGACTCTCCACGAGACCTCCACTGCTCCCTATCCTAGACAGACAGCACCCATCCGCCTCCAGCTACTCATCCAATATAAGCACCACCACCTTGCTTGAAGTCTTTCAACACTTCCTTTGCCCGTTCTAGGTCACTATTCCAGCACTTTAGTTAGTCCATCTGGAGTCTCTGGTTCGGGCGACATGCCCTGCCCAGCTCCACTTTTTCTCCACTCTACTTGACAACCTTTTGGTACAGATTTAAAAATTCTGTAGGTAAGCGTTTTATTTATTTGTTAATTTAAGGGACCCAGACAGCAATTTGCAAATTACAAAGTCCAATAATGAATGTTTAATATTTGCCAAAATAGTTCCCTCATCATATATTATTTGTAATAGAAAAATAATCTATGAAGGAGGATTTTGGAGAATTCGGTTTAACCATGAGCTAGAAATAATGTATGTCGAACAAAAGTTGTTCAATACATCAAAATACAACGTCTACGTTGGCTCGGACACGTTTCTAGAATGCAGGATAGCCGGGTCCCAAAGAAAGTATTGGTCACCTGTCCGTAAACTTTTTTTTCGTCTCAAAAAATATTTTATTTTTATTATTATTATTAAACAAAATAATTTCCGATTTCAGTATCTATATGAACATGTGCCTTGCAAAAAACGAGTACACTATAAAATATTTTTTCCCTCATTTTGTCCAAATCGTGTTTTAGAGGCATTTAGCAAAGCAATGATCGTCTGCTGAGTTTGAAATAAAACTGGTAAATCGTATAGCTATAAGAGTTATAGTTTTACCTATGTATGTTGGTTTAGGGTCAAAGCAAATAAGGTAGGTAGCAAGTAGCTGTTACCAACCAAGAAGTATTATCCTGGTAGCCTTTTCCGACTTAAACGGCTGAATAACTTCCTCACGAACCTAAATTAAACATGCGATTTGCGAAAAAGAAAAATAAAAAATCAATGTCTAACCGGAAACATTTATAGCTTCCGTGGTTTAAGAACTAAAGTTTATAAACCGTGTTCAAAACAAATCTCATGTCATGTATCATTTTCAATATGGTAATAGTTTATTATTTCAAATTTATGTAAGTTATAAAAAAAAGTATTGACCTAATTTATTAAATCAACCAATAATTTTAGAGCAGACACTGCCCGTACCAAAACTTACTCAGAACCATGAAATGAAGGAACTCAAAAGCATCGCTGTACAAACCATTCGTGATAGAATACGAAACCCAGAGATCCGAAGGCTGTGTGAAGTTGAGGATATCGTAAGATGGGGTCGACAGAGAAGACGGTTTTTGAACGAACACGTTTCAAAAATGACAGACTTAAGAACTGTCGTAGTGGCCTTGGACATTGTTCCCCAGATATTGTTCCCAAGAGATGGGAGGACAGCTGGCAGTCCACGTCACATGAGGGAAGCTGACGCAGGACATAAAAAGGCCAACTGGCCTAAAAAGAGAGGAATAATAAGTACTGATAATTATACAATTTGAATTCTTGATGAAACTTCATAATTATTTCTTCTCCTGGTACACAATCACCGTGTTTATTTAGCGATGGAAAAGAACAATGTATGAAAGTGACAGTTGTCATGTGACAGGGAACTGTCACTTCCATACATTGAGTTATCTTTTCTTTTCTTTCCATCGATGCGGTGCGATGGAACCGCATCGAAGGTATCGGTGCGGTCCCTCTGAATTTCTTTTTGAGTGCTTGACCATCGAGTTAAAGCGTTATTTATACTTCATATTATTACTGAATTAAAATAAATATTTGGCCTTTGATGCTCAGTTGGTTCGATATCTGTCTCTGAGTGAAAGATCCCAGGTTTGATTCCTGGTGGAGTTTCAACACAGTTTTCAACTATGTTTTACTGTGAATCCGTGAGACGGTAAAAATTACAAGTCACAAGTCTTTTGAAAGCGGCAACTTGATATTGGATAGTATAGTAATTCATAATTCGCGTATTAAAACCATTTAGAGAAGATGTTCTAAAAGTATTATATATCTCTTATGCACGAAATATTTTAGGATTCGGATCTATTATAATGGAATCCATAGTAAGATCGTCAAATGCTCAGTGAAGCCACATTTCTATATAAAATAATACATAACATATGTAATACATAGATTGCCCTGAACTCATTGTACTGAATAATATATTTTCAATTTAGGTATACGTTTTCGAACTGATATTAGCAAGAACGAATTGATTCGAAGGATTTGCTCAGGTACAAAACTTTCCTTAATCACATAGATATATTTGATTAAAAAAATTGACTTTTTCAAACTTAAATATAAGGATTTAATTTATGTGAGCATTTCAGATGACAAAAAAACCATCTCCCCACTTCATAATTTTCTAAAATACCTAGTCCCTCTCCTACAACCCTTTTTTTCCTTTTATTACATTATGTTGATTGTTGACGCGTTTTCTACTAGGCATGTCGTCAATAATCAGAAACCTTTTTCTGACAATGGTCATTGTTTTATCGATAATACAATACGATAATATATAAAAAAGTTTTTTATTTTGTATAATAAATTCTGTAGAATAAGATAAGATATTATTCGTTATGATCCCACAACAAAATAAATCTTCAAGGTACTTAGTTAGAATATACTATTCATTGTTAAGGTTCATTGTTTAGAGAAAAAATATGGGTGATTTGTGTGGTGGCCTAGCTAAGCTGTAGTTAGATTTATTAGCGTATAATCTTCTCGTTAAGCCCTAATGTCTGCTAAGCCTTTACCCTTCTGCTGAATTTCTCTCAGAGCACATAGGATTTTTTTCCGGTTAAAGTCTCAAGGTTTGACCTAGAGGCATACGTCATACTTTTTTGTACACACAGTACATTGAAATAAATTAAAAAGAATCCAGTGGTTTACGAAATGATTTCAGGAATAGATGGTGAAATTTTTTCTTTGGATTTTTATTAATTATTTTTTATAATCATACAAACTTAATGATTCTAATTATAATTCTTTAATGACTACACTTTACATAAAAACAGTATCAAGTAGAAAAGGACATTCGGTGATTTGATGATTTTCTATAATAATCATTTCATTTAATGTCTCATTTCATTTAATGTTACGATTACCCGTACACGACAAACACAGGCATCACTATTTTTTATCATAAAATCAAGTAATAATTATTATATTCACTCGCCTATTCTGAGACTACATAGACTTGGTAATGAGTTTGGCTCTGTTGATGTCATTTGCCGTTCGATATATGAATATAAAGAGAGAATTTGAAAGATTGTATGTATAAATTCTGGGTTCTTCTGCTTTTTTTTTTCTTTTTTAATTTTTGTTTTTGCTTAATTATTTGCTTGTTTTTCTTTAATTTTATTATTATTGTACGTCACTACCTATATATTTTGTAAATTTATACATTATACATATTTTTGTTGTTGTTATATATACCTATTTATTATTATGTATGAATGTATTTTGCTTCGTGGTTCATGAACAAATTATGTTTTAATAATTTGTGATTGAGTATGAAAAGCCCATTTAGGGCATTTATATATAAATAAATAAATAAACTTCAAAAAACTTGTATTACTTGTGGCTCATTTTAACAAATAAATTAATAAAAATAATAATTATTTTGTTTACACCACTTTTGAGCATCTCATCATAACCGGTTTCAGAGCTGACCCGCTCTCACATCCGAACAAACTTATACAATTATATAAATTTGTTCGGATGAGGGAGCGGGTCAGCTCTGAAACCGGTTAATATAAGATACTTAAAGTTGTGTAAAATAAATAGTTATTAATTTACTTTATTAAACAAAAAATTTGGTTTCACAAAAATGACCAAAACTTATCTATAAAGTGGGAAGACAAGTTTCTAGCGTCTTATCCAACTGTCGATTTGTTCTAGAGAATTTATTTCTCTTAGCAGATCGACAGTCTCTAGCCAAGAATTTCCGCGAGATTTTGTATGGCCAGTTCTACATTTTTCAGGGTTTTTCAAATTTGTCTGTTACACTGTTAATATTCCAAAATGAAGTAAAATAAATAAAATATAATAAATAAATTGAAAATAAATAAAAATGAATAAAATATATGAACGAACTCGGAATTTGGAATAGAACATTTTGTGTGTCTGTATGTCTGTGTGTGTGTCATACATGTTTTTATAGAAAACGAAATATCTTCAAATATTGAATAATTTGGAATTAAGAGTTTATAGTTTGGGATGTATTAAATTATTCATACTATCGCCATCGGCAGTTGGATCTCATGTGTTTCATGCAACTAGTAACAAAAATTCAATTATTTCCGACCGAAAGTACATATAATATGTATGGAGGTACTTGTTGGATTTGCAATCTAATTTGACAAAGTGTGAAATAAAACCTTCATTCATAGCATTGCGGCATATTCCACAAAGCGGGGTAAGCAGCGATATGTGTGCGGGTGCGCAATGCATTACATAAAATATTTTTTGATAATTGCACTATATATTCATTTCGACTACGAACGATTTCGTAAATTGCGTATTTTCAAGTTAAAAACATTTTTTTTAATGTTTAGTTACAGTGCTATGAGACCCAATGATTTAAAGTTGTAAAACTCGAAAGAATCAATTGATATAAATAAAATATTTTTTAACTATACAATAAAGGATTTTTTTTTATATATCAATTAAAGAATTATACAGCTTTGGAGTACCTATGAATAACCATATTTTAATTATGATTCAACGCGGAAAAAAATAAAGCTAGTTAATTTAATTGTTATGGCGTAATGAATTAAAATTTTGTTTAAATATTCTTTTCTAATGGCCCATGTTAGGCTTGGTATAAAATTACAGCGGGCATCAAAGTTAACGCTGGTAAATATTATATAAAAATATTATACACCAACTTTTAATATATATTTCCCTCGACTCGAGCGTCATTTTTTTACGATTCATAGCGATCAAATTGTTAAATTAATTTAATTGAAATGTAGCGTGATGTGTTGGTGGTTAATGCTTAACTAACCCCGCCATGTTGAGGTTTACTGGCCAAACATTCTTTTGTACAGGGTGTTCATTTCAATTACGCGAAGAATGAGAAAAACATGATTTTATGGGTTAAATCTATAATTAAAAGTAAACCACTTTTTGATTCTACATGAATTTTATTATGTGCGATAGGCCTATTTTGCCTTGTTAGGGCATTTTCTAGCTTATGACTATTTTGACAAATTTTACTTATATTTATAGATTAATTATGTAGGAGGAGCTTACCGGTTCTTGTGATTGGTCATTTAAAACTATTGATATTATACAATGCAAAAATGAAATAAATTTACTTTACTCTGGTTGGTTGAGACTATTTATTTTTTGACCAATCCCTATTTAGATAATTAGTGAAATTGAATATGTATAATGAATTGATTTATGGTAATGGCTGGTTTTTTCGGTGTAACGTTACATGGTATTGTGCCCTAATGGACAGTGAAATGCATTAAGTGCTTACAATATTAGGGATTATTTATTGAACTATTGTTGATATGTAGGTATTCTTGGTGGAGTAGTATGATGGGTGTATCTGAAACAATTAAAAAAGGTTTGCGGCAGAATCAAATCAAATAACATATGGTATATTTTTGTTTATGGAATAATATCTATGAGCGGTGATCTGTGTATGGTCATTTGTTCATTTATAACAATGATGTTAGGATTTTTGAAGTGCTTGGAAATTTCTAACTGCTCTAATATATTTAGCTTTAAACCTTTCTTAGCAAAGTGTAGAGGAATAGGTGAATTTGTTGGACTGATTGTATGATTATTTTCCGTTTAAATTTTTCCGTTGTATGAAAAGTAATTTGACCCTGCACATATTCTCATAATTTCATATATTTCGTTTGCAATGACAGGCTGTACATTATTTTTTTGTAAAATATAGATTTTAAATTTATCAACACGATAGCACATACCTATGTTGCGTGTTATGATGATTTTTGTAACTGGAGTAATGAATACCATAAAATGTTGTGTTTTCTATTCTGTTTAGCCCAAACTATTATTTCGAACGATTTCATTTAGACATCATCGGTGTAAGGTGCATTAACATAGATGTGATAAGTTTTCCATAGACAATGGTTAATACATTTTCTATGCTTTAATCTGTGAAAATACTCAAACGATAAATTTTTCAGTTTTCGTTAAATGGGTAGGTACACAATAAATTGGAGAGTAGAGTGATATCCATGGCTACAATTTTTGGCGATAAATGCAAATACGTATTAAAAAAATTAACTTATTTGAATTAACAGTGTGAAATGGAACATCCTGTGTATTCATATGATGTGTTTCGTTTATAATAGTAATTTCACCACGCCAACATAAAATTATTTTTTGACAAATGAGTCCTTCAAATGCCATGTTAAATAACTAATTACATTTTTTATCTAAAAACCTTCTTATGTAAAAAAAAATCTCTACACTTTTCCGGATATACCCCTGTATGTAAGTTTACGCCCGCATTCAGAGAGTCTAAGGACTGAGGAGGACTGAGGCCTCATACCTATTTATTTGAAAGAATAATAATATTCATAAAAAAGATTTTATTGCAGTCTGTGAGCAGGTGGGTGCAATGCTACGCAAACCATATCATTTACATATAAATTTAAAATAAGAAATAAGAGATATCCTTTACACTATAATATGGTAAGAAATGGGTGGTGGCAGAGCGGTTAGCGCGCTGGATTAGTAATCCAGGGGTCGCGAGTTCGAATCTTGCTACGACCGATTTCATTCACCTTTAGCACAAGCATTAATGCTTAATTTTGGGAATGTATGACGATGTATACGAACTTATTTTAAGGACGTTTTCATTCTTTAAAAAAATGTAGGTAAAGTAAAAAAATAACAAATGAGATTTATACATAAGAGAACAAAGAGAATAAAAATATACATATGTACACACATACTAATACATGCCGACCGCAGTGGCACAGTTGGTAAGCCGTTCGGTTTCTTTACGGGTGTCCTGGGTTCAATTCCCAGCAGAGGAGAAATTTATTTAAATTCATTTCTCACGAACATATTGCTTCTCTGGGCTGGAAACATGGTTGGTTGGAAGAAATTGCCATACGGCAATAAACTCGCACTTGCGCAAGGAAGTTTTCTATTATTATTACATACCTACACATATATTTTACAAGAAAGATAAAGAAATACATTTGAAAATAAAAAAAATTTAGACATTATATTACAACTTTAGGGGTTTTACCTTAATAGGGGTTTTTAGCCCCTGTAGGGTTTATTAAAGGTATGGCTCTCGTGGATTAAAGCAGCGAGGGTTTGAAACCCTGTTCCACTTTATTCGTTTGGGCAGAATCGAACTACCGGACGAATGAACCTTTCGCACGTTTGGATTAGGATCGAACTAATCGAAGTGTACCCTTTTCACGGTTTGTCCACACATGTAATATGGACGAATCGTCCCCTAATATACTGTACGATACCTGGAATAAACGTACAGCATAGATAGACACAATATTAAGCAGTAATATATATGAGCAGTGGATATTTCAATATTAAAATATGTAGTACTTATTGGTGGTTTATTTACATGAACAACTAATTATAAAATTAACAATATAATAATTATCACAAATTTACACTACGTATACAAGATCGTTTATACAGTGGAAAGGATGACAATGCAATGTCTGTTCGCGGCTGGAGTCTACAGAAGATAATAGCGACGGGGAAAAATGAGTGATCCGTATTATTTGACCGGATCATTAAATTGAATCGGTGACTCACGGTTCACGTTGCCACAACGTTCCGTTCATGAACCAGACATCACTCTCACACTTTCTATCTCATATAAAATATGTCGTTAGAATGCGATACACAGACCGACTCATCGATTCCGGATCATGTGTTCTCTTGCTCTAATCCACGTAAAGTATATAGTTAGAATGCGATACACAGACCGACTCATGGCAATCTTCGATTCACAACTAATTCATTATGGTTCATGAAATCTAATTCATTGCGGTTCTTGAATATGTTAAGCAATTTTGACCGCAACACACTTTGAAAAACAAATACGTAACGTCTATAATTGTATATACTATTTTGAAGGCGATCTGTTATCTCATAATTCTTTTGAGATAAAGATTGATGGCAATCTTCGATTCACGACTAATTCATTATGGTTCATAAAATATTTAAGCAATATTGACCATTAAGTACATTTAAATGCAAACATTTTAACGCCTACATTTGCATATCATATTTTGAATCGGTTTTGTTTTCTCTGTCATATTACGTACATGTTATGTACGATAGATAAGGATAGCCATATTTGAATAATTTTGAATCGAAGAGCGAATTGATGATCCGCATAAATTTCATGAATCGATTTGAAAAGACAGGATCTTAAAAAAATATCGAACTTTGCACCACTAGAAGATAACGCGCGGCAGCTCGACCGTTCCTTATAACGGCGGCTCGCCTGGAGGGGGTGGGCTAGCTGGCTCAGCCCGCTACATAACCATCTTTGATCAAACACTTCTTCTCATCTTTGTATATCATTGTTGTTTAACGATATATTCTTTCAAATGATGAGATAAATTGAGGTCTGAGGCTTTCTCAATCCTCATATTTATCTCTGAATACGGCTGTAAGAGGATGATTTTATTCTATACAATATTTGTCGGTCTTCTTGGCTCAGTTGGTTATATACATACATCCGACTCCTGAGCGAATGGTCCCGAGCTCGATTAGCGTTGGAGACAATTTTGTTTTCCGTCTGGATCAGTGAAACGATAGATTCTCTATAATGTGGCAACTTGTTATTGGGTGCGTGTCAAATCAATATTTGACACATTAAAATTTGAATAAATTGTTCAAATCATGTTTTTTGAACTTAAAAATTCACAGGAGGTATCATGTGAAGAGTGTTACTGAAGAGTTTTGTTAAAGTTATCATGATCCATATTTTTTCATCTTTTTTTACAATCAAAAAGAAATTCCAGAAGCCACTTTATAAATAAAAGAATGAGTTCACGATTGTTGTAACTTTTATCAAATATATATTAACTAACTTGTATTCTTCTTCAATGGCGCTACAGCCCATATCGAGCCTTGGCCTCCGTCAGTCTTCGCCTCCAGCTTCTCCTATCTTCTGCAGCAACTCTCCAACTGCCCGGCACTTGCAGTAGTTGGGAAGCATCGCTTCCAACTTCGTCGTCGCAGTCGCGGTCTTCCAACCTTTCGTCTTGCACCTGGATGTCCACACAGAACTTTCTTTGGTATTCGCTGTGGTGGCATTCTCTGTACATGTCCGGCCCATCTCAATCTGCTCAATCTGACATGCACAGAGAGCCTGGAGGTCTTGTGGATAGCATACAGCTCATTATTGTATCTAATCCTCCAGGCGTCACCATCAGGCACAGGTCCTAGGATTCTACGAAGCACTCGTCTCTCAAACGTGTCCAGTATTTCAGCAGATTTGGCTGTAAGTGTACTAACTTGTATTCAATAGATAGTTATCTTTGAAATGTTTAAATCTGCCCCTCCTTGATGAGGTTTGTCTAAAAAAACATTTCTATAAAATTATTTAACATTTTATCCCAAAATTAATTATATTATTTATGATCGTTTTGCACAAGGGGATTTTCAAGTAATATAAATTAAAATAAAAGATCTTTCAAATATAAGAAAATACCTATAAATAAAAATATTTATTGTTATTTTTTATTTAAAGGGTCGATCGCGTAGGCGTTTGGCGATGAATTTAATCGCCTATAATAAGTTGATATGGCGAGGAAATGGTCTGCGGCCGATTGTTATCTCGTAATATATACCTACCTATTATACAACATACCATACGAACCATTTATTTATTTATGTAATGTGCGCGTTGGGGTTGAAAATATCTATGTGAAATTATCGATAATTGTGGAGATAGGATCTCCGATCCGATGCGAATAGCTAAAGTCTGCAAATTCAATATTAATTTACGTTTATTACCGTTATGACTCCTATGAAAGTGTATCTATGTTTAACAAATTTAGATTAAATTTAACAATTTTAAATCCTCATACATTCCCTTATCTAAGCAAATGTTTGTGCTATGGGCGAATGAAATCGGCTGAGGTAGGATTTGAACTGGCTCCACTGGATTACTTATTCAACGACCCATCTAAAATAATATATAAATTGAGTCATATTACGGTATCGATTTTGTATCAATTGATAACGTAATGTATCAATTTTATGTAATTAAATTATTCATTCATTCGTTCAGTCATACCATCACAGCATATCCCACAGTGTGGGGTAACCAGCGACAGGTGTGCATTTATTTAAATGATATATAAAAATATGTGAAATATTCTATTGATTCAATATAGGTATTTATGGTATTCAATCAAGAAGTGACAGATTAAAACATAAAAATAGCTATAATGAATTTTTAGTAAGGCAGAGATAGCTGAAGAATACTGAATTCTGCATACTGTACTGTAACTATCAAATTGAGGAATTGATATTGCTGGACTTAATTTACTTACAAATGTTTCCAATGAATAAATCATTTCTCTTTCCTAAATATATGTATGCCAAATTTTTCATTATTTGTTAAATTGTGGTTGATGATATAAAGAAACTTTTTTAACTTCAAATCAATAAAACATGTTTTCTTCTTTTTTCCAGGTAAGGAAATATTATACAAGTTCTTCTATTTCATAATGGCAAACAACTTGAATGACGAAATTAATTCATTAACGGTAAGTAATCATTTATATTATGTACACATAAAATATCTTTTATAAACTATTATGCGCTTATAATATAAGACCGGTGAAATCCGTGGACTTTAATGAACACATTTTGTTATGAATTAAATTAGCTTTTTGCTTCTTCTACCACCAGCTCTATAGCATGGAGAGCAAAAAAATGTGTACATGGTGCCATTAGCAATTTCGACACTGTGGTGCATAAAGAACAATCAAACAAGTGCAAATCGAGATACACACTCACGGACTGTCGACGACTTCAGATCCATATATAAAGGGCATCAGATAAGTGACCAAGATCTCAGGAATCAAATTCCCTACTACCACCACCACCCGCTCTGCATATAGGGACTGTAAAATAGGTCATGGAGCCCTCTAGATTAGCAATCTCGACACGATAAAGCAAAAAGAACAATCGACGAATGTGAATAGTAGATTCACACTCGTGGGCTGTCATCGACTTCAGATCTTTTCATATGTATAGCATTAAAGGTGTGACTAAGATCTTTTTAAAAAATAAACTCAATGGGATTCAACCAATTGTCTGAAATCAAATATTTAAATCAGTGGAAATCTTATGATAATATGCGCCGTATGTACGGCAGAATCTCTTCTTTTTCTTTGATTTCTATCTTGTCTTCACCGTATTATATAACTTTGAATATTCCTACATTATAAATCGACGCTTAAAAATACATATCTTGGTTATTTGTTTACGGCCAATATAAGTCGATACCGTGATACCAGGAAATCATAAATAAATTAAGATCTTTCAAGAATTACCCAATGATTCTGTTTTAAGTTCCGACATATCTTTTCCCCTTACTGCAACCCTGGTATAAACTAGCCTGGTCTGACCTGTATGTATCGGATGGCGCGAATGCATTAATGTTTGATACAAGGAAAATGGAATTGATTCTCGGAAAACTTTGAAAAGTTGTTATTCGATGTAATATTTTTGATATTGAATTACAGAAAATATTTTCTGATCGTGGAGTTTCGAAAGCGATGGCTTATTGAATGCAGCAACAGAGATACATTTGTAGAGGGGGTATCTCCTGAATTGTTTATTCCTCTAATGCTTTTGTAATTAACAAAACATTCATTTTTCAGCTTTCAAACTTGTATTTTCTAATTTGTTTGCATTTGTATTTACACGTAAGACAAAACGAAGATTCACGTCATCTTTCAGGTTCTCTTATTCGTTGAGATTAGTTTAGTGTATTACAAATAAATCCCGTTATGAAAAACACAATTCTTTTTAGTAAAATCTTTTTTTTTGTATTTTTCAAATTTTAGTTTTTGAATCTGACCCCAACACTACATGAGATAAAAATTAAGAAGGAGAGATTTTTTGAATCAATGCATTTTTTTTTCATTGTTTTAATTTATTTAGAAAACCCTCTAAGGCAATATTTTAGCCTAATTCTAAAATATTTTATTTTCATATGTAGGTAAGTCGTATTTAAAGATCGTCAATTATTTGGATATGCCGTCATTTCGATGGTCGACCTGTGTCATTCTTAGAACAGAATCCTCATTATAAGTTGCACAACTTAGAAAGGATCCAAAAAAATCATCAAACACCTCAATTTTAGAATAGACGATATGGTATCAGTTATGAGGAATCTCTAAATCGTTACAAAATGTTACCACTAAAAAAAAGAAGGGGTATGACTGATTATATGCTTTCTATATAAATTACTCAATTACCAAATAGATAGTCCGTATCTCTTAGGACAAATTACCTTTAAGTGCCCCGCCAGAACCTCCTTTTTACACTAAATACTCAACATGACCTGTACGAAATCTGTTTTTCTGAATCCAAATTTTTCGGGGAAGGTTATAACCTGGGACCCTTTCGTTAGGGTCTTGAATAATGTGTTTGATTAATACCAGGTCTGAATCATTCCAACTCTCTCTCCATGCTCTAGCCAAGTTGAATTCGCCAAGTTGCTACGACCAAACAGGCTTTCTGGACTTCAGTCGTTGTCTTGTTGGACGGAATATATCTTGAAGTGCTGGAATTGTGGGATTCTTTTCAATCTTGGAGAGTTCTCTAACTGTAGCCTGGCTCCTGCATAAATCATATTTTTTTAATAATGATTTATTAATTGCATAATTTTTGGTATGTCCAATATGCAATGTATTGAATATGACAACCCACCCTTTCCTCCTCTCTTAGCCTTCTCCATGTCCTACTCTTGCTTCATAAAATACACACACACATACACACACACACATACACACACACACACACACTCACACACACACACAAACACATACACACACACACACTCATACATCACATTTCTACACTTACCCCACACATTTAGTTAATCACAATTATTTTTCTTTTCTTTTTTCGCTTGAATTGTCTTTGTTATATTTATATTTATTTATTTATTTATACTTCTTGTACATAATATAAACAAATATAATTGTACACTGGCGGGCTTATTGCCATTAGGCAATTTCTTCCAACCAACCAGATTACAAAGTATGACAACATTTTGTATGTACAACAACAAATAAAAAAGAGTAAAAGAAATCAAATAAAATACGTTTAACACTTAAATACTATTAAACAAAAAAAAATATAATTCATATTATATTAATATGTGGAACAATGTAATTACTTTCTTTATTACTATTTTATTATTAATGTAAAATAAATAATGGTTGTTTTTTTCCAAACATAAAATAAATAAAAATATTCTGCTACTGTAAAAACTTTAGGTATATTTTTCAATTTTCAAAAATTGTCTAGTCTAGTTTCAAACTGTATTGTCTGCATAAATTTTTTATATCGGGAAACTTTCGTGATATTTCCAGAACAAAAAAATTCAGGGATTCTTTGAGATATTAATGGCATACACCGATAAATTTGAGGAGATTTCTTTTGTGTGGTTGGTAGACATTCTTTTTGAGTTTTTTTGTTTTGTTTGACACTTACACAAAGATATGATATCAATATAACATGTTTGGATTCCGTGAATCCTATATTAAAAAAGGAGAGGCCTTCTTGCAAATCATTAGATTATCTTAAGTACTGCTCTATTTCAATCACGGTCAAATATATTAATTTGATCGTAAAGTTTTTTGTTAGTTTTATTTTGACAAGATTTAAGCGAAGAAAGTTCTATAAAAAGAGTTTTTACAAACCTTGAATTCACCGACAAATGTAGAATTGATCGTAAAATTAATATAAGTCCTCAAAAGACAGAACAAATTTTATTGTATATGTGGCCATATTATATAAATAATTCTGTATTTTAAACGAAACTGATTCAAATCCAACTATCCGTAAAATTTATTGTATTTACAATTAATTCTGTAAGAAAACTAGTTCTAAAAATTTAGTTTATTTTAATATATTCTCTTGCAAAAGTATTAAGAATGATTGATTACATTTTATGGCATGGGCATTGGGCATAGAGATGAACAAGTACAAAATGTATTAATAATTCTATGAGTTCCGTGTCATATTCCCTAAACCAGAGATTGCGAACCTTTTTGAGCTTGAGTGCCGAAAAATGATTTTTTTTCTAGATAATAATATATCGTGTGCCATATGCCATGGAAATAAAAATGCGTTAAATGTTTGCGGAACTTAATTCGTTAATACGTTATAATACGTTAAATGTTTGCGATTTTTAATATAAACAAAGCATTTATACACCGAATTAAGTACTTATTAATGGCAAAATAAAAGAAATACATGTGTGTGTATGTGTGTGTGTGTGTGTGTGTGTGTGTGTGTGTGCGCGCTCATGTGTGTGTGTGCGTGTGAGGGTGTGTGTGTGTGTGTGTGTGTGTGTGTGTGTGTGTGTGTGTATGAGGGTGTGTGTGTGTGTGAGTATTTTATGAAGGAGAACCCTCAAAACTTTTTTATTAGTGAGATTTTTGTTTTTGGCGTTAGATGCTAGATGCTATAGCTATTTAAATTTTTCATGGCTATTTAAATTTTTTTTTATTTTTTTCTACTATTTCAAAACTTTTTTTTTTTGTATAATCACTTATTTTTTTCATCTTCATTCGCGTGTCATGCAAAGTCGTTTCACGTGTAACCTGTGGCACGCGTGCCATCCCTGCCCTAACCTACATATGTATGTACGATATAAGAATAAGCATTGCTGGCCTGGGTAGATTTCTGAGTTTTTCTAGAGTTCTCCTGTTCTTGCTGTTCTTTCCAGTCTCGCATGCCTCAAAAATTTAACTCCATCGAAAATGTGTTTAATGTACGATTTGTTCATTCTCAGTCTCGAATTCAAGGAAGAAAAATAAATCGAATATCATACCATCGCGGGATACTCCATAATGTGGGCTATCCAGTGACAGGTGTGCTGGTGTTCATAACCTAATAAAATGAAGCACGATACATGAGTGAATCCCCCCCCCCACACACACACACACCACTATCATCTCTCATTCCTGTCCGCCTTGTAAATTTTCTTTATCAGGTGATCCTCTTAATTCTTTCCAAGTAGCCAAACCATCTCAATGGGTTAACTTTCATTCTGTAAATGACATCTTTCTTTGTCTCACATTATTTCCTTGAGTCCTAGTTTCGTACCCTGTCATATATTTTTCAATTACAATTTCGTCTTAGCGATCTCATTTCCACTGCATTCTGATTTCGTTCGCCTTCTGCCATGTCCAGGTTCACTTGCATACTCCAAGGTTGACACTACGATTGCGTTAAGAATGGTAAATTTGGCATCATGTGATATGTTAAGATTATCAATAATTTAATGATCGACGAAGTTTTTATTTTGTAGAATTCCATTATAAATTATGTCTTTAATTAAAAGTAAACCACTTTTTGATTCTACATGAACTTTATTATGTGCGATAGGCCTATTTTGCCTTGTTAGGATTAGGGTTAAACTTGCAAATGCCCTAACAAGGCGAAATAAGCCTATTGCACATAATAAAATTCAAGTAGAATCAAATAGTGGTATACTTTTATAGACATAATGAATAATTTATTTGCAAAAAATAAAAAAAATAATAAAATCAAAAGAATACAAGCATAATTCTAGGTCGGTGTCCCATAGCCTCGGATAACAGCGTTTATAATGTTGTTCAAACGAAACGTTATTTTAAATCGGAGGCCCAGACAGTTTGATTTAGAATCCTTGTGAAATTCTGTATAGCCACCGTCTGAGAGAGATGAGAACCAGTTGTGATAAAGAAAACAATATGATGTCGTAAAAAGTAAGTGAGATAAAAAGTAAGTTCACAAAGTGTGTGTTTTTTGTCAGTGCCCAGTAAGAAAATGTGTTGGGCGGAGAGAGGCTAGGGGGGGGGGGGACTTGGACCTCTTTCTCGATAATATAATAATATATCGGTAGTGAAAGATGGCGGAAACTTTGAAAACTTTCTGACCTGGGTCATAAATTATTTGTCTTGTCCGTTTTATTGTCAAAAAGGATCCACAAAGGCACCTTATTCAACCGCTTCTTTTTTGAAACACCAAAAATGTAACGGAACCCTCACAACTGCGTATAATATACTTGAGGGTTTTCATAATATCAAATAACGTCGGGCTACCTCTAAAGGGGCATCTTACCTGTTTTGGGACAACATCCCTCTTTGGGGACAATGGTGCTATTATTATAGTTTCTCAAGGCGGCAATTCGGGGTGAATAAAATACATTATTCTCAGATGTAATAAATTCCTTCATTGATACCAAAAGTTTAATATAACTAATAATTTCGGTGCAAATATATTATTTCTTCCATTAAAGAGCCATTTTGAAGCTACTTGTTTTAAGTGAGCACCCCTCCTAGCGACAGATGTAATGTAACTATATCGTTTTCTTTTTCTTCTCAAACCCCTTTTAACGATCTTTATTCAAGCGAATCACATATATTTACAGCATGAGCATTGATTATTTTCTAATTTATGTAAGACAATGTTTGAAGACATTTTTGAGAACTTGTTTCAAGGACGTATGCATTCTTTTGGAACAAGTTACACCTATGTGTTAATACGCATCTTAATTTTCACTATACATTTGCTTACACACCGGCTTACACCGGCTTAGAATAGTGCTTCCATTCTTTTCTATTATTGTTTTCGAGTGTCCCGTAAGAGCCGGGTAATCGAAAATACAACAGGCAACTATAACATCTCACATAGTTCAGCAATGAGGTTCACCAACCATTCTGAATATAGTGCCTTTTTAGGTGAGACGAGACTGGTGTGTGGATATACACAGATTTGTTGTGCTCCCTTTTATAAGGCAATGCACACCCGCACACCTTTCGCTGGTTACCACCCATTCTGAATATAGTGCCTTTTTAGGTGAGACGAGACTGGTGTGTGGATATACACAGATATGTTGTGCTCCCTTTTATAAGGCAATGCACACCCGCACACCTTTCGCTGGTTACCCCACATTGTGGGATATGCCGTGATGGTATGAGTGAATGAATGAACATTTGAATAAAAAGCTGTTATTTATTGAATGTATATGTACTTCAATAAATATTTAATACAAAGCATTTGACTGTTACTTTAAAAAAAAAGTGCTCTCATGAAACTAACATGAAGTATATTATGAATTCTGTATAGTTCATTAAGAGGTATGGAACAAAGTATTTGTTCCGTAAATAAGTCAAATCGATCAATCTTTGTTACATAATTCAACAAAATAGGTAAATCATGTCACGGCCAAAAATTCCTGGTTTATTTGAATATTTTCTTTCCTTTTGAACATTTCTCCGCTTCTTTTTGTTGATTATAAAAATATTTTTTTAAGGCAAGTGATTTATAATTAGCCCACAGAAACTAACAGGAACAATTAACCTAATCATTCATTGTCACAAAACAGTTGTCTCATATTAATTTAAATTAACATCACGACAGTAACAAATTAAATGATATTAAGTAAATCGGTAGTTTTTTTTACAAATTTTTAACATCTCAATAGAGAAGAAGTTCGAATATTATAGAAGAACCAGGAACTCTGTCTGCGGCAACTGAGGAACTCTGCGAGAACACTGTCACTTTATGTATGAGGACTGTTGCTTTCATTCTTTACAAATAAACAATCTTCTCAATAGATGGCGTTACAAAAGGTTTCTTCGTTACTTCACAGATAGCCATAGTAAAAATATCATATTTTCAAACGATCTGTTACTCATTAAAATAAATAAAACTTTCAAAATTGTATTAATAAGGTAACTCAATAAGAAGGCATAATTGGTAAACGTTGCGCATGCACATAAAGTTATCACGTAAACCAGCCGATGACACGCCCTGTAGGTGCCTTGATTTCCGGGTCTCCTATAAATTTCCAACTTAGTTTCCATTAAGACATTAATTTGTCAAAATATATTGACGACCTTCGTAGCTTCGTTGGTTAGATATCTGACTGCTGAAGCAAAGGTCCCGGATTCGATTCCCGGTGGAGACACAGTTTTTAATTGTGTTTTCAGTCTGATTCTGTGAGACGATTAATATCGTAAGTCTTCAGAATGTGGCAACTTGTTATTGGGTGCGTGTTAAATTAATATTCGACATAGTACCTGTTAGTTGCCCGACAAATAATATAAAATAAAATATCATTGACTCCCAAAAGGGAAAAAATCCAATGTAAAAAATTCAATGGATGTAATCTGTTTTAGTTTAAATGTACTTTTAACATCTGTTATCTGTTTCTGCTTTCGACACTTCCGTTGCATCACTGATATGAAGAATCAGGAGATATATTATTTGGGGTTGAAAGAATACAACATATGTAATATAATCAGACGAAACAAACAATAATTAATAACAAAAAATTATAATGAAAAAAAACATTATTTTTTATTTATAATAACACTTTAAATATTACACATATTAAACCATCGAAAACTCTCAGGGTTTATCTGATGTTGACGAGATCAGAATTTGTTAGTTTTAGTATACATAATACGATGCTGGTTCCAACCTACGTCAGCCTAGAAACTCAAAGAGCATGCTCTTAGAGCACATAGCTATCGTCATCGGACCTCATCATAAATTTTGGGCTTGTAGTGTATACATGCAAGAGCTCATCATTCATATACCTATGTAATTTAGTATTTTTAGCAGGAGATATTCCCATGTTCTCACTACTAGACAGTAACTTCAAAAAATTAAAATCTGTATATATATATATTTCTCATGTCGTATTCAATACATTATGTGAATAGATTGTCACAATCGTCTAATAAAAAATAACACACTGGGATCCTTTTAAACAAAATTTATGTTTTTTTTAATATACCTACTATCATCCTGAAGTTCATTGGTTTCCTTTCCGTTTTTAGTAGGTACACAATGAAATTTCGGGATAAAGCAGTCAATTTTGTAAAAGTTTTCCAAACTTTCCTATTGAATGTTTTGGTAGAAATGGACGGAGAGGCGGAATGGAAAGACAATGAGAAGTATTAATCATGACAGTCTTGTTGTTTTGGACATTGCTTTGGGCAACGTGAGTTGTTTGATGGTTTTAGAGTCGATAGACATCTTACCAATACTTTAATCACAACAAGACATAATGCTTTCAAATTTATTTATTTAACAAACTCTAATATACTATGATTGAGACGCTGCTGAAGTTGACTGAATTTGAACGAATTTCTTGAATAACACAGATTTTCGACCGATGATAGTTCTACATGGAATTCAATTCCTACATTTTGATTTTTTTTTTAAAGATTATTAAAAATATAGACCTTTTAAATTATGCCACCATTTATTTGACTACAACCTACAACCGGTTTCGTGCTAAGCACATTTTCATGTAGTTATAATGAATAAGTTAACAGAGTATTTAAAAAGAGACAAGTTCTTATTTTTCATACACGACAAACATGCGAATATTGAGGCAATTATTTAGTTTCATACATTTTCACTGATCTCTATGGTTATTATAGGATTGCTGAAAATCCACAAGACATATTTTAAAAGCAATACCCGTTCAATACTTTTGCTCCACCCGTTCAATGCAATAAAATACAAAAATAATTAATAACTTGCAACAGTGAAAATGCAGATAGAATTATGTCTCATTATACAATTTTGGGTAGGATTATAATATTGTCATAACTGCTATGTGTATTTTGTTGTATTATAATATGTACGTCTTTATAGTTTGAGGTATTTGAATTATAACCATAGGATCATAAACTTGATATTAGCCTCACAGGAGTTTTCGTGATTGTCCACAAAAGACTCATCAGTATTTAAATAAAGGTGTAATTTAAACTTTACATACTAAATTTAACTTTGATGAAACATATGTGTATGTATGCATTAGTATAATGAAACCTCTTGTAGATTAATGTAGGATCTATTATAGTTTATGTATAATATAACTAATCGTTTGCAATATGTGAATAAGTACCTGCAAAATTTTGAACGAAATAATTTATTTATTGAAACTTTTTGTAATAATAATAATATCAATTTATATAGCGCCATTTTCTGATAACCAGATCATTACAACAGCGTTCTTGTTTAATTAAAAGTTTTAAGATATTTCCTTATACATATTAAATATGTATGAGGGTAAATTTGTTCCACTTAAAAGGCTGTGTGCACTTAAACCACGATAACAGTAAGTCGCTTTATTGGCTCTACTCAATTCCAGAATTGGTATATTATTTAGTGCGGAGCCTTAAAGACCTTCAAGCAAACTTTATAATCCATTCTCTCTAGATACCTCAATCAGTTAAAGAGAGTGGTTTCGTGGCATATTTTACTAGTACAAAATATAAGCCTTATAGCTGCATTAGAAATAAGTTGAAATAGCTGATAATAAGCTGATACCTAGGTAACCCAGAATTACAGTAATTAAACCTTATTACAAGAAATGATTTTATAGGTGTCTTCCTCATTTGAAGACAAAATGCAAAATATATTCATAAGGTTACACAACGTCACTATCAAAAGTGTGATAGTCTAGAAAGACTCTAGGAAATGGTTAATCTATTGCAGTACTTAATGTCATTTCGAAAACATTCGACTTCGAAGATTTCGACCACATGTAATAGCTCAGCGATAAATTTCACAACATTAAGGAATGTATTGCAATCTGGTCTAATTACTCCGATAGGATGTTTGTGTTTGTGTGTGTGAGCGAAATATACAATATTAATAATAATAAGTTTATTTATGATGATACAGATATTCGATGTAAGATTTATACGGGAGACGCAGTAGAAATATATTAGTACAAGTCCAAACGTCGAGACATTTGCCAAAGTCGATTTGTTATCTGGCGGGGATTTTGGCAAAAGATTGTTATGATTCCCGAGAATGATCATATTTATTACGATGGCAATTCGTGCCTCAGTTTCCATCCAATGTTGCCATTACTGATTACCAAACGCGGATTCCGATACCAATTTTCACATCACTTAAATCACGCTGCCTACGTATACAGCAAGAGCCAAAGACTGCCAGATTTACGTCACAGTATGATGTATTATATTTTACTCCTCACTACCCCAAGGGGATACAGTAGGGGGTAGTTATTAAATTGCAATTTTGAAGGATACTTTTTTCAAGCAGACTATCACCTAGTATTATTTTTATTGACAGACTTTTAACATCTCAATAGAGACGAAGTTGGGAATTTATAGAAGAATCAGGAACTCAAGGCACCTACAGGGCTCACGACCTGTCATCGGCTGGTTTACGTGATCAATTTATGCGCTTGCGCAACGTTCACCAATTATGCCTTCTTATTGAGTTCCCTTATCAATGTAATTTTTGCAAGTTCTATAGTTATATTTGAATATAATATGTAACGATTCACCTGAAAATAAGAAATTATACTCTTGCCACCTATGAAGTAACGATGAAACCTTTTTTGTAACGCCATCTACTGAGAAATTAGTTTATTTGTAAACAATGAAAGCAACAGTCCTTATAAATTAGGTGACCATGTCTCGCATAGATGTCACCCCTGAACTGCGCCAGAAATACTATTTCATTTCTGGTTTATTTACCTAATTGTACCAACTAGTGTGCTATGTATTACATATGTATGTTTGTGCTATGATCGGCGTATTCATTCTACTTTACTGACATAAGACTAAAGTACCTACTCATTCGATTCTTTTCAAATTTATATATTTTATACTTCCTTTAGATCTGATCAGTGCTTCTCAATTTTTATAAAAAAACTTTGGTTTTATTTTACTATATCAAATTTATTTATAATGTCACATCTCGAAATTTCTTTCGGGCGCGCGCCTAGCGACGGCAAGTATATTTGTTTGTCTCTAGGCCGAGTTCATCGCCCGAGACGTCAAACTAGTGACAATACTCCTCAATTGGGTATGACAGTTCAATGAAATAAGTCTAGAAAGTTCGAGGACATTGAACTTGCTACCCCCAGCGCAGCACTATTTAAGGGAGTCTACACCTGTACACATCGTCACTTCATTTCCGTATTTCCGTCACTTCGTTTCGTCACTTCACGCCGCCGTTACGACTACGCGACCACTGGTCGCTTCTCGACCACGCCGTCTCGTCGACACTTCATCTCTCGACCACCGGTCAACTCTCGACCTCGCGAGCACGATGGTACTTTACTATGAGAATATTCGGACACTTCGAACACACCCGCTAACTCGCTCGTTATACCTACTCATCGTGAGAAAGTTCCTTTGTAAGTTATTTCATCAATTGTAAATTTACCTTTAAGCAAACTATTAATTGTGATCAATATACTCATTGTAACTTTTGACCATTCTTTCTTCTTCTCTCTAAACCACTGTCCTTGTGTTCTTATTTCAAATCATATCCACTTAATTGGGATATATTAAACTCTCTTTATTGGTAACCCCTCGGGTTACCACCTATATTTATTAGTAACTCCTCTGGTTACTAAACACGCTTGATTGGTAACCCATCTGGTTACTAATCAGCTAAACTAAATGACAACTGTTGATCGGTAATCTCTCCGGTTACCAATCAGCTAAAATAATATTGACTTCGTAAGACTATCACATAGAAATCACGTCTTCAGAAACCCCCCGACAGAAAACTATGAAGTTCAAAGTTGACCCGAGTCAAAGCGATGGAAATGTTCACCAAGCTTGTGGAAGGCAAACACGCTAGGGACAAAACTATTTCTTAAATTCTAAAGGTGTCTGTAGAGGGGTTCCCATCAACAAAAGTGATACACGACGACATAAGATACTCACAGCTATACTAATAAAAATCGACTGCACACGTTGCCGTTGACCAGTGTTTTAGTTACACACCGTGTAAAGCCCGTGTAGCAATTATTTAAAAATCTTACTAATTAATGCTGCATAACGACTGAGTAGTTGTAACAGAATTACAAAATAAATTAATCCGACGTTGTATTTTCGAAACCGCGCATGCGCAGAGCCCCCAGCCGCCATCCGCCATTCTAATTTTGACGTTTATCGTAGTTAATATTTTCATATGTTTTTCACATTTTAAAATAGGAATATGGAAAATATAACGAATAATTACTTCATCCATGCGAACACGTTTGGAGATAATATAAAGGGCCTAATCTTTTCAAATAAAATAATTTATAAATATTTTTCGTCATATTCCAAGATATTACAATATAAACATGCAGATAAAAATTAAAATAAATGATATATGACAGTTGTTTTAAAACTACCTTGGACAGGCGTGCAAGCGTTGTGTAAAATTGGTATGAGATATACACAGTCGTTAACTAACTGATCTGCTACAAAGCGTTTATTAGTAACGTTTTTACCTACACGGGTCTTAAACGGTCGTGTAACTTTTACAACATACGATAAGCATAATATTTAAATATAGAATAAGGTTATCTCTGGTTAACTCCAAATAGATGACGGTGATGGTATGGTCATTTGAGATGTATGTCAGACGACCGATGGACAAAAGATTTGATGGACTGGAGGCCAAGAACAGGAAGCAGAAGCATGGGAAGGCCCCAGACCAGATGGTCCGATGAAATAAAAAAGTGGCAGGTCCAGAATAGCGAAGAATGGCACAGGATAGAGACCATTGGAAGTCCATGCGGGAGGCCTTTGTCCAATACTGGGCTCAAGAAGAGGCTGAGTAAGTAAGTAAGTAAGTACGTTGCACGGATCTAATCTTAATAATAAAATAATTGATTGTGCGAAGTATATAATGAACAGCTGTTTGATACTTATTTAAATATTCCTTCAAATTTAAACGTCCATCCTGGAACAGTGGAAACTTTAGAAAGAACTTTTGAGAACCCCAATATTGCTTCAAGAGAGCCTACCGACAAACCAAAATGGTGCTATACGACGGTTGTTTCTATTCAACTCTTATAAAAATGATTAAGTCGACAATGGACGAAGTAAACAAAAAAAACTCGACATTCCTGGTTCAATTAATTTGACATTGACGGCTCTTTAATAACATGTCTCGGGTTCGATTCCCCGTGTGGAAACGGTTATTTTGCAGCGGCTACTTGTTATTTGGGCGGTGTTTTATTGAGTTTGACATTGTTTATTGCATTACCCATTAGTTTTTCGAAAATTGATTCAAAATTCTATATTACAATATTAATAATGTATATAGATATACAGTCTTACTAATAAACGTGTTGTAAAGTTCACACCACCGTTTAACACCCGTGTAGGCAAAAATGTTACCAATAAACGCTGTGTAGCAGATCAGTTGGTCAACGACTGTATATATATCTCTCATACAAATTTTACACATCGCTTGCCCGCCTGTTCTAGGTAGTTTAGCGGTGTTTTAAGACAAATTTCATCTATCAAAAATCGAATTTGATTTTGATATGCGTATTTATATTGTTATATCTTTGAATAATATGACGAAACCTCAGTTTAAATTATTATATTCTCAATAATTCTGTTTCTGTTTGAGAATATAATTCGGTTATTTGGTCACCGAATTATGAAGTGCATAGTCAGAGAATTGAGGGAATTCAAAAAAAGTTCTTCACGATTCTGGCTTATCGCTGAAAGAAATTAAATCTAGATACGTACGAAAAAAAATGAACTTTTATAAAATAAACTCCCTAAAGGAAAGAAGAAGAATGGTTGGTTTAATTTGCCTATATAATGTCGTAAATGGCAGACTAGATGCCCCCAATATACTGCGTCTATTGAATTTTAACGCAAAAAAAGTGTATACAAGATCTCGGGACTTTTTTCTTTTAAAGTCATATAAAACTAATATAGGCTATTTCTCCTCCCTACCTAGAATATCTCGCGATTTTAATATCATATCGTTGACCAGACCTCTTTTAGATATTTTCTCAGAATTAAATGAATTTAAAAAATGTATTTTCTTGCCTTGATTTGTGGAGCTTGTGCAATCTGTGCCCACATAGTATGCAATGCGGGATAGTTAATATTATGTAGGTGCGAATTTTTAGGATATTTCTTTCCTACCTACTTCGGTATATATTTTTGTAAACAAGCGAATGACCTACTACCTTGAATGCTTTAATTTATTTTTATTTATTTTGATTTTTGTACCAACTACCTTGTATGCTTTTGGTTTATTTTAATTTTTGTACTTTGAAATTTGAAATGTTATACAAATTTGATGTAATTATTTTTAAGATTAATCGTGTAAAATAATTGAAGGTTTAATCCTGTATATTTTATCTAAATAAATAAAATAACAAATAAAAAAATAACTGTGCATTTTAGGAGCAAAAGTTGACAAAAAATCATCTCTTTTATAATAGGTACCTACATATCTACAATGGTGCTTGCTTTGATATTCGTATGATGAAATTATTCGTTGTATTTTCCAAATTCCTATTTTGAAATGTGAAAAACATATGAAAATGTGCAGTAGATTTTTATTAGTAAGACTCATAATGTATATAGACAATGTATACTCTATAATGTATAGATATTTTAATTTATAAAAGGGAAAATGAATGAATATATGAATTTAGTGTTATAAGAAAGATATTCTATTCTATTCTATATATTCGTATGTTATTTTTAAATGCTGAAAGTTACAATTTCGCGAGTGAAAACAAACTTTACTTCCCGAATAGTAGGAGCTCTAATAATTTCAAAATTTGTGTATGAAAACAATGTAACGATTTAAAACGATGTGTAATAAACGATGACAATGTATGTAAAATCTGCTTGATGATTGAGTAAATCTGCTCGATTCATTTGATAAACTGGAACAATTTTGTATTTTATACAAATAGAACAATTATTGCATAATACGAGGAGTATTTTTATGAATTTCTTTTGCCAAAAACATTTTAACGCGAAGAAAACTTTGAAAAGGGTGTTAAAACTAAAAGATTTGCAAAAATTTTAAATTTAAAGAGATTCCATTTAAAAGATTTCCATTTCCGATTTTAAAAGATTCCATTTTGTTAGTAGAGAATTTAAAATGATCAGCTCATCCTTCAGGCACTCAGATTCCCCAAACTTTATATTGAACTGATTTCGCTCTAAAATTGCTTTAATCTCGTTGGAAATTTTATTAATCGTTTTCTGATCAAAAAACTTTAAGAAGTCTTTTTATTGAAAATGTTTTATGTAAACATATTCGTTCAATCTTTTGTTGGGGCTTTTTTCATGATTTCCCCTTAAAATAATTTACTGAGATTTCTTATTTATGTATAATAATTTAATTTTATCATTTGTTATTTATAAAGAGAGAAAAACTGTCATATTAAATACGTTTTGAAGCATGATAGGTATTATATGAGTTTTTGTTTCTAACTTTTTCTGATTGAAAATTCAACAAATCAACTAAGTACTTCGTAAATAATATATTATTCTAGTAAAACCCGGCAGACGTTGTTCTGCCTGTTTAATAATTTACCTCATAATGGTTGATCTGTAAATAGTTTATCTGTATGTGGTTAATGGTTGATCTGTAAAATAGATTGATCTGTATGTTTTCTTTTATTTTTATCTAGAATCGCATTAATTAACATTCCGTCTTTTCATTATGTTCCGTCCATTTTCAGTTCCTTTCATCACATTTATTAATTTATTAATTTATTAATTTATTAATTTATTAATTTATTAATTTATTAATTTATTAATTTATTAATTTATTAATTTATTAATTTATTAATTTATTAATTTATTAATTTATTAATTTATTAATTTATTAATTTATTAATTTATTAATTTATTAATTTATTAATTTATTAATTTATTAATTTATTAATTTATTAATTTATTAATTTATTAATTTATTTATTTATTAATTTATTTATTTATTAAATAATTAATTTATTAATTTATTAATATATTAATTTATTAATATATTAATATATTAATATATTAATATATTAATATATTAATTTATTAATTTATTAATTTATTAATTTATTAATTTATTAATTTATTAATTTATTAATTTATTAATTTATTAATATATTAATTTATTAATTTATTAATTTATTAATTTATTAATTTATTAATTTATTAATTTATTAATTTATTAATTTATTAATTTATTAATTTATCAATTTATTAATTAAATAATTTATTAATTAATTTATTTATTTATTTATTAATTAATTAATTTATTTATTAATTAATTTATCAATTTATTAATTTACTTAATTATTAATTTATCAATTTATTAATACATTAACTAATAATTTATTAATTTATAAATTTATTAATTTTATAATTTATCAATTTATTAATTTATTATTTATTAATTTATTAATTTCGAGGCATTTTTTTCTTATTAAATCAAACCTTTTTTATTGTAAAAATAATATTTTTCTTGTTTTATATAAATCTTTGGCCAAATGAGATCAACTATTTAAATCATTTGATTGTATAATTGTTACTCTCAATCTAGGTTAAAATCAATTCCGAAAAGAGTTTCATTTTTTATTTGGTTCGTAATATTTGCTCTACAAATTTACTCTATATTTACCTGTTTGTCATTTATGAAAAAATCTAATTTGTGTTTGTATAAATACTCTAGGAGTTTCATACTCGAAAAATTAATTTAAATAAATTCACTTTTATTTTACAAAGTTCTTATTAATTACACTGTGGTATGCCATTATAAATCATTTTTACTGACTTACTATTCAAATAATATTCGAAACACAAAACCTAATTGTGTTTCCAATAAACTTCAAATAGTTAGTCAATATAAATAAATTAACTTTTTTTAATTACTTTTAAGAACTGAGTTAAAACAGTGAATAAGTTTGTTTTAACTCACCTGAGGAAGAGAACGGCAGTTTTCGAAACAAGTAGTGTTAAAACGAAAAGAAAGAAAGTAGAAATACATACTAAAAAAGTTAATTCATTACTATTTATAAATAGATTTCCACGACGCTAACGCCTCTACCTTAGAATATTTGTCATTTAAATTTCAACTAACGCTATGAAGAAGTCAATGAAATTACGGGTTAATTAGGGAGTCGGTTTCAACATACTTTCTCACTTTTCAGATTTATTCTCTTAATGAAGATGAATTTCGAGGTAAGCATTAATAGGTTAACAGGTGTGTAATTTAAATTTTAAGCTATGTAGAAAATTAATTAAAAACATTTAAAGGTAGCATCGCATCGCAAAGTAGATACCGAAAGATTTACATAAGAAATGTAAAATACAAATAAATTTGAAAACTACGATTCATTATAATAGTATTAATTTCATGGTAGCGGTATATAAATATATCAAATACAAGAATCTAAAAAAGAGAGCTCTAAAATAGAATAAAAAATCGTAAGTCTCAACTATGACACGGAAGATGAATGTACCTAAACTAAGTTGCATGTAACACTTAAGATCCAACTGTCGATGACTTTAGTTTGAATACTTAAAGAATACACACCAAAATATAAACCTTTAAATCCATACTATTCAAAATTTTAAGATATTTTGTTTTTTTTTATATGAAACATGTACACAGGTATATCAAGATAGGAGAGCATGGAGGCCAGTCTTTTTTTCCTATCTCAAATATGTTAACAGCTAGATTGTATGTATGGTGATTAAGTATCAAACTATTGAAAGTCCCCGTAGATATAGTATAATACTGCGATAAAAATATAAACGATGTCGTCACTATTCAATATTTACAAAATTTAAAAAAAAAATGAGATATACTACAATATTTATTTATTTATTTATTTATTTTATTTCAGAAAACTACAGCTTTGTTAATTGTTTCGTTACATTTGGTGCTTTTAAAATTATTACAAGCCAATATTGTATATTGTATTTTCTTATAGAGTAGTTGAGTATCTAGTTGGAATTTTTAGAAATTATTAAAAAAATGGAAACATAGGGCCGTTATTACAGTCAGCCCTCAACTCATTGAGTTTGTTCAACTCGAGATTAATGTTAAGGGAAGATTGAATCTATTTCCGTATTACAGTGCAATATGACATGTCAGTTACTAAATCTTCAATTTTAGACATATTTTACTTTTTCTGTGGTTATTATCTGTCAAATTTTAAATAACCTCAAATAATACGAACTACAAAACGGGACGCTATGACTTGAAATAGTATTGTTTTATTATCCAACATGGTAAATTTAATATTTTCGCCAAAATAATGCTTTTAAATGCCCATGTTCGTTTCAATATGGCTGTCAGTTTGTTTTGTTGTGTGGCGCCACCGTCGATACAACTAAAGCCTCTAGTGGTAGAACACTGAAACTACATGCGTTGCCTAGCAACGAGTCGAGAAATGACAGTTGACTCATCGTTAAGTACCTACTTAATCCGCCAGAAACGTTGAATTAAATATTTATCGTTTTAGTGACGTATTTGAGGGAAGATTAGGCCTACACGGACACTGTAATACGCTATATTTTTGTGAAACTTGAGTTTGGCTCTTTGACTGTAATACCGGCCCATAGTTAGTTAAACACATAAATTTGTAATAGATTTTTAATTATCTCAATAGAGACGAAGTTGGAATATTTATTGTAGGAGAACCGGGGAATCAAGGCACCTACAGGGCTTACGACCTGTCATCGGCTGGTTAACGTGATCACTTTATGCGCTTGCGCAACGTTCACCAATTATGCCTTTTTAATGAGATCCCTATATATCAATTCAATTTTGAAAGTTCTATATATTGTAATACTGAAATTCTTTTCGCTTGTCATCAAAAAAGTTGTCATAAATTTGTCATCAAAAAAGTTTTTCATAGTAAAAGCAGTTTGAGAGACCCTGTAAATTTTTAGTAACATTAATTTGTGATATTATATTTGTCTATATTTATACAAAATGACATAGAAATATCTTCCCACAATGATTTGGCATAGGATCAATCGTAAATCTTTACCATGACAGCAGAGGAATGTCAAAAATAGTAAATCACCACTGCAACACGGCAACGGAATGCAAAAAAGTCTTCGAGGAAAGTAGCAATGTCGAGGATATCGAATAATATTCCTTTATTGTGTCTCCCTCCCATTTTGTCCTCGTTCATCAGCTCTCTCTGTCCTCCTCCCCCCCTCCAGCCTACCTCTGCTTATCCCCTCTCCCTGCCGTGGGCGGGAATTAATTAATATTCGGGCAAAACGCCGTGAGGGCGCCCCATTGTCTAGCGGCTAATGGAAAATGTTAAATCACAAGTAGTATGGGACTCATCTGTTGATTTAATGACTTCCGAATTTTAATAATTTTCAGATGAAATCAATGGATCTAATTGGTAGGAGGGACTAAGGGTACCAAAAATTCATAGATTCAATTATTCGAATAACGAATATGAAATCTCAAAATGAAATAAAATATATTAATTTTATTTAATCTTATTTTCTTCTTCTAAATCTTTGTATTCCTGTTTTCACAATTTTTAATAGCAATAGAACACACCCCCAATAAATAGAAGCCATAGTCGGGAGACTTAAGATGTCTATCGTCTCATAGATCTATACCGAAATCACCTTCTTCTTTTTCTTCCTCCATCAATCCTTGCCTCCAACTCCTCCTGTCTCCTGCTGCTGTCCTCCAGTCTGCTAATTGCAGTAATTGTTCTGCATCCTTTTTCACCTCATCCTCCCATCGACGCCTGGGTCTGCCGACCTTCCTTCTTCCACCCGGATGTCCCTCAAGGATCCTCTTGGGTGCCCGTGATGACGGCATTCTCTGTACATGCCCAGCCCATCTCAGCCTGCTCAGTCTAGCATGTACAGAGAGCCTAGGAGTCTTATAGATGCTGTATATTTCATCATTATACCTTATTCTCCAAGCTTCTCCATCATTCACGGGTCCCAGTATTTTCCGTAGCACTCTCCTTTCAAATGTATCCAGCATCTCTGCGGATCTTGCTGTCATCGTCCACGCTTCGCTCCCATATGTCACCATTGTTCTTATTAAAGTCTTATTTATACATGGTAATTTTTACCGAAAACACCATCCACCTAGAATCGAACCATTGATCTTTGACTTGAGAGTCAGGTAAGTTTTTGAATAAGCTGAGAAGGCCGCCAATTATTTCAAAAATTAATATGTAAATATTTAAAATGGTTCGATTATATTCGAATATCGTATATTTGATTGGGAACCCTGTTGGAGGCATCTTCATCACTTAACCCATTTCGCACGAGGCCCAAATTGATATCAGTATTAGGCGCATCTGGTAGGATTTCGCCGATAACTTGCGAATCTATTTTTGAATTATCACGATTATACTAATGAAAACTGATATTAGAATCCGCCATCTATAATGGGTACTATGTGACATACCTCCCAACATTATTGTAATAATAACAGTACGTCAAGTCACCTGGATTGGTGACAATTATCTTCGGATCGTTTCTAAATTGTGGACTGGAAGTTTACTAATCGACATATTGGATTTGGTTTGATGTCTTGTTTCTAGGTTTATCGTTTTTTGAAAGAATATGTTATTTTTAATCAAATTATTTCCAGTTTAGTGCGTTCAGTTAGAAATCGATGAGTCTTTTACCATCCATTGTCAGTTGTCTTATACTTCCTCTCTTTTTAAGCCTGTTGGTCTGTTTATTTCCTGCGTCAGCTTCCCTCTTATGACATGGACTGCAACCTGTTCTTCCATCATTTGGGAGGACGTTCTGGAGGTCTGCTTTCTTGGGGAACATTATCCTTGTGGCCATATTGACGGTTCTTGAGTATGTTATTCTTGACACGTGTTTGTTCCAGAACATTCTTTTCTGTCGATATCCTCAACTTCGCACATCCCTTGGATCTCTGTGTTTCGTAATAATTATGCCAGCGTTGCTTCTGAGTACCTACCTTTATTTCGCTGGTTCGAAGGAGGTTTTTGGTACGGAGAGTGTCTGCTCTGGATTATTTTCCGCAAATCAATACGGGACGAACACATTCAGATAAAGTCTTTCAGACAACCAGATATTGCCGGATATTATTTATAAATATAGGTACTTATTTAATTTTTTAGCTTTCTATTTTTTTTAAATGTTTTTACATATTCAAAATTACGATATTACAACTTTAAAACAATAACGAAACAAAACAATTACGTTTATACTCTCTTGAACACGAGTTCTTAACTCTCGATAGAGTTGAGAACTCGTTTTTGATATAGGAGAATCATATCTACTTACAAAATATTTAAACACAAAAGAAAAATTCACCTTATAGGATCATGTATTACCAAAATTATGACCTTTTAAAGCTATTTTGAATTTGATATGATCTTTTAATACTCTAATGCAAGTGGGAAGTTCATTGAAAAATAATATTCCCCTATATGACAGTAGTTTCTGTGCCACAGTAGTATTTTTCATTGGTATGTTGACTTTGTTTATGTGTCATCTACCGTTTACAAATTTTATGTTATGGATAGGTATTAATTTAGATTATTTTTCTTTGATAAAAATATTCTGCGAGTTTTTTGAAATGAATATAATATTATCTCATTGAATGATGTAAAAATGGAAGACGGTTTTGAAGGGAAGTAATGGGCGTAAAGTGAAGGAAGGGAAGAGATGTACTAGATGAATTCATACATCGTACATAATCATCTTGATTTCAATCAACAATTTTTAATACATGGCTCTTTTTTTGGTAAAATACATTACGTGGAAATATTATTTTAGATAAATTCCTACGTTTTTAATTTCCGATGCAAGATGACGCATATTCAATATAGGTATTTTAGCGGTATATGCGTTGGGAGGAAGCTGTATATTTAATAAGATTATTAATAAGAAATCAGAAAAGGTTGCGAGTTTATAACGTGTTCTAAATTCATCTCCCAAAACACATACAACTATTTTTAGATATTGCAATTGTTTTACTCAGCTATTTATTTAGAATTGAAATAAAAGAATGATGATAGGTTTCATAATAAAAGAAAACTTACTCAGATTAATTATATTTTCAGATTAAAACAGTTAACAAATTTAATTCAAATTGCTCCGCGATACTAGGGTCGAGATAAAATATTATAATTATTGAACACTGTGCTTGAACGCTGGGTTGACGAGCGAATGATTCGCCACGTTAGTTAATAGAAATACGATGCGCTGTCTCTCGGTCGTCTTCGGCAATCTTCGTGATAAGCGAGATCGTCCGAGCGAGATGGCATCGATGATGGGGAGGTACATCCTCGCCACAGTATTTAAAATCAAACGAGACATAATATTTATTTTTCAACAAGCTTTCTAGGTTCATTACAAACTATGATTTTAAAACCCAAAGACATTGAAACAATCAACTATGTTTCATTGTAAATAAAAAAAAATGTATGAAGTCTTTTTAGGCGAAGGAGCGGTTTTGCTCCGAAACTAGTAGACGTTAAATGAGTCAGCAGTGGTTCACAAAGAAATATACGTACAATTTATTTGAATTGCATTAAGTAAATAGGTAGGTACTCATAATATCTATCTGTGGCTCTACAACCCAGGTCGGATCTTAGCCTCCTGTAGGTCTTGTGATGCATTACGCCAGTTATGGATGCCGATGATGTTTGCATCTTTCACTACTCCATCAAGCCATTGAAGCTTTGACCTTCCAATTCTTCTTCGTCCATCCTTCGACATCCTCTTCGCTCATTTTCTGGATGTGTCCGGCCCATAAAAATATTAAGTAGGTCCCATAAAAATAAAGGGTTAGTTATATAAAACGGTGGTCTGACCAACAATGACTTACTCATCTGAGTGCTGGTCATTAAAGAACAACTATGTTTAGACTCTTAATTCCAACGAGATGAGAATGTTTAGATGGACTGGTGGTGTTACAAATGAAGAACGTGAAGAATGTTGCGTCAATCAGCGAAAAATTGACCGAGAACAGATTGAGATGGTATGGACACATTATGAAACTGCCACAGGATAATATTAAAGAAAGAACGACGGACACATACATGGGGCCCAGAAGGCCAGGGGGGCAAGTCCAGTCAAACGGTGAAACAAATTCTCAGGAATACCCATATCATGGGTACAATTACCACATGAAGTTCTATTATATGTTAAGATATTATAGGACTCCATATGATAATAAATTATATGCATGATATGGGTAGTCATAAGGATTTTGATTTCATCGTTTGACCGGACATGATACCCTGGTTGACCATCGACCACTTGGATGTCTGCAATAACCAGAGATCTCAAGGAGGCAAGGTTTCGTTCGGAGGACGCGTTCAGAGTACAAAAGAATTTGGAGGATGAGGTCTAGAAGAGCCGACCCCAAGTAAATAGGACAAAGGCTATAACCCAAAAAAAAAAACTCTTATTACGTTCCGCAAAGAAATAGCTTCAAGGTATACCGACTAAGTACTGGATTTACTATATACTTATAATAATAAACACTTCCATTCACCTAACGCAGTTGCCAAGATTGTTCCAACTAACTTTCTTACTAAACTTTCAACTAAATTTCTTCCAAATAACCAGTGTTTCCAGCCCAGAGAAGCAATATTAGTGAGAAACTAATTTTAATAAATTTCGTCTCTCCTGGGGATCGAACCCTGGACGCCTGCACCAAACGGCTAAACGGGAAACCAAACGGCTTACCAACTGTGCCACGGCGATCGGCACATATTGTATTTTTTATTTTTCGACAACAATAAGTATATTACTGCTGCCCGACTAGGAAACCCTGTTCTAGGAAAAGCATTTTACAGTTTTTACAGTAACAATGACATGTTACCTACTGTAAAAACTGTAATGTTATGTAATAATTATGAACTAGGTGATGACCACTACTTCACTTAACATTATAGCAGACACAAAGCTCACACAAAACATATCAGTTTGATCCATAATGCCCGTCACGATATCGAGGTACTTTGATTCATTTGCATATATCTTACTATTCGTAGTAACGATGTAAGTTTGATTTAATAGGATTTGATATCTGTATGGTTTGAATTTGTTTTTCATTCAACTTCTATTTTGATCTCTTTTCTAAGATAAAAAATTCAATAATAATAGTTGTGTTTTATTTATTAACAACTTAAAAAAAACACATTGTATTCGACTAATGTTGAAGGGAGAAAATTCACATTGAAAAGTTAACTGTAGGCAGAAACATCATTGTACTCAGCACGGGTCAGCGGTCATATTATAATGGGAAGTCAAACCTTCAGAGGAGCGATTATCAATTCATGGGGCCCTAATGATAATATAATATATATGGATATCTCTCAATGTAACCCCAAATGTCCAGGGATTTGGGATGTGTGGAAATTTTGTATTATTATTAGTGATGAACAAAAGCAAGACCAAAGTGATTTTGGTCTCGCATTTCCGTTCATGGTCATACATTCTGTAAAAAAATTACAATATTACTATCTAGCTTTGGAAGTTTTACTCATGGCATCTTAAATATTTTTCGTAACTAGATCTTAAGGGGGGGGACTGCTGCCAACGTACCTGTTTTTCAATTTGATATACCATCATTATTTATTATCAAATCGTTTTGAAAAAAATAATTTAGATAGTTTGGGTATTCATAAAGAAAAATGTATATTTACTTTTTGATAATGTTCTGTATAAATTCTTGTAGAAAAATAATGGCATACCCCGATTTTCAACGTTTATCTTATATTTTTCATAAAATATAAGGCGTAGTTCAACATATTTTTTTTAAATTAAAGAAGACAAAAATATCTAGAAAAATACGATGTGACGTTGCATTAATGCTTCAGGTTTAGAAAATAAACCTAAAAAACATTTATTTTCCATTCAGCGCCATTGCGAAATTTAAGTTTTTTTGGTTTATTAACTTAACCTGATGCATTAATGCAACGTTACATCGTATTTTTCCAGATATTTTGATCTTCTTTAATTTATAAAAAAAATATAATGCTCTAAACCTTATAGTTTTTTAGAAATTTAAGATAAATGTCAAAAATTGGGGTATATTTATTATTTTCCTACAAGAATATAAACAGAACATAATTAAAAAAATAAGGTATATTTTCAAAATGATTCGTTTTGTAGTAATGACGCAAATTCAAATTAAAAAAATAGGTACGTTGGCAGCAGTCCCCCCCTTATACCATTATTGTTAAAGAAGCATTTTATATTGAAAAAATATATTTTTGAATCGATGCATTTATAAATTTATAAGTTATACTTATAAATTTTAGGAATTTTATGAAAAATCGCTGTGATAGAAACAATATTTACGTCATTTTGTATATATGTTATAAATATAAAAAATACTTGGTAATAGTTATATTTTATTTATTAGAAAATCGACGCGTTTTGTGCAAGGCAAATCGTCAGAATAATGATTCTGACATTATTCTGACGATGTGCCTTGTACGAAATGCGTCGATAATCTAATAAATAAAATAGAACTATTACCAAGTATTTTTTTATATTTATAACATATCTACATACAATGGAGTTCTATCAAGAACTGTCGATCGACAAACTAAACTTTTTTAAGTCATTATTTGAGAAATCTCTTTTTGTGGCATTTAGATAAATGTAGCCCCCTGTCTATATATTATGTATTACTTTTTTTTGTTGTTTACAAAAATAGCTTATTTACAGTTTATTCTGCACTGAGTAGATTCTTTGCGACCCATCTGTGGTATTGATATACACAGATGGGTCTGTAATATAGTTCGTCTCCCGCCACCACGCCAATACAAAAGTCGTAGAGAGCAGTAGACTGTTATTTGGTAGATGTTTGTAGATAAGTGTGGGAAGGTACTGTATAGTATAGGAGAGAATAGAAAGGAGTATGTACTTGTGAATGCCCATCACGCGCCATCCTCAACAGCATTCTGATTGGCGTCCAATCGAAATAAGATTTTGTTGGCCTTCACTAAGTGTCCGAGGCGTTTCGGATGGGAAATTGGCGTCGCAAAGTCATGGCGGCATTTCCCTCCCCGTAATATGGCCCGTAATTTATGAGCGAAAGCTTGCCGATTTTTCAATGTGTACGTTTTTCATTCTACTCATCTCTACGTACCATTTGTATGCTAGAAATGATTTTCTCATTGTGGCCATAGGTACACAGTCGGGGAACTCAGTGAGAGAACTCCTATCACCCCTATAGGTATATAGGACTGGAATATTTTCGTTTCTCCCTCTCTCTCTCTCTCTCTCTCTCTCTCTCTTTCTAACCGAACATTTTCCGAATTATAAATGATGATAGCTGCTACCGTTCTCTACCTGTGTGTAATTTTTCTTCTTACAAAATTGTGGGGTGTGAAGGTAGTGACTGAATCCCTAATTTGCCAAACCTACCCTCTTTATGTGGTTATCTATTTTAGGCCCATATTACACACAAATATATCATTAATTCTGGTTAAAAATAAAGTTAAACTTAAACTATTTCTACTTAACTTGTACATTGATCTTTAGAATCTTTCAAAATCATTATTCAAGCTTTTTAAAGAAGTGATTGTCCTTTTTTAAGATATTGTTTACACGATCCTGTCATATTTTCCCTCTCCACATTTCAGCTATCCTTCTATTTCTGTCATTTCTGTATATTTTTTCAATTTTATCAGTCATTCATATTCTTCTAATATGTTTCCTGATATATTCTACCGACTTATTTTTGTTTTCTTGTGTTAATCTTACTCCCCCCCCCCATAATATTGAAATATTTTTCTTTAAAATTGTTAAATATAAATACTTATAATATTTTTTGATAAAATTTAATCTATAAACCGTTTAACACCAAGATTTCCTTATGTTTTATTGGTAATAAAAAAATAATATTTGTCTATGAAGGTTTTTTCATTTAATGCACTGACATTATCACGAAATTTTCATCGTAAATACTTCAGGATCCTAACTGAGGTGAAATACTTACTTACATTTTACAAAATAGGTATTTCGGCTAATTTATTAAATTTCTTTTGGCAACATCTTGCGAGGGTCCCAGGAATTATCCAGGTAGGGAATATTATTTATATGGTCATATTTTATAAAAATTTGAGGAAAAATACGAAAGCTGAATGGTCTTATTACTCAAGTTAACCGTTTAATGCTAGTTAAGCGGTAGTCGTAAAAACGCGAAAAGGTGAAATACATAATAATCCAACTTGGTTAACGCTAAAACACGAAAGAAGTATGAAGGTGTATAAATCAAAGGAAATATTATTAGCAATTTAATCATTTCAATTTTTAAAAAGACCCATATCTCATCTGTGATTCTTCTTATGAACAATTTTATTATATCCGCGTAATATTTTTATGGACATAGGCCTCCCCCTTGATCCTCCTCAACTCCCTGTCTTGGACACACTGCATCCATCTCCCTCCGACATATTTCTTGATGTCATCAGACCACTTTGCCTGGGGTCTGCCGACACCTCTTCGGCCTGTTATAGGTCGCCATTCTATAACCTTTTTGGTCCATCGTGAATCCTGGCATCTTGCAATATGCCCAGCCCAGCTCCACTTAAAAATGAAAAAAATATCAGTTATATGAGAGTTAAGGAATTTTCTAATAGAGGGATTGAATAAGTTGTTAGTACCGACTTTATCACAGTGGAAAGCCACAATCTGCCTTGTAATTTTTATAAATAATCGATTCAATCTTTTATTAAAATATCTATAAATATGTAGAAATGAAAACTTTTTATGTATTTATTTATGAAAGTATTTTTTTCATTATAATTTTTAATTTGATAATATAAATGTACATTTTTTATATTAAGTACTAGTGGGACCGGGCAGACGTTGTTCTGTCACAGACTGCCTTCTATGTTGACCGCATTTTATAAAGACCTCGTTTTATATATTATTTACCTATCTTAGTTTTTATTCACTTTCAACAATTGTTCTCTTTGCACTATGGTGCCGAGATCGCTAAATCTAGAGGGTTCGCATTCGTGCTATGCATTTTTTTGTCGCTCATACAGAATTCTGTGAAGGAGTCGATAACAGTCCCCGTATGCAGAACGGGTGGTGGTGGATGTAGCCGAAGTATTTTATCAATTGTGTGGTATATTCGTTAGATGCGTAATACAGATGGATGTCGATAGATTTTCATACTGCAATCTATTGAAAGATAACACAACTTGAATACAACCAAAGGTAGAGGCGTTTACATTGTGGAAATTCATTTTAATAAATTATTAAAATAACAATATAACTTTGTTTATTTCCTCTTATTTATTTTTACTCCACAACTAGTTTCAAGAACAACCGTTCTCTTCTTCAGGTGGGTTTAAACTAAGAACTAATTTGGTGTGGTGTGTGGCGCTATTGCAACGTCCACTCCCCCCCTTACCCCCACCTCCCGCTATACCTATGACACGGCCACACACCACACCAAATTAGTTTTTAGTTTATGTAAACCAACCTGAAGAAGAGAACGGTAGTTCATGAAACTAGTTGTGGAATAAAAATAAATAAGTGGAAATAAACAAAGTTATATTGTTATTTTAATAACCAAAAAAGTAAATACAACCCTTTTTTCTCATAAAAAAACCTTCGGGAGTATAGGTAAGTCAAAATTTGTGGTTTTGTATATTTTAAATAGGAAATCCAAAAATAAAATTAAAAAATCGTTGAAAAAAATATTTTTTTAGATCTCGACAAAAGCGCCACCTGTCCTATACAATTTTACAAAATTTCATTGAAATAGGTCGACACAATGCAAGATTTGTATAGGTGTATATTACATATGTAAGTTTATATACGTTTTATATTGCATTAAATTTTTCTTTGTTTTTTAAAAGTCTAGATTTACTCGTCAAATTGATAGATTTATGCATCGGATCAAAGCATACTGATATAGATATAGTAATTTATTATAATTCATTTTTTAGTGCGGTGGACATCCATCAACACACAAAAGCCAGATTCAAGTCTCAAGTTTTCGAGGCATTGATGAGGGGTTGATAACGTTGCAGTGATTCCGATTTACCACATTCATCCATTCCTTTTCCTTCCTCACGAGCACATTTACATATTTTTTTGTTGTTTTTTTCCTATATATTAATTTTGTTCAGCTGTAAAAACTTATATTGACTAAATTAATAACTTTTTATATAAGGTCACATTTTTATATATGGAGTACTTATTCAATTTATTTTGGTTTATTTTATTTTTATTTTATTATTATTTAATTTTTAATTCATACAAACAATATTAGATAGTTTGATTACATGGATTAAAAATATATAATGATACATCAATTATCTAAATCTAATGTCAATTACATGTGTCAAATACATATTTGTGTGTGTGTAGTGTGTAAGTAGTAAGGTATTTAAATTATTTATCTATTTATTATTCCGCTTATATAAAACTATAAAAGAGAGGGTGTGTGTGTGTGTGTGTGTGTGTGTGTGTGTGTGTGTGTGTGTGTGTGTGTGTGTGTGTGTGTGTGTGTGTGTGTGTGTGTGTGTGTGTGTGTGGGTGTGTGTGTGTGTGTGTGTGTGAGGGTGTGTATGTGTGTGTGTGTAAAAGAGAGTATGTGGACTTAAGAGTGATGGGCCATGGTAAGCTATCGTTTTCTAAATTATCTATTTGGGATATTTTCCGTCGATATTCGTTTGGGGAGTCGTAAAAAATGTCCAAGTAACACTTATTTTTTGTAATGTACATTGTTGGACTGTTTGTTTGCTTAAAATAAATAAATAAATATTATATCTTAAATACACATTATTTTGGTATAGGCTAGACTTAACAAAAAACAATACAGTGGATAAGTGTTTGCTGATGAACTAGCACATTTAAACATAAATTAAATTGATACCCGTATGAGACTTTAATTTTAATGTTAAAAAAGTATATCTAATGTTGGTATTTTACTAAATTCCCACAAAAATAAAATAATATTTAGAGAAAGAGATGTACGAGGTGTGGTATGGTTGTATTCTCCCTTTTACACGTTGTAATATTTCACCGGGGAAGATTATGGCAGATGCGCCCGAGGCACACATCTCTGATCAGGAAAACAGAGATGTAGAGAAGTGTGGCGTAAAGAGGTTCAGAGAAATATCAGAGTGAAGTGGCACGGCACCTTCGAGCGTTATCACAGACACTTCTTGTGTCGAATATCAGTTAATTACACACTTCACTGTGAAATTCTCAACGGGATTATATTATATTCCATTACAGATACAAACACCATTTTATTCTTCTACCTGGTGGTGGAACGAGACGAATTGTTATTTTAGGTATAGTTAGGTGTATCGCGATAGAGACTAAAGCAATATCAAGTCGTACGGGGAATATAACCATATATATTTATTTATATGCCTCAGAACAGACTATGTCTAGCGAGGCAGTAAAATTTCCAATGTGTGGAAAAAAAATAATAATTGTAAAATCGTAATTAGGTAGAAACTTAAAAATAAAATTGTGTTTTTGTTCTGCTTCTTTCTTTCCCCTTAGCGCTTTTGTCCCGTTTCTATCGGGGTACGCTTTGACCTGAATCCTGGAATTGGCGAGTCTGGTTATTATATTGAAGCGATTGCCATCTGACCTTCGTAACCCTTAGAAAAGGGAACCAGACAAATTGGATCATGGCTACACATAGCTAGTGATATAAATCCGCACATAGATTTTTTAAAAATCCAGAGGTGCGTGCTCCACCCGGATTCGAACCGTCGGCGTCGACCTCACGCAAGTGAGGCGACGATATTACCGCTGGGCTATCACCGCCGCATATTTTTGTATTTTTGTTCCTTTGTAATAATTTATTTATAATGTTGGAAATATACTATTCATTCATTCATTCATTCATTTATTCATTCATTCATATTCATTCAATTATTTACTTACTTGAGTTTTTGCAAGCTGACGTGTGGCGTGTGATGAAGGGTAAACTGAGACTAAGATTTTGATTTAAATTTGAATTCACTAAGGAAATAATTGATGGGTCGAGATGGGTCGGTGGCAGAGCAGTTAGCGCGCTGGGCTAGTAATCCAGTGGTCGCGAGTTCGAATCCTGCCTCGACCGATTTCGTTCACCTAAGCACAAGCATTTACTTGCTTATTTTAGGGAACGTAGCAAGATGTGTATGTACTTGTTTAACAAGGACATATTCATTTAAAAAAAAAAATTGTTAGTGTGTTTTTGGGATTTAGTTAGTTCATTTTTTAATATTTTCATATAATTGTATTGTGTCAATGTGTGTATGTTTATATTGAATTCATAATTTTAGGCGAAAGAAAAAGCCATCATGTTTTTATCATTTTTTCCATCATCTTTTTAATAATTTTATATAATTGTAGCCATTATATTTTATATTGTTTAAGCATCATCTTTTAAATATTTTTATATATTTCTTCGTAGGTACTTATTATGCACTTTTTTTATTAATCATAATTGATATTTAAATGTTGTTTTTTTTTATCATAACATATATATGTCTATTTTTAAGGATGTTTTTGTTACTATGATTATTTTGTTACTTTGCTTTTGTTCTATATTATGTAAATAGTTGCAACTCCCTTCAAAACACGAGTATATCTCTTTTTGGAGGAAGTCATATTATTAAGTGTATTAAGGGTGGGACTGCTGCAAACGTACCTATTTTTCAATTTGATATACCATCATTATTTTTTATCAAATCGTTTTGAAAAAAATAATTTAGATAGTTTGGATATTAATAAACAAAAATATACCTTTACTTTTTGATAATGTTCTGTATAAATTCTTGTAGAAAAATAATGGCATACTCCGATTTTCAACGTTTATCATATATTTTTAATAAACTATAAGGCGTAGAGTAATATATTTTTTTTTTAAATTAAAGAAGACAAAAATATCTAGTAAAATATGATGTGACGTTGCATTAATGCTTCAGGTTTAGTAAATAAACCTAAAAAACATTTATTTTTCATTCAGCGCCATTGTGTAATAAAAGTTTTTTTGGTTTATTTATTTAACCTGATGCGTTAATGCAACGTCATATCATATTTTTCCAGGTATTTTGTACTTCTTTAATTTTTAAAAAAAAATATTGCTCTATACCTTATATTTTTTTAGAAATATAAGATAAATGTCTAAAATCGGGGTATGCTTATTATTTTCCTACAAGAATATATACAGAACATAATCAAAAAGTTAAGGTATATTTCTCTTTATTATTATCCAAACTAACTAGGTTATTTTTTCAAAATGATTCGTTTAGTAATAATGATGGTTTATCAAATTGAAAAAATAGGTACGTTGGCAGCAGTCACCCTCTTAATTTCTTTTTTGCTATGTATTTTTTTATGTAAAATATGTCTTTTTGTAATAAATAAATAAATAAATAAAAATAAATAAATAAATATTAATTTATTTTTTTATTTTTATTAAATTAATTTCTCACACTAATATTGCTTCTCTGGGTTGGAAACACTGGTTAGTTGGAAGAAATTGCCATATGGCAATAGACTCGCAGGGTGAAAGGAAGTTTTTTTTTATTGTTATCGTGGATAATATCTCAGTTGATTAGGTATCTAACTGCTGTTTCAAAGGTCCCGGGTTCGATTCCCGGTAGAAACACAGTTTTTTATTATGTTTTCAGTATGGATCTGTGAGACAATAATTAATATCGCAAGTCTCCAGAATGTGGCAATGACTTGTTATTTGGTGCGTGTTAAATTAACGTTTGACATAGTATCTGTTAGTTGCCCGAGAAGTAAAAAATAAAATATCCACGATATGGGTCATCATGAGGGTTTTGATTCCGCCGCTTGACCGGACTTGTCATACAGTTCCAATGACTTTTCAAACTGCAAAATTCAATAAATTACAATCGAATAATGATGTTTGAACGATCAATATAGGTATAATTAAATATAATTACTTGTTCTTTAGGATAATGAAATCGGTTGAGGCATCAAAGGTGGGGTTCGAACTCTCCATAACTGGATTATAAAGTCAGTGAGATGCCCGCTCTGCCACAGACCCCATCTTATCGACTTGGTGTTGTTATAGTTATCTGTAGATCACTGAATGTGCTTGCGAAATGTTCACCGATAATTCTTTCAAATAATTCTATAGATAATATTGCTTTTTGGGCAACTCACATGACAGACTTGTGTAGCGCTCATCCCCATTTATTTTCATTATTTTTGATATTTAATAGAAAAGAATAATTTTTCTACTCCCACCACCACCCGCTCTGCCTATGGGGACTGTAATCGGCCCCTTCACAGAACGCTAAGTGAACGACAAAAAAAATGCATAGCACGAAAAGTAGCTCATGGAGCCCTCTAGATTAGCAATCTCGGCACCATAGTGCAAAAAGAAACAATCAACAAGTGCGAACAGAAAATTCACAGAAAAGAATAATTATGAATAACAATTTAGATGGGTGGTGGCAGAACGGTTATCGCGCTGGGTTAGTACCTAATCCAGTGGCACCGAGTTCGAATCCGGCCACGACATATTTCGTTCACCTTTAGCACAAGCATAATATGCCTAATTAAGGGAATGTATGAGGATGTACTTGTTACAAGGACACTTCGTTCTTTAAAGAAATTGAATAATATTTGAGAGTCGGCAATATTTTTATAAAAATCAAAAAAAAAAATATTTTCCCCTTATTTTCCCTTATTTCATTTTTAGAGTACAAACAGTCATAACTACAATGTATAAACACAAATGAGTTACCAGCATATGGACCAGTGAAGACTCTCAATATTACCAATTTTCAATTAAAGTCAAAATTAAATAATAAAAAAAAACAATAATTCGATTTATAAACAAATAATTAAATCAATAAATAAATCAATTAATTAATAAAAAGAGAGAAAAAAAAATCAATAAACAAATTAATAAATATATAAATATATATACAAATAATGCATAAACAATGGAACAATTACTTGTGTCACACGTCACTTTTATTGAGTAGTTAAGAATCAGATGATTCAAGGACTTCTCGTACACCTCTCCTAAACTGTCCCTTATTCAATAAAAATATGTCCAGGTCACCGAATAACATATTAAACTGCGAACAACTGCGCTGCATAAACGAATTTATCGTACAATTGAAGATTTTTTCATGCATAGGCAGTAACTTCCGATTTAAAAGTATAAATTATATCATAAATAATAATAATAAACACTTTCTTACACCCTACGCAAGTGGCGAGTCCATTGCCAAATGGCCATTTCTTCCAACTAACCAACGTTTCCAGCCCAGAGAAGAAAGAATTCCGTACGAAATGAATTGTAATATATTTCTCATATGCTGGGGATCAAACCCAGGTCGCCCGCACAGAAGTCAATCGGCTCACCAACTGTGCCACGGGGGTCGGCATTATGACATCTTACGGGGTAGAAGTAAGAGCCGACTCCGACAGAACAAAAAAAATCTTCAATTGGCTGAAATGAAGATCCTACGCTCCATTGCAGAAAAAACCCTAGGGTACCGCATCAGAAATCTGATGATCAGGTCTATATGCGGTGTCGAGGACATAACAAGATGAGAACGTAGCAGAAGACGCTTCTGAAGAGACAAAGTCGAACGCATGTACGACCTGCGAAGAGATGGAAGGTTATTGGACCTGTTCCTCCCAGGATAGTCCACCCTTACAATCAGTTTTATTGACCTTATACACCACGAAGAAACTATAACATAATTAAAAGAAGAAACTATAACATATAATTAAAAGAAGAAAGTATAACATATAATTAAATGAAGAAACTATAACGTATAATTATAAGAAGAAACTATAACATATAATTATAAGAAGAAACTATAACATATAATTATAAGAAGAAACTATAACATATAATTATAAGAAGAAAATATAACATATAATTATATGAAGAAACTATGACATAAAATTAAAAGAAGAAAGTATAACATATAATTAAAAGAAGAAACTATAACGTATAATTATAAGAAGAAACTATAACATATAATTATAAGAAGAAACTATAACATATAATTATAAGAAGAAAATATAACATATAATTATATGAAGAAACTATGACTTAAAAGAAGAAACTATAACATTTAATTAATTATAAGAAGAAACTTATAAAATATAATTATATGAAGAAACTTTGACAGATAATTATAAGAAGCAACTAAAACATATAATTATAAGAAAAAAACTATAACATATAATTTATAAGAAGAAACATATGATTTGCAATTATGTGGTTCACTGTTGGTTCTCTCTACTCACCTTATTGCGGATATGACGGATATTATTTTTCAGAACGTTTTAAAAAAATAATTTTCGATATAAATCAAGCAGACATTGATACAGATATTGATAAAGAAAAAAATACATATATAAAGAGTGTGGTTGATTGAATTTGTTGTTATAAGTGTGCGCAACGAACACAGGAAATTGAACGATAACATTTTTCAAATCGAATACCGTTCCATTTCAAAGAATTTTTGCTATGTGCCGCCGTATCTGTGCGGCGGGTATCTTTTCTGAACGGTTCTGTGATGTAATCATGTTTTTTGTCTATGAAAAAATATATTGCTGTCTATAGAGCTTTCATGACCTTTTTGATATAAATACGTTGCACTCCTATCTCCGCTTTCAGTGTTGGTAGGGTAAACCTGCTGTTTCAAGTGCAGTTTCTTTTTGTGTTTTCAGATTACTTCTTATGTTCTTCGTTTGTTCTTTCAGAGTTTTGCCGTTCCCACAAGCAGAACGGGTGTAGAAGGTTGAAATAACATTATACTATTAGAAAAAGTAAATCTTTTTCTTCGTCTTGATCTATGTAGGTCATACCTAATATGACTTGTTTGTGAAGGTGGCCTATCCTGGGAGGAGGATTTCCAGTTGTCCTTGAGCGATTGTAACTTTTAAAAATAATTGTCCTATTTGCTATTGCAAGTACTGAATTCATTGGTGGAATGGCAGTTTATCGTAACAAATTGGTGTTTTGATTCCAGAGAAGTACGTAAATTACGAACATATTGAACGAATGTAATAGTTTTTTCATCTCATGGGTATTTTAATATTAAATTAAAAATTCTATAAAGCTTGCTAAAATTTTCAAATCCCTCATTTCAGGTATAAAAAGAAACCCATTTTTTTGATCAGAATAGACAGTTGAAATGCAGGTTTTTTCAAATTAAGACTATACGTAATCTTCTGGCCGGACATGAAAACACATATATTTGTTTTTATTGTGTTGTATGTACATTGATGATATTGTTCAAACCCCACAATGTTCAGGTTAAACAATCTGTGAAATGAGTTATTTCTTGAAATGGAAACAAACAATATACAATATACCTACCCAGCGGTTATAATTAAAATTGAAAACTTTTATGATCCCAACAAACCTTCCCTGTATGGGTGGTTTCATACGGATCAATATTATACCATCAAACACTGAATCTAGCTGCCGACATAGTTTCTTATTTTATAACGTAGGTATTATTTTTTGTCTCAACAGTAAATTCTGAAAATAGTCGCAATAGCAAAAGACTTACTTAGAAAAAAATACTTAAAAAACTAACCAAACCTTACTAAAAGTGAGGTACCGTGGATGCTATATCCGCTCTTTTTCAATTCATTGAGTTATTCAGCCATGGGACAGTTATAGACTATTCTTTGTATAGATCTCTTAATGCCAATTGAAGCAAATATGTGGAAATAATAAAGTATTATGTAAATTGTCGATTGTTGCGTCATAAAAAAATTAAAATTCTATACGTCATAGTCTATTTTTATGTCTTTTTTGATATAAAATTTTATGTTTTTCTTTTGAAATAACTTTGAATACTTAATTTTGAAATTTGATTGATTCATTTTTGCTATCTTGGTTCAAATGCTGCATTTAATATAACTTCACCAACAGGTTTCAAAAATAAAACTTTCCGCAAGAGGTTTCAAAAAAACATGTAAATAATTCCATATTTGATCAAAACTGATTCTGAATATTAATTATATTTTTATTTGTTCTAATGAATAAAATGTAGGTATCGGATCTATAAAAATAATACAAAAAGAGAAGATATTGTAAAATATATTATTGTTTGTAAGTTATGACCAATGGGCTATAGGCCATTACCATTCGCAGCAGAATTGTAACTGCCCATAGGAACCTTACTTGAATATTTAAAACTAAAGGATGCATACTTAATCTCCATTTGAGAATTTCGGGAAAATACTCAATTTTTACGAATATAATGTTTTTCTTTGCTAAAATCATTGGCAACATATATAAAACATTTATGTACTTAGAGAACGAGTATATGAACGAATGAACGAGAACGAATTTATCTTTTTTTTATTTTTATTTATTTTTATTCTTTTTATTTCTGTTTATATTCTTTATCTCTCTCGTCCTTTTCTTTATGTTTGAGTATGATGGTTGTATTCAATCAACATTTGTGTGGCTTGTCTTCTGTATAATTAAAAACAAAAATATTACCAAATTTTAATGTATTTACACACATTTCTTTAACTTCACTTATCAGTATGTAAAAGACTGGTGGAGTGGAGACCGAGAGGCGACAAGAGACCACAAGGGCGACCACCTAACAGATGGATGGACGACATAAAAAGATTTATTGGACCACAGTGGATGGGAGTCGCACAGGAACGGGAGGAGTGGAGAAGGAGAGGGGAGGCCTATGTCCTGCAGTGGGCAAACACAGGCTGACGATGATGATATGATGATCAGTATGTAGTGGATTTTCGCATTCGATGTTTTACAAACTTCCTGACCAATTGGCGGTCGGAAACTTTCAGAATTTGTATATTCCCGATGTAAGCGTTAACCATGACAATGCATATTAAAACTGTTTCTTCACATATTGATAACATTGAACAATAAATAAATGAATAAATAATTAGGATGATTTTTATAGCGCCGTTTTTGTGATAAACTCACAAAGAACACAAGATATGCGTTTCCGGCTGCGCGTTAATAAAATAAGTATTTTATTCGGTTAGTTGCAACAATATTGTTGCGTATAGAGAGAAGGGAAAATACTGCACCTACCTTGGCAGCCTTCTTCCTTCGTCTTGTGTAGTGTCTTCACGGAGGGCACTACACCAACCTCTATGACACAACACTGAATTACACTTTAAAACTTCCTCTGAACACGGTTCAGGAATTCAAAATAGCGCACGGCGCGTAGTTTCGATGATTGATGCGAAAAGGTAGAAAATATGTATATTTTCTCTTGAGTCGACTATATAACTTTCTGTCACAGTGCAATGCGTTCACACACGACGAGAGAGTATTGACGATTGTTTTTGTTCCTATGTAGGTAACAATATTTCAGGGATCGGAAAAGGTTGGAAGTGTTGCCACATTTACCGAACATCCTCCCCTCCGAAGAGGCCTGGTATGTATACCACGGCTCTTCTAAAACTATATGACAAACACATAACGAAATATAAAAAAAATACATAAATTTGGAGACATATAGCAAACAAATCCCCAAACTTAATGGTCATGTGAAGGTACGACCTTCATACAAGCAAAAAAAAATAAGATAAGCAAAAAAATAAGATAAACAAAAAAGGAAAAAAAAAGTATACCTAACTAATACAAAATAAAGGAAAACTTAAACTTTACAAATCATTGTCATTTTGACAAGGAAGTGGGCATAGCTTCGAAACTGGTCTCATCAAGATACCACTAGGTGTCTTTAATTCAACCACACGAGTGACTCCGTCCTGAGAGGAGACAAGCTTCGATATTCTACCCAATCGCCACTGCAAGGGTGGCATGTTGTCCTCTCGTATGACAACAAGATCTCCGACATTTGGAGGAATCGTGGCCTTAGGCCATTTAGATCTCTGCTGGAGAGTATGCAGATACTCTCGCTGCCACCTGTTCCAGAATGATTGGGAAATCGACTTAATTAATTGGTAACGTGTAAGTCTAGAAACGTGCACGTCATCCATACGTTTTTCAGGAACGGCTACAAGAGGTTGACCTATTAAAAAATGGCCTGGAGTTAGTACATTCCACTCTGAGGCGTCCTCCGACAGAGACGTTAAAGGTCTTGAATTCATGACTGCCTCTACTTCCGCACAAACCGTCATGAACTCTTCTAAAGTTAATATCTGCTCTCCAATTACTCTCTTCAGTAAGGTTTTAGCCACCTTAATTCCGGCTTCAAACAATCCTCCGCTGTTTGGGTAACTTGGAGCATTAAAATGCCAAGTGATACCACGCTGGCTGGCTTTGTTTGACAATACCTCCTGCACTGCTGAACTTGAGAGGTACTTATCAACTTCATTGAGATGTCTGCTACTCCCTACATAATTTGTGCCGCAATCTGATCGAATAAACGTCGGAAGTCCTCTACGGGATGAGAACCTCGAGAAGGCTGCAAGAAATCCCTCAGTTGAGAGGTCCGACACAACTTCTAGATGGACTGCCTTCGTGGCCAGACAGACAAATATGCATAAGTAGGCCTTAAAGGTTTGAGAGTATCTTATTTTATTTGCTCGCATAGTAAAGGGACCACCATAATCTGTGGCGACTCGTTCGAAGACCCGACCGACTCGAACACGGTCCGATGGGAGGTCTGCCATCTGAGGGCACACCGACTTGGGGTTTACCTTAAAACACGTGACGCACTTATGAATACGACTACGTATTACACGCCGAGCAGAAACAATCCAAAACTGCTGTTGTAAAATAGCATTCAGCGCATTGGGACCGATATGGCAATGTACCTTATGATAGTTGTCTACAATCAGATTAGTTAAGTGAGAAGATTTAGGGAGAAGAATGGGAAATTTAGAATTATATGGAAGAGTAGAATGTCTCAGTCTCCCTCCAACTCGTATCATACCTTCGCTATCCAGGAAGGGAAATAATTTTTGCAAGTGTTTCACGGAGCAGGGACGGCCATTCCTCAACTTGTCTATCTGTTCAGAAAACGCAATTAATTGTTCCCATTTAATAAGTTTGAAGAGTGATAATTTTAACTCCTCTACAGAAAGAGGACCGGTACATTTTTTAAATTTGTGACGACAATTATTGATAAATCTTATGCAGTAAGCTGTAGTTCGTTGCAGTCGTTGCAAGGAACTAAATTTAATAACAAAAGACTCCTCCATGTCTGCACATAGAGCAATCACCTTGGTCTCACGGAGACCAGGGAGTTTGTGTGAGTCTAAAGACTCTCTCTTTTGGCACGGCCAAGTTTCGAAAGAGTCCTTTAGCCATGGTGGATGCCACCACAATTCATGATCCAATAATACGGAGGGATATGCACCCCTAGATGAAATGTCAGCGCAGTTTAATTTTGATGGTACATATCTCCATGTGATATGGGCCGTAGAACTTAAAATCTGGGAAACACGGTTTCCTTCGTAGATTTGTAGTAAGTGAGGCGGGGTTTGGAGCCACGACAGGCAAATAGTGGAGTCTGACCAACAAATTACATTATCAATTTTGATTCTACCAAGGAATGACGAAACGCAAAAATTTATTAAACGTGTTAACAACAATGCAGCATTTAATTCTAGTCTAGGGATAGTCATCTTCGTGCGCACAGGGGCTACCTTTGACTTAGTCGCCAAGAGGCTGACATTCACCTGACCCTCATTGTTCACGGTTCTAAGATACACGACTGCAGCATATCCACAGAGTGAACCATCGCAAAATTCATGTATGGATACTTCAGTTAAACCCTCGTGAAATGCTTGTCTTGGAATATTAAATCTCTCAATAACACTCGCTACAATTTTGCAACAAAGGACTAAAATTAAACATACTAGAACAATTAGAAATTAACAAGAATCTGAATAATAATATCATCAACGAACAGATTAACACATATAGTTCTCCCTTACTTAATATTTTCAAACCTAATAATGTATAATGTATAGTTAGATATAATCTCAGTGTATATTTTATCTTATATGTTTAATCTTATATTATGTTCAGTAAATGGGTATCTAGATTGCCAAAAGTGGGTATATCCCACAGATGAATATCCCATACAGCTGCAACACGACCTAATTGTTTAGGACTAGATATAATATTTTAACTGTAACAACCACCCACCCCAAAGCAATTAATGCATAATATAAGATATTATTTCAACGTGTATTTTTTTTTTTCTCATATTTAGTAAGTAGATACCTAGGCAATAAATGTGGGTATATCCCAAAGATGACAATTCCCCACAGCTGCAATTAGGTACAAATTCTCAGGTAAGAATAAGAGATTAGAAATTGATATAATTCTTAAACTGTAACAACCACCCACCTTTTTTGCTTTGTATAAATTCCATCTAATGTAATAGTATATAAGAAAAAACCACACCATGTACTTCACCAGTTGAAAAGGCCTTCACCAGGCGAAACGGTCGTTCTGGAGAGTAAAAATAAATGTAGAAAGAAAAACAAGTGTTTAATTTATTTTAAAAACACTTAAATCAGCTACAAAATTCTTCCATTCTTTGACAATTTCTTGAGGCGGAATGTCATCCCAAGAAGTGTGCAACAACCATAATTTCTGAATGATTAATTTTGCCTTGAACGTTATAGGAGAGATCCAACCCAATGGATCGAATATTCTTGCAATAGTAGATAAAATCGCTCTCTTGGTGCATTCATCTCCGGGCACATTCACTCGATACCTAAACACATCAGCTAATGGATCCCACTGGATCCCTAAGACCTTAATGCAAGGAGACGAGTCTGCAACGTCGAAAGATCTTGGCACTTCACAATGATCAGCTGGTACATCCTCAAGCAACTGGTTGCAATTCGATGACCATTTACGTAGCTCGAAACCTCCCATTTTTAGCAGTGAAATAAGTTCCTGCTTAAGTAGTACTGCATCCTGAAGTGTTGCAGCAGTGGTGATGATGTCATCAACAAATATTTGAGACTGTAAGACCTTCGAAGCCATAGGAAACTGAGACTCCCCAATCCTTGCGAGCTCACGGAGCACCCTCATGGAGGCATAAGGCGATGACGTCACGCCATATGTGACTGTGCACAAGGCGTAATGTCTAATAGGATCTGAAGGAGAGTCTCTCCAAAGAATCAACTGATATGGCTGATCCTTGGGATCAATCAGAATCTGACGGAACATCATTTTAATATCGCAAATTAAAGCTATTGGATGAATACGAAAGTTAAGTATGATGTCTGCAATATCGCGGTGTAATTTGGGGCCAGCATACAGACAGTCGTTGAGAGACACTGAAGTAGATGTCTGTGCACTCGCATCAAATACTACCCTAATTTTTTTTGACTGATTTGTTGTTTTAAAAACGGCATGATGAGGTATATAATAATGCTTACCAGGTTGAGTCACACCCTTATAAAGAGTCATATGACCCAATGATAAATACTCATTCATAAAATTTGTATATTCGAATTTTAGGTTTTCATTTTGAGAAAATCGTTTTTCCAAATTTAAAAACCTACGCAGCGCGGCGTTGTAAGAATTTCCCAGTTGAGGGTGAATTTTCTTAAATGGCAGTCTAGCCATGAACCTACCGTTAGGTATTCTTTGAAGAGTTTTCATGAAAAACTCCTCACATTGATCATCTTCTGGGTTGCAAGGCATTACCTCAGGAAGATTTTCTGAGTGCCAAAAATTTTCAATTAATTTATCTAACGAAGTTTCTGAGTGGAAGGAATGTATCGCAAGATTATTGCTCAACGTGCGATGAGATGAATCATCATATGGACCACTAATAACATAGCCAAAGATGGTTCCTAATGCCGTGGGTATGCCTTCTGAGAAATGAACTGACGAGCCATCCAAAAGACTTGCATACAAATCTGCTCCCAATAGAACGTCTATTTGAGCAGGTTCATAAAAATATTCATCAGCAAGGGATAAATTTTTATATGCATTAAAAACCCTTTGAGGGACACGGGCTGATGGTATATTATTGGTTAGGCGATTTAGTACTAGGGCCGTAGTAGAAATTAATTCACCACTGCGTTGTTTCATAGTAAGAAAAACTGAACCGCGAACCTGAGTAATATTTCCTCCCAGTGACGTCACTGGAACCTGAATTTTATTGCGCTTTAATGATAGACGCTGAATGCAACTCTCCGTTATGAAGGAGGACATTGACCCACTATCTAGCAGACACCGTACAAGATGAAAGTTCCCAAATGAATCTTTAATAGGTATGCGAGCTGTAGCAAGTATGACTTGCTTCGTTTGAGAAATTGTGCCTGAATGAATTTCGGCAGATGTAATTAACTTGTTTTGATCTGAAACTGTTTGAACAATTTGTTTGTTTTCGAAATGTAGCAAAGTATTATGTTTATGTGACTGACACAATTTACATTTTCCGGAACTCTTGCAATTTTTAATATCGTGATTTTTCATACAAGAGAAACACAGTCGATTTTCCTTTACAAAATCACGACGTGTTTTAACGTCCTGCCTTTTAAATTGTTCGCATGCGAAAATTGCATGCGCTTGATTCTTGCAGAAATGACATTTAATGTTATTAGAAGGTAGCACAGAATGGAATGTACTCTTGAGTGTTTTTCCCTTTGAAAATTGCACAGAAGTAACATCTAAGACATGACATTGATCTTCCAAAAATTGTAACAGTTTGGGAAATTTTGGCATCTCATTTTTGGGCAATGTTAATTCAAATCGGCAGCGTAAATCAGAATACAATTTTCTTATTAATATATGAACCAAAATAAAGTCCCACTCATTAACATTGATATTCAAAGAAATTAACGCCTGCGAATTTTCCTTGACAATATTTAGAAAATTACGCAACTGTGATACATTTTCCACAGGCTTAACGGCGAGCAAATTCGATAAATGATTATCTGCAATTAACCTCACATTATTAAAACGTTCATTAATAAGTTTATATGCCAGATCATAGTTTTCTTCGCTTAAGGATAAGTGTTTTATCACACGTGAGGCATCATCCTTCAAGCAAGAGGACAGATAATGCATTTTTTGAATGCCATTTAACTGATTATTCGAGTGAATCAATGTATTGAATATCGAGATAAAATTGTTGAAATCTACATATGAACCATTATAGGTAGGCAACGGTATATGTGGCAGACTGATATTTTGAATTCTACTGCTTTCATTATTTTTTGATACTTGCTTATCACTACATAATTCAAAATATATTTTTATTTTATAATATATATAATAATAACTTGGTATACACCACTTTTGAGCACAAATAACTGTCGACCGGTTTCGAGAACGATGTTCTCATCTTCAGGATGACTTACGTACTAAATTAAAAATGAAAATATAGACTTAACCTAAACTAAAGATGTGGGAGGAGTCAATTCAAAAGTAGTGGGGCAAGCGACAACCCGGTGTTTAGGAAACGCAAGATATAAATTATTTATTAATATATTTATTATTTTTTTTTATTATTATTAATTTAATCTATGTTAATTTATTTGATAGGGAATATATTTAGTAGCGGACTATTAGGAAAATTAATTTGATTGTTTATTATATCCTGGTTATTGTTTATGCTTTTCCTAATTTCTAATATTTCCAAATCAGCTAATTTTAAATTTGAATGTCCTGTATGTAATATCTGTAAACCTGTATTAATGTCAAAATGATGATTAAATTCTATAAGGTGTTCAGCGAATTCTGAAAAATTATTATTTTTCAGACAGCGTAAGTGTTCTTGTGTTCTAATTTGAAAATTTCTATTTGTTTTCCCTATATAAAATTGATTACAGTCATTACAACTTAATTTGTATACTCCTGATTTTTCTAATTTATTTATCTTGTCTTTATTATTAAGTATTATATTTTTCAGTTTATTATTTGTATAGAAGGCTGGTGAAATTGTGTTCGGGATATTCTTTTTTATTAGATTTGATATGTCATTGTTAAAAAATAATAATTTTCTCCATTTTTTATTGTTGTTATCCTCAATTATTTTTGGGTAAAGGTATTGGTCTTTAAAAGTTTTCTTTATTTTTTTGTTTAAAATATTATTGACAATTTCATCCTTGTAACCATTGTTACGGGCAATTTGTTTTATAGTGTTCAATTCTTTCAAATAATTATCTCTCGATAAGGGAATTTTTAAAAGTCTATTAATCATTGAATGAAAAGCTGACATCTTTTGTGACACGGGGTGGTTAGAAGAGTTATGTATTATTAAATCCGTGTATGTGGTTTTTCTGTAAATTTTATAATCTAATTTGTTATCAAGTATGGAAATTGTTAAATCTAAAAAATTTAAACTTAAATCTTCACCTATCTCTAATGTAAATTTAATATTCTTATGTAATTTATTTAGGAAGTTAAGGAACACGTTAAGCTGTCTTTTTGTACCCACCCAAATACAAAAAATGTCATCAACATACCTTTTCCAACAAAATATATATTTTAATAATAAATTATTACTATTAAATATTTTGTTTTCCAAGGAGTTCATGAAAATATCCGCGATCAAAGGACTAGTATTGGACCCCATAGATAATCCGTCTTTTTGTTTAAATATAGTATTGTCAAATTGAAAAAAGTTTTGGTTTAAAATTAGATTGAATAGGGTGTTTAAGTCGTAGGCTAGATTTTTATCGATGTCCGAAGAATTAAGTAAATTGCTAATAATTGTTTTACATTCTACAGTTGGTATACTCGGAAAAAGGTTAATGACGTCAAACGAAACTAATAATGCATTATTAGGGATTTCCAAGTTATTTAGGTAATCTACAAGTTCAAAGGAATTTTTAATTGTGTATGTCGGTTTAAAAATATTAATGTTGTTAAATACCTTGTTAACTGCCGATGCTATCTTGTAAATAGGTGAGTTACAGTTGGATACTACTGGCCTAATAGGATTATCAACTTTATGTATCTTAAGTAAACTATATAATTTTGGTACTTGTGGATTACTTAAAATTAAATTATTGTTTCTATTCAAATTCACAAAAATATCACTTTTACATCGCTTTAAAGAGTCTTTAACTTGTTCTTGAGATTTATTCACTGGGTTCTTCTTAATTATCTCGAAGTTTTCACTGCTGAGGAAAGTCATGGTTTTTTCTACATAGTCACTTTTATTCATTACTATAACTGTGTTACCTTTATCAGCTTTTGTAATTATTAAGTTTTCTCTACGGGTAGTTGATGCAATATTTTTTGCTAGTCTTTGTTCACTATTAGAAAAGTTGTTCTGAGGTATTATATTCTCCGTGTTAATATTTTTTAATATTTCAATATTTTTATAGTGGAAAGATTTATGTTGGTAATTCAACGCGCCGTTAATATCGCCGTCGACAGTTATTTGTGCTCAAAAGTGGTGTATACCAAGTTATTATTATATATATTATAAAATAAAAATTATAATGTTAATGTTAATAGCGCCGTCGACAGTTATTTGTGCTCAAAAGTGGTGTATACCAAGTTATTATTATATATATTATAAAATAAAAATTATAATGACGCCACAAAGTTACTTCCTTAAAAATAAAAAAAAAAAAAAAAAAAAAAAAAAAAAAAAAAAAAAAAAAAAAAAAAAAAAAAAAAAAATAAAACTGAATTACAAAATATATTTGTTTGATTTCATAATAGTTTTCGATAAACTGATTATACCTATCACTATGTGTCTCAGAATCGAAATCAGACTTTGCCGCGGCTTCTATGAGAATATGATTCTCATAAAATTCGGATTTGATATTCTCTAAGTCAGAATAACGCACTTTAAATTTTATTATGTTCGATTCCGAGGGGTTTAATTTCGCCTGTATAGCGAAATCGAATAAACACTTTAAATTTAAAACTGCAAGTGAACACTTAACTGTTTTGTTCGTCATTTTAAACACAGATAATATAACTCTACACAAGGAGTATATAATACTTTACACTATACATACAATATAATAATATAATATACACTTATTATTGTTATTTGTCAACATAAGATCGAGATATAGGTACCTAGATAATATTATACTGTACGGCTGTCAGTTCAGTAGTAAACAACGTGAAGTTAGTTACAGATATTTGACCATAGAAAATAATTCACACTGCTCTGAACTAAGCAACTATTGCCGTTTCACAAATAAAATAATTATAAGAATAGCCACAAAAAAATAATAAATATAATTTTACCTACATAATTATGTAGTACACCGACCAAAACGAGGTTATTGTTTGCTATTGTCTTCAAATAATAAATTGATATTTCAGAATAATATTATGTATAATACTATGTTGAAATATTACAAATATAACGAAATAACACAATTTACGTGTGTTTTGTCATACAAATACGATTTGATGACGTCCGATGTGGCTGGAATTTAGGATAATAGGCTCGGAATGGACCATAGGATGGACAATCCGGATCGAAAGGACCAAAAGATGTTGCGTATAGAGAGAAGGGAAAATACTGCACCTACCTTGGCAGCCTTCTTCCTTCGTCTTGTGTAGTGTCTTCACGGAGGGCACTACACCAACCTCTATGACACAACACTGAATTACACTTTAAAACTTCCTCTGAACACGGTTCAGGAATTCAAAATAGCGCACGGCGCGTAGTTTCGATGATTGATGCGAAAAGGTAGAAAATATGTATATTTTCTCTTGAGTCGACTATATAACTTTCTGTCACAGTGCAATGCGTTCACACACGACGAGAGAGTATTGACGATTGTTTTTGTTCCTATGTAGGTAACAATATTTCAGGGATCGGAAAAGGTTGGAAGTGTTGCCACATTTACCGAACAAATATTATTTTACTCTTTTTGCATAAATATAAAATAGTTGAAATATAAAAACAGTTTAAATCATAACTTATAATATACATTTATTACCTAACTGTGACTATGTGAATAAAACTAAAGGAAACTTGAATAATTTAATATTTGATTTTATGCTAGTGAAAAACCGATTACAGATTATATGAGAAGAAAAATTTAGAAAGGTTGTGTCAAATTGTATTTTCATTTATTTGAATAATTAAACTTTTATATTATATTATTCAAGACACAAAAATAGGGGGTATTTCTAGTTGTAAAGTCAAAGATAAATTAATAGGATACCTCGCGAATAACCAGGAAAATTAAATATTTTTTGTGTAAACTTTTGTATTTATTAATCGTTATGTGATTATCTTCTTACTGAAAACTGTTTTTAATGTAAAGCAAATGATCAATTGTCGGTCTTTGTGACTCAGTTGATTAGATATCTGACTGCTGGGCTAAAGGTCCCGGGTTCGATTGCCGGTGAAAACACGGTTTTTAATTGCCTTTTCGGTCTTAATCTGTGAGACGATCAATATCTTAAGTCTCCAGAATGTGGCAATTTGTTATTGGAACGTGTTTAATAAATTTTTGACAAAATTAAATAAATAAGATAATCGTATATTACAAGTTTATCGAATATTACTTTCTTCTCAATAAATCACCTGAAGGATGGTTAGTAAGGACCTAGTAAAATTGTAGAAATATTTTCATTTAACCGATGGAGATGTAAAGAGTATGGAACAGATAGGATTAAAATGTTTTATAACTCAAAATAAGCGTCTTATTACAAAAAAATAAATCTTTTTTTATAATACCGGCAATATAGTCTATTATTAAGGTCTAATATTTATAATACACAATAATGATACATTCAATTTTATGTTAGTTAAATAAAAGTAAACGATGAACCTTTGCCATAGCTCAACTGGAACGCTTCTCTAGAACCTATTTTAGGTAATTTAGGTTAGTTTGAGAAATAAGTATTTCGTGATCGGAATGAAAAAATTTTTTTTTTCAGAAAAGGCTATTTTACAGCCACATTCTATGATATAATTAAATGGTGATTCTAATCAGGAATACCAAAAAAAAATACCTAATTTAGTTTACAGGAAATGATTGAATTTGAATTTTATAAGTATGTCGTGAAAGATGTAAATCTTAAATCGAATATTTTTTTAATTGCATATACGCAAACATTGTGTTGTAAAATAAAAATAAAAAAATAATAAGAATGTTGTTCATAATTTCACACATAGATGGCTATAGAAAAAATTCCTTATTTTCAAGCGAAAAGAATTTCAGTATTACAATATACAAAACATTCAAAATTTAATTGATAGGGATTTCATTAAAAAGGCATAATTGGTGAAAGTTGTGCAAGCGCATAAAGTGATCACGTAAACCAGCCGATGACAGGTCGTAAGCCCTGTAGGTGCCTTGATTTCCCGGTTCTCCTACAGTAAATATTCCAACTTCGTCTCTATTGAGATAATTAAAAATCTGTTAAAAAATACCTCTGACTCCCGACAGGGAAAAAAATCCAATGTTTTCGCATATGCAATAATAAAAATATTCGATTATTATTATAGTTGACTTACATATAGAAAAAAATCATTCCGCGTACCTACTATGACGAAAGTCGCTGGCTCTTGGTCTATTCGCACTAACTGAATCGATTAGTCATACACGTCAAGGAGATGATACCGGTTAAAACTTTCAAAGATGTTGCGTTAACTTATAAATAAAACTATAAAGTTTCGTGCGTTAAATATGTTCGTGGAAGTTATTAGGAATGTCGACTTAGAAAATTTATAGGAAATAAATTAGTAGTGCGGTTTGGAGTTAGTTTGGAAAGGATTGCTTTTGTTGCCCTCCAGAACGGATTTAGTACAAGTTTATGGCCATCGTTTATCGTGGCAATTAAACTTTTTAACCTACTTTCAGTGTTGGTTAGTGACGAGTTATAATCTAATATAAAAAAAAACTTTTCTTTTATAATATAACTCCCATACTAAAGTCATCATTTTATTACGCGCGACAGTATCTCTTTTACAACTCGGCGTATCTGTATCGTGCCTTTAGCTATTTTGGTAATTAATTGGCTAACTATTATTAGTATTTACCGTAATTTAAGCCGGTGGAATTATGTGAACCTAAACTGTTTTTACTTGAAGTGAGCACTTCGAGCAAAAAATATAAATATTTACACTGTGGAAATCGCGTTTTTTTGCACACACAAAATATTATTTGTAGTAATTTGTTTGTTTACAAATATAACGTCAAACCTTTTCCCAGTTTGGTGCAGATATAAAGCCTCATTTTTATAATAATAATAATAAACACTTCATTGCACCCTGCGCAAGTGGTGAGTTTATTGCCATACGGATTTTTTTCCAACTAACCAGAGTTTCTAGCCCAGAGAAGCAATGATTGCGGGAGGAATGAATTTAAATACATTTATCTTCTGCTGATGGACGAACCTAGGACGCCTGCACAGAAGCCAAACAGCGTATCAACTGTGCTGCGGCCGTCGTTTTGCAATCATTTTAATTTTTTTGCAACATTTTGACTAATATGATATCTCATTAAAAGTGGAAATTTAAATATGTTTAGTTGTTTACAAGGTTCTCCTTTATATTTCAAAAAATGTGCCGTCAGAAATACCTACACATTGAAATCTTTGAGAGCACAAAAAATAATTATTTACACTCGTGGGTTTAAATAATATAAAATGGGATACAATCACCTTTACAAAATGAAATGCTTTTTTCTTAATATTCATAGGATAAATAATTTTTCAAATTAGGTGTATAAATAAAAAAGTTTCCACTATACACCAGAGATCTGAGAAGAATCTTGGGCTAACAATGATATAATATATTTTTGTAAAAGTAGTTCACGAAAAAATCCTTTAGTGTAATTTTCTTCGAAGAAAATTACCAAAAGTGTTTTGTAAAATTATCAAAAAGTATAATATTTTCTGATGTTTTGTTATTTTTCGACTATCCTCCCTCCTTTTCCTCTCCTTTGGCTGTATTTAGTAATGACAATAAATTATTGAGCTGTTCGAATGAAATGAACTTTTTTATTCAACCCAACCGTAATAACGCTGAATCCATGAATTTGGTAAACGTACGAAAAGTCTCGTGAATAGGCTACATTCCGTGTGTATTCGGATCCGTCTGAACTAATTTTCAATATTAAATTCAAATCCGACATTGGACAGGTGATGAAATCGGATCTCAAATAAAAAAAAACAATTGAACGAGATTCGAATTAATTAAAAGATTAATTAAACTTTGTGGCTCCTTCATTAATAAATAAATAATAATAACAAATTCATTTAGTATAAACCACTTTAATAAGTGATGTCCATATGCTTAGAGAGCTATGTATACATTAGCCAATAAAGTGTTTTATACCAAGTGGATTAATTTAACATGCATCAGTAAGTAGTCACATTCTGAAGGGCAGGTTTGGTCAACCGTCGGAATCAAAACCATCCATGTTTACCCATATCATGGATGGTTATGATTCCGCCTGTTGCCGTGACTTACGCCCCTGGAGAATGAAGATATGTATTTATCGTCTCACAGATCCGAACTGAACACAATTGAAAACTGTGTCTCTACCGGGAATCGGATCTGGGACCTTTTATTTAGAAGTCAGACATGTTACTAACATAATCATAGGTCGATCAGCTCTTTAATCGGAAAATAAAATGATCTTAGCCGTCTCTTTCTTAAAAAATCACAAGAACATGCTAAGATTTTTTCAGAAGACAGAAACTTTTTCAAACAATAACTCTAATAACTTTGACTAAATGTATTTCGTCAAGATCATCAGTTTCGCTTTTTGATGCAATTGTCGTTGTATCTAAAAATTGCGTCGATCAGCATTATTACTCTTTCTTTGTACCCTAAAGTGAATTGATTAGCATTGTCTCTCTTTCGTTGTATCCGAAAATTGCATCTATCAGCATTATCACTCTTTCGTTGTACGCAAAAATTCAATTAACCAGCATTGCCACTCTGTTGTTGTTAACACTAATTGCATTTATCAGCATTATCACTTTTTCGTTGTATTGAAAAATTGCAACAGTCGGCTTATTCACTCTTACGTTGTATCCAAAAATTGCATCTATCAGAATGTCACTCGTTCGTTGTATCCACAAATTGCATCTATAAGCATTATCACTATTTCTTTGTTAACAAAAATTGAAACTATCACCTTTGTCACTCTTTCGTTGTATCCACAAATTGCATCTTCTTTTGCTTCTTCTATCGTGTCAGTAACGCATTTAAGTAGTCTTCTGCCAGTGCCTAGCAACGTCAATAGCACAATCATTGCCCACCATAAGATCGTGCATGGTGCAGTTTACTGGACTTGAGGGGCAGCTGCACAGATGTGCGGTGGTCTGCTGCTCTCCACGGTCACATGTCATTGGTATTTTCTGTTAAATTGTATCTATCAGCATCGTAACTGTTTTGTTGTATCCAAAAATTGCATCTATCAGCATTGCACTGAAGCGTTCCTTCTTTTTCTTAGCCTTGTCCTACTTTATGTAGGCTCGGCTATCCTAATCCTTCATCGCCAGATCTGTCCTGTATTATCGGGGATGGTATATCGGCTTAATCCATACGCTTACTCATATTTCTCCCACCATATTTAAAGTGAACGTTCTAGTCTTTTCCTTTTTTCTGGGATTGCTAGTACAGTTTCCATATGATCATTTTTCCTTCTCATTTCATGTCCATACCATCTGAGTCGACTCTCTGTGAGTTTTTCCTGCTATGGAGGCTACTAAATAGATTCCTCTTATTAGGTCATTACGAATTTTATCAAGCTTTGTCACCCCGCCTCCTCATTTCATCTTCATGTGATTTTGTTCATGTTTTGTGCCTTTTACTGTGCAGCACTCCACACCGTGTGCCATTGAAGGTCTCACAGCTGTCTTAAAAATATGTCATCTTTTCGTTTTATCCAAAAATCGTTACTTGTTTGTTGTATCCAAAAATATAAATGAAGAAAACCAAGTCATTATTCTGTCGGTTTACGTTAACAAAGATTTACAACGTATAGACATGAAATTGGTGTTATTTATGGACTTAACCCAACGTATGAGAGAAATGTACTAAACACGTGTATTTATTTCAAGTAATTCAATTTATATCTATGTTTACCTTAACTTCTACATATAAGCACTTTCCTCTACAAATCCATATATCCCAAATTTGATTTCAGAGGTAGAATTAAAGGTAGGTACCAACTACCAACGGTGTTCCCGGTCAATATCAACTGATTTCCAATAGTCACAGAAAAATTAATATTTTTATGTTTGGATTATTTAGTTTACCGCTTTTGGAAAATGTTTGGATATTAAAGATTGGATTAAATAAAAGTGAAGTAGTATAAATTATAAACATGTGCATCTGAAATGTCTACAAGTGTGATTTTACACTCCAATATACGAAGACACAGTGTACAGTAAAAATATGTAGCGAGGAAAGGAAGATTGGTGTATCGAATTTAAATTACACTTAAATAGTATTAACGATTCAAAAGTAGTGGTGCATAGTGTGTGAAGATAATAGTTGGTTATAATACGGTGCATAGCGACCGGAGGTGGTGAAAAATAGCCATAAATATCGGGATTGAACCGAAGTGCACCTATTCGTACGTTTGTACCACGGACTCGTACTGCTGGCTTGATCCGGTTCGGCCGAGTTCATAAAATATCGACGGTGGATAGGACGACCGTTGCCCAACCCTAGCTCAAACAATTTTGTTTTATCATTCCATTTTCGAAAATAATAATGAATACCAGTTGCATGTTTAGCCCTGTGGGGGCATTAATGTAGCCTGTCGCTATATATTGAAGCAATTCATTAAAATATTTTGAAATATTTAACTTTATACTTTATATTAAGGCAAGCAGTAAAGGATCCCACAGAAAGAGAGAGAAATGGAAAGGCTCGGTTACTTACAATTAAACAAATACGTATATTCACAGTATAATTTTTCACATAAATGAAATAACAATTAAAAATTGAGCAATTTCGAAAAGTAGCTTTCACGGTATATGTTTGTAACTTACATGATATGTCGAGCGCTGTCTGGCCTTATAAATCATCATGAAAGTAGTTAGATGAGTACATGCCGGGTCAAATAGAATAAAATTAAATTAAAGTTATTGCCCTGACGTGGTTTGAAATCGAAATATAGTTACTTTTGAAAAAACCAACGAAGACTTGACGAAATATTGGCGATCGGTTCTGTATTCCGTCTGCGGTTGAGTTATACTTTCGATAATTGTTACCTAATTTAGTCAGTAGGTTTGTTTGGCACATTTTGTATTCATAAAAATAATTTGTTTTTCTTTTTGTTGCAGGTAAATCAAACGTTGTCATATCATTCATCTACATCGATAAAGGTTGGATTCTAGAAGAGGCATGATGGATCACAAGAACTCTATTAATCGTCAGGTGAAATTTTAACAAGAGGTTAAAAATAATAGTTTTGTTCTCGAAAAAAAAACGAATTTGAATAACTTTGAATTATTAATTGATATTGAATAGAACTTGCCTGTTTCTTCTAACAAATATAATATAAAAAAAACATCTAGTTATGAGATGAATATAGTATAAGATAATAATTATGATTCATAGTTTACATGTTGATATTACGAAAATTGCCTTAAAAATAAATTTAAACTTGTTTATCGTTAATTTAAACGTTTCAAGACCGTCTTCGTTCTCGTGCATGTTAAAAATAATTATAAATGCATAATCAAATACTTAAGTAATTAAGTAAAATATTTAAAAAATATAATAATTCTTGTAAATTACATGTAGGTACACAAGCATAATATACATCTTCCTACATTCTCTAAATTATACATAATTGCATATACTATAAGATTCATTCATTTCTTTCAATTCTACTTATTTTTAGATAACCTAATAAGTTCATCTCAACATACCAAGGATAAATAAAATATTAGAATTCATTTAAAAAATCCAAATATTTATATAATATGTCCATTGAGATCGTATTATTTTTTTTATATAAAAAATGAATATGTCCTCGCTAAACAAGTACATATACATCTTCCAACGTTTCCTAATATAGGCATAAATGTTTGTGATATAGGTGAACGAAATCGGTTCATGCGGGATTCGAACTCGCGACCACTGGAAAAAAATAAAATAAAAGATGAAAAGTGCGTTTGGGGTCGGGAAGTATTAATGTAATATAGGTACTGGAGTATGTAGTATGTGGAGTATATTCGCAGTGCATTCCCGCCCCCAACCGACACCGACCCCAACCCCCCGTATAATTAATGACTTTTTACTCCATGTATGTTTACGCTTTTTGCTGCTGCTAATGCCCGCCGCTTCCGTTTCGCCGTGTGTAATGTGTGTTTGAATTTATCGAACGACCTGACCAGTTTCCCCCTTAATAATCATTGTTTTATTATTTTTGTACATAAGTTGTGTTGTGTAAACACGCTTATGTGTTAATCGCTTTTCTTGGACACATCATATTTTGAAACACGATGTTTGTCGCAGTGCCTTTTTGTGTGGTTGGATTCGACCATACAATTTAAACTGTACAATATTTTTAAACGAGGAGTCATGACATTGTAGTTTTCAAAAGTACCTATTTTGTTTTAAGAATGTTTTATTATTATTTTTGTAGATACGCTGTGTTGTGTAAACATGCTTATGTGCTAATCGCTATTCCCGGACAAATCATATCTCAAAATATGATAAATCTAAACATTTTTACTGTACACTTATATGTAAAAGTGGATATGTTATTTTGAATTTTTCTACGGTTTTCTTACATAAATTTGTCAATGAGTATCATGTAAAGTGTAGAGAGTGCAAAACTATAAGTTTTATTGTGAATCTTTAAGTAAATATGATTATTTAATCTACTTGATATTGATATTAAGTAGTATGCGTAAAGGCGAAAGTTAAGAGATGAGTAGATTTCCATTGACAACGATGTATTTTATTTCCTATGATTTTTTCTGTTCTCCTTCTCCATCCTTTCTCACATCTCACAACTTCTGTCTCCTTCCTTTCTTTGTTGCTGTGATTTTATAATGTTACTTACGTGTCTATCTTTATGTTTGTTATTTGTCATAAATTTAATGTACTACCACTACACTATTAATGGCCTCATGATGCTTTGGTTGGATTGAAGAGATTGCCTTAAGGCAACGAAGAAAAATTAAAATACCATCTTCAGAGTGTGATCGGTCACTGGATGACCGATACTAGTTAGTGTCCTATTAAATTATTACAGTGGAATTTAAAACTGAAGTTTTGTTTTATTTTAACCTGAAACAAATTTGTTAATAAATTTGCTATGGAGTTCCATCAAGAATTGTCCGTTGAGAAGTTAAATAAAGTTAGTGAAAGTAAGTAAATATTCCACAAACGGATGGATTTTTTTACTTATAAATAACATACAAGTACAAAATATATTGAAATAATGTTAAAATCTGCACTCCTCACCTAAGAGGATGTGCACTGGTATACGCAACCACTCCCAGGTGACAGAATTATCTTTTTCATACCTATATTCAATTAGAAATATGTATATAAAAAAAACCAGCCCTTAAAAATTGATTCATCGTAAATTAGCTATCTCGCGGACTATACGATAATCTTCTGCAAATAATACCTATAGTTTAAATACTTTGTTGTATTTTGTTATCATTTTCGCTAGATGTCGTTCGTTTATTTTTCGCTTGGAAATGCGAATAAGGGGTTTATGAAAAAGTAAAGTTGCCCGCTGATAAGCAGAAGTAGGTATTTTCTCCCGAGGACGAAATTCACGTAATTCCTTATGAATGAATGAGATTATTAAATCAGTCGCAACGGGACATTCCTACCACGTTGATGGAATTATATATCAGATAATAATGTTATCAAATATGAGATGTTTGGAAATCATAATGATACTTCTAATATAGCAGTGGAAAGACTGCGGGTGCCATTATACCATTTCTACCACACACCAACAGCTAGTTTGACTTTTGTGAAAGTAATCTTAGACCTCCGAATTATGGAAGACAAAAATCTAGGTAAAACAATGCATAATTATTAAAAACAATTAAAACATTTTTTTAAATAGGTACCTACAACCCTTGCGAATGTGGTGAAGATGTGGGAGATTTGGACTATAATACCTTCTTTTCTTGACTTTTTACTCTCAATCCCCACCACTTCAGTTTTTCCCAAATTATAAGATTTCCCTTTCCATGAACGTTCTATTGCTTCATAGCAGTAAAAAAAATATATAATTTAATCGAATATATTTTTATTATTGCATATGCGCAAACATTGGATTTTTTTCCCTGTCGGGAGTCAAAGATATTTTTTAACAGATTTTTAATTATCTCAATAGAGACGAAGTTGGAATATTTATTGTAGGAGAACCGGGAAATCAAGGCACCTACAGGACTTACGACCTGTCATCGGCTGGTTTACGTGATCACTTTATGCGCTTGCGCAACGTTCACCAATTATGTCCAATTAAGGCATAATTAAGGCATAATTATAACCAATTAAGGCATAATTGGTGAACGTTGCGCAAGCGCATAAAGTGATCACGTAAACCAACCGATGACAGGTCGTAAGCCCTGTAGCTGCCTTGATTTCCCCGTTCTCTCTTAATATACTAATTTCGTCTATTGAGATATTAATAAAAACATCATTGACACCCGACAAGGAAAAAATCCAATGTTTTCTTATATGCAACTTTTAAAAAATATTCAACTAAAAATGTTCTTCAAAAAATGTATTTAGACTTTTCATTCTTTAAAAATAAAAAAAAAGATGCATACTTACTCAGTGGGTTCAGAGTTTAGTGTTAGCTACAATTCACTCGTTTTGATATGTTCATACATACCTGGAACGTTAAGAACATGGCCTCATACATTTAAGGAAAATGTTAATTTTCTATCGATAATATATAACAGTGATTCGATGGGGTGTGAATTATTTACTGGTTGTTACTGGAGAATGAAAAGTTAAGCGGCTCTCACATAACTTATTACTCCTACAAGATTGGAAGGTTAAGCAAATGTCGTTATTTCTTTCAAAAACAAACTTTGGCCATACCATAAAACGAGCAGAATAAGGTTGTAAAAATTAATATATGTTACACGCGTTATTAAATAAATTATCTCTATATGTGTATGGGTGTGTGTATGTGTAACAAAGAGTTCAGAATTGCCCTGAATAGCAAGAAACTACATAAAATTCACTAATAGTTATTAAGTTTTTATAGTTATCATAATAATAACAGTATTCGCAAAGTTATTTTGCTTTATACGAATTTCAAATATATATATTTTGTATCTCTGTCACGCATTCTTGTTTTTATAACGCTCCAAATACCTTCAACGTGTATTTATTTAATCCAATCATAATATTATATTATACATCTGCAATAAATTTTAACGTCGTTGTACCAAAACTAGATACATTTCAATTTGGACGTACGTGTAACTTACTGTCGTTACAAACAATGATATATAGGTACATTTGAAAGGAATACGTAATATTATATTGTTCTAAAAGTTATTGTATGTTTAGGTTCTAAATATTTGATTACTTGTATCATTTCGTTATACAATTTCGCTAAACTCACCACCACCCGCTTTCATATGGGGACTGTAAACGCCCCCTTCACAGAACGCTAAATGAGCGGCAAAAAAATGCATAGCACGAAAAGTAGCTCATGGAGCCCTCTAGATTAGTAATCTCGGCACCATGGCGCAAAAAGAACAATCGACGAAAGTGAATAAAAGATTCATATTCGTTGACTGTCATCGACTTCAGATCTTTTCAAATGTAAACATTAATGGTGTGGCTAAGAAAACTTAATGGTACCATAACTATTTATTTATTTATTTTGGGACAAATACAGTCTTAAAATACTAAAATGGAAACACTATAAAATAAAAACAAACAGACCAATTACATATGTCCACAGAAATTAAATATAAAACATTTTAAACATCATAAATTTAAATATAACTATGTCAGAACTTCTTGAAGGCTTTAAAATTGATATCCGAGATCATAACGACTAGAGCAAAATTTAAAATCGTCATACCAAAGAAAAATACAACTGCAGCACAGAAATTACTGTCATATAGGGGAATATTATTTTACAATGACCTGCCCACTTCCATTAGAGAAATAAAAATACAACTGCAGCACAGAAATTACTGTCATATAGGGGAATATTATTTTACAATGACCTGCTCACTTCCATGAGAGAAATAAAAATACAACTGCAGCACAGAAATTACTGTCATATAGGGGAATATTATTTTACAATGACCTGCCCACTTCCATTAGAGAAATAAAAATACAACTGCAGCACAGAAATTACTGTCATATAGGGGAATATTATTTTACAATGACCTGCCCACTTCCATTAGAGAAATAAAAATACAACTGCAGCACAGAAATTACTGTCATATAGGGGAATATTATTTTACAATGACCTGCCCACTTCCATTAGAGAAATAAAAATACAACTGCAGCACAGAAATTACTGTCATATAGGGGAATATTATTTTACAATGACCTGCCCACTTCCATTAGAGAAATAAAAATACAACTGCAGCACAGAAATTACTGTCATATAGGGGAATATTATTTTACAATGACCTGCCCACTTCCATTAGAGAAATAAAAATACAACTGCAGCACAGAAATTACTGTCATATAGGGGAATATTATTTTACAATGACCTGCCCACTTCCATTAGAGAAATAAAAATACAACTGCAGCACAGAAATTACTGTCATATAGGGGAATATTATTTTACAATGACCTGCCCACTTCCATTAGAGAAATAAAAATACAACTGCAGCACAGAAATTACTGTCATATAGGGGAATATTATTTTACAATGACCTGCCCACTTCCATTAGAGAAATAAAAATACAACTGCAGCACAGAAATTACTGTCATATAGGGGAATATTATTTTACAATGACCTGCCCACTTCCATTAGAGAAATAAAAATACAACTGCAGCACAGAAATTACTGTCATATAGGGGAATATTATTTTACAATGACCTGCCCACTTCCATTAGAGAAATAAAAGATCTAAATTAATTTAAAATAGCATTAAAAGGGTATATTTTTGGCAATACATAATCCTATATGTTGAATTTTTCTTTCTGTATGTAATTACGATACTCCTCTCTCGAACATGAGTTTCTAACTCTATCGAGAGAGTATCAATACGGTAATTTTTGTCATATATTGTAACTTAGTCAAAATATTGTGTAATACTCTTATAAAATAAATAAATAAATAAAAAAAAATAAATAAATAAAATCCGCACGACCAATGTGACCTTGAAGAGGCCCACGGACAGCAACAAGGAGCTCCGATCTATAAGAGGACACAATTGGGTGGCAACAATCCCACAGGATATGTTCCGAGGTTTGGTCCAGGTATTGACAGATCTGACACGAGGCAGACGTTGCATAATTATTTCTTCGTTCTGTTGGACATCGTGTACCTTTGACAAGTCTTGAACTGTGAAGATGTTCTTTGTCGAATATGCGGGCCATGTTGAATACAATGCTTGATGAGATCCTACCTTTAATAGGTCTATTATTTAGCTCGAACGTTTTTTGCTTGTAGGGACGATCTCATTTTTACAGCAGTATTGCAATTTTTCTGACATTTTATAACAATTTTAATTTTTTTAATTTTTATTCTTAAAGGCTAATTTTATTTTTTTTAAATATTTTATTTTATTTTATTTTATTTCAATTTACGGTTTAATAACCTTTTACACATACAAGTTTAAATTATAAATAAAAAAAAACAGAATTAAAAATAAGAAAAAATAAATAACCACAATTGAATATAAAACATATAAAAAATAATGAAAAAAATGTAAAAAATATGTAAAATACATGTAAAAAATAATGAAAAACATGCAAAAATATGTAAAAAAATAAACAAAAAACATGTTAAAAATATGTAAAATATAAACAAAAAACATGTAAATAATTATGAAAATCATGTAAAAAATTTGTAAAAAAATAAACAAAAAACGTAGATAAAAAAATGTAAAAAATATGTAAAAAACATGTAAAATATAGTGAAAAACTTGTATAAAAAAAAAACAAAAATCTTGTAAAGAATATGTGAAAAATGTGTAAAATAATGAAAAAAAATGTATCAAACATGTAAATATATGTAAAAAATAAACAAAAAATATGTTAAAAATATTATGTAAAAATATATTATGTAAAAATATATTATGTAGTAAACATCTTTTTTTGGAGCATTGGATCTTCCATGCTGATTCTGTCTTTATGTTTTATGTGTAGGTACTCTATGTTCTGTTGGTGTTTCTTTTAATTAAAAATATCTATAAAATAAATTCTCGATCTGTTGGATAGCACATTTGTTGCGAATCGTCTTAGTTGGTGTTTTTTTGGTCATACATAATCTCGTGAATCTTGGGTTGAAACTATGCATGTTCATATTTTAAGAGAAATAAATTCACAAGAACAAATCGACAGTTGGATAATACGATCAATACAATCAATACGATCAACAAGTTTTGACCACCAATGAATAATAATTTGCTAAGAAATTAAATCCAGATATTTTGTGGTACAGTCTATTGACTGTAAAAGATCAAAGGACTGTGCATAGATCGGTAGTTGTGAATGGTTTTTAAATTAATAATGAGTTGGAAAATAGCAGTAGGTAATAATCGCAGAAAGTAGATAGCATGCGGCGCGGCGGCGGGCAACAGAGGAAATATTCATAGTTAATTCCAGCCAGAGCTTGCAGATAACAATTGCAATTGAATCCTGAAAAGGACTATAGGTGTAGATCATTGGTGCCAAACCTTTTTCGACTCGCGCACCTCTTGGTAATACTTTTTCCTGTTGTGGCATATTTTGGTCCCCGAACGTCAGACATCACTGGCCTTATTTTTGTCCTATACTTCGTCTGTTGTCTGACATCATTGGCCCCGGTGCACTTTAGTCCATTCCTGGATATTTACTACTTAACCAAGACATTTGCTTTTGGTCGACGTGTTACTGTTTTAAAATGATTGTATCAGAACTTTTGACTAATACGATTTGTGTTGTAGAACTTTATATTTATATTGTTAAAAATTACACGAGTTTAATAAATCTACTATTTTTTAGTTGTCTTTTTTTTTGCTTTTTATGGAAATTCACCCTATTTTTGTCTTATGAAGCGAGCGTTTTCATTGTCTTTAGACAGATAAATATTTATGAATTTCATGTTCCATCGCGATCCACCCTCTCAACAAACACATCTATATTATAAATTTGAATTTTTTTATCTATGTATCTATGTATGCATCTATGTATGTGTTGAATGCGCTCCTAAACCGCTCATCCGATTGCGATGAAACTTTGGTGAACTGTCGAGAGTATACCAGGGATGGTTTCTGGATCAAAAAAATTTAACTTCTTCTTCTTCTTCATCGAGTTTTAGGTCATTTTACCTATGAAGGTGGACTATCCTGGGAACAGTTCATCCGATTGCAATTAAACTTTGGTGAATTTTCGAACGTATGCCCGGGATGATTTCTGAATTTAAAATATTTTCTTCTTCTTCTTCTTCATCGGGTATCAGGTCATTTTACCTTTGAAGGTGGACTATCCTGAGAACCGTTCATCCGATTGCAATGAAACTTTGATGAATTGTCGAGTGTAAGACCGGGATGGTTTCTGGATTAAAAAATTTCTTCTTCTTCTTCTTCATCGAGTTTTAGGTCATTTTACCTATGAAGGTGGACTATCCTGGGAACCGTTCATCCGATCGCAATTAAACTTTGGTGAATTGTCGAGCGTATGACCGGGACCTACTGAAGGGACGGGAGTAACTGAAGGGACGGGAGTAACTGAAGGGACGGGAGTAACTGAAGGGACGGGAGTAACTGAAGGGACGGGAGTAACTGAAGGGACGGGAGTAACTGAAGGGACGGGAGTAACTGAAGGGACGGGAGTAACTGAAGGGACGGGAGTAACTGAAGGGACGGGAGTAACTGAAGGGACGGGAGTAACTGAAGGGACGGGAGTAACTGAAGGGACGGGAGGTACTGAAGGGACGGGAGGTACTGAAGGGACGGGAGGTACTGAAGGGACGGGAGGTACTGAAGGGACGGGAGGTACTGAAGGGACGGGAGGTACTGAAGGGACGGGAGGTACTGAAGGGACGGGAGGTACTGAAGGGACGGGAGGTACTGAAGGGACGGGAGGTACTGAAGGGACGGGAGGTACTGAAGGGACGGGAGGTACTGAAGGGACGGGAGGTACTGAAGGGACGGGAGGTACTGAAGGGACGGGAGGTACTGAAGGGACGGGAGGTACTGAAGGGACGGGAGGTACTGAAGGGACGGGAGGTACTGAAGGGACGGGAGGTACTGAAGGGACGGGAGGTACTGAAGGGACGGAAGGTACTGAAGGGACGGGAAGTACTGAAGGGATGGGAGGTATTGAAGAGTCTGAAGCGACGGGTGGTTACGGAGGACAATTTTTAATTATACAGGCAATACGAAGATTGCCGGGTGTTCACTAGTTCCATATAAAAAATATTAACGTAAAACACTCAGGACATCAACATACTATAAAACATTTAATGAAATGTAAGTGTTTCACATGATAATAACTCTAAATTTTTCAATTTATTACGATCTATTTTCAATATAATAATTTATTATGATTAATTTTCTATATAATAAATCATTTTCTATATAATAAATTATTTTCTATGAAACATGTTATTTATTTTCATCTCGCTTATTTTATTGTTTGATAAATTTGTTATTATTTCTTTTATCACTTTTCTTCTATTATATTTATTTATTTTATTTGTAAATTATTTTTATACAATGCATAGTCTATTATGTAATATTTTAAGTGTAGTCGGAATAGGAATTACTCGTAATTGGAATGCATTTATGCACAAATACAAAAAAAATATTAAAAAAAAAACACAAAAATAAATGACTTTGTAAAAATATACAGATATACCTTGCAGATTTTTTTTATATATATACATAATCGTGGCTTAAAAAGTTTTCATTAAATTTTATAAATTTTAAAGTATTAAAAAGTAATACGCATACCACTGTTTTAGAACCGATGGTGTAGATAACCAACTGTCTCTCTCTTACCTCTCTCTGGACTGTTTCTCTCTCACAGAGAGAAAATTGAAAAAGCTCTCGCATAATAGAGTGTACGGAAATTAAAACGCCCGTATCTCGAAGCGGTGGCGATGCGAAGACACGGTGTTGCATCGGTACCGCCATTGGGAGGCATCTACCTTCGAATGCTGCTTAGTACCGTTTTTACAGAACCACAATTCTAGTGATGAGTTAATGCGAGACCGAGACCAAAATACTTTTGGTCTTAATCCTCCGGTCTGGGTCTGAGTCTAGAGTTGCATAAGCTGTAGAGCCATGGTCATTAAAAATCAATATATCGACCATCGTAGCTCGGCTGATTTGACATTTGACTGCCGAGCCGAAGTTCCCGGGTTTAATTTTCACGGAACATTTTCAATCTCGTTTTTAGTCTGGATCTCTAAGGCGAAAATATCTTTAGTCTACAGAATGTGGCAACTTGTTATGGGGTGCTTGTTAAATTAATTATGTTTGACATAGTACCTATTACTGAACACTTCGTACTGAAATCAAACTATGTGTAGAGATAATTTGCTATCAGTTTACTTAGGTAAGTACATAAAGCAAGGTTTTTGATTACAACAAAAAGGTTGGATTATCAAAATCTCAACAATTAATAACATTGAAGCATTCGAGATGACATGTGGCTATACAGGAGGTTGATGCGCATCTCATGTGTCGATAGAGTCTCCAATGAAAGAGGTCTGAATATGATGGAGAAAGAGAGAGAGTTGCTAAGCAACATATTTTGGCCACGTATTCCCTGGTGATAAATATGTCCTTCTACAACTTGTAGTGGAGGGCAAGATATAGGGAAGATGCGGCATAAAATAATATCATGGCTCAGGCAGTGATTCGAGATTCCGGATACGGCGTCATTTCTTAGGTTATAGAAGAAGAACTATGAAACAAAGAAACATGAAAAAACTTATAAATTATATAAAAAAATCATGGTTACAGTTTTTCTTCTTCGTTTAGAAGACCTAGTTGGTCTGTTATTCAGAAACTACGCCCCCTGGGATGATGATGTCCAACTATCTCATCGGTGGTCTTTCGGGTAGACGGCAACCGGAGGGGATTTAATTTGCTGACTTTGGTCCCTGAAATGTCTTATTCTAGATATACTCCACCGAATGATTTCCGTATTTCAACAATTGTTGTAGTTAATTGATTAATTTATTATATAAAATAATAAGCAGTCTTGGTCTTGCAATACACTGCGCACCTTGCCCAACACTACACACACGCGAGGACAGTTTGAGATTCAATAACCACACGTTACTGGAATTTTTTATCACCCCCTCTTCTATCGTTCTTTTCGTTTATTAATAATTGAATAAGGGTGGTTTGAAAAACGCGTTTAAAAATATTTGGTACTTCGCATTTGAATCTTTACATTAAATTTGAAGGAAATTAAGTCGAAAATATTTTTTTTTAGTTCCTACTTTTATGGAATTGTAGTGAGTTATATTTAAAGTAAAAAAAAAATGCAACTTGTAAATAGGTGTGAGATTAATGAATATTTGGCATTGTATCTGTTGGTTGAAGGGTATTAATTTTGAGATAATTAGTTTTTCAGGGACATCCATAATATCTTATGATTTTTCATGTCCAAGCATTCAAAATACTTTCATATTCTTGAAATTGTCTGTTTTCCATTTTATTTTATATTGATTTACGGGCAACTAACAGGTATTATATCAAACATTTATTTAACACACACTTAATAGTAAGTTGCCAAATTCACAATTTTGGTTTGAAGAATGTATCCGATTTACATTCACAAACGAGTGGGTCGTGGCCAACGCTATATTCCTCATACAAAGTCACTCTATAAAGTATTAATGTTTTTATGGATAATTTTCATCTTTTTCGTGAAATGAGTTTTTTAAATTATTTTTGATATAAATATTTAATTTTTAAAAATTGAAAAGAATTTAGTCTTAAAGATAAAGTAGAATAAACATGCCGTACATAGTACACAGCACACACGCACAGACTAAAAATACTTTCAGAATAAAATCTCAGCATGATACTAGTTGATAATCTGCAATAAAAAAAATAACCTTAAAAATTTCGAATTCATAACGCCTCACTATATCCCCTTGTTGAAAATATTTCAAAAAAAAAAAAAAAATTTTAAATAATTTTGTCACTTGATTTTTTCCAAATATTTATATTACAAGTATGAAAGTTGTCAATAATTATAACAACAATAATTAATACTTCTTTACACCCTGCGCAAGTGGCGAATTCATTGCCATATGGCAATTTCTTCCATTTAACCCGTATTTCTAGCCCAGAGAAGCAATGCTTGTATGATAAATGAATTTAAATAATCTTTTCCTCTGCTGGGGATCGAATCTTGGACGCCCGCACAGAAAACAAACGGCTTTCCATCTGTACCATGGCGGTCGCCATATTATTTACATGAGAGAGTATATTATTATGATCATTATTTGAATGGAGGTAATAGAAAATGTTCATCTAAATAAACAAGGGTGATGTGCTTGCTGTACACAATTTTTGAACGAGTAACATTAGAGAGATAATATCTCCAAAGTGGAAGAAAGATGTTAACATAATATATGTGTTATGCTAAAAATAACAAGCTAAAAGAATTTATCTGAAAGACAAATATTTGCTCATCTTTGTGCGAGACGAGGAATGTAGGAGAATATTGTAGATTCACAGAGAAGGAAAAAATATGTAAATATAATACTTAACTTATTTGCATACAGCAACGATGGACGTGTTATGTTGATGATGCATATCCATTTGAACCCTCAAATCTGCTCCGTCACACGAGTCAAGTATGTATGTTAGCCGACGCGTGATTCTCGAGCTTTATCGTTCGTTTTGAAAGATGTCCTTAAAGGAATAAATATTTTTTTAACATCATGTACAATGATGTGTACAATGGCGGGTTCATTGCCATAAGGCGCTCTCATCCAACCAACTAAATATATTGTGTATCAAAAAGATAAAATCTCAGCAACCAAAAAATTACTGGGATATGAGAGAAGGTTAGGGAAGGAGTGTAGGGATGAGTGATTAAGAGGTATTAGACAGGTGTGATATTTCGCATTATCGTTTAATATTATTTCAATAGTTATTATAATAGATATACTCGTAAGTTATAGTTTTATAGTTATATAATTATACAGTTATATAGTTATATAATCATATAGTTATATAGTTATATAAATATATAGTTATATAGTTATATAATTATATAGTTATAATGTTATATAGTTGTATAGTTATAATGTTATATAGTTATATAATTATATAGTTATAAGTTATATAGTTATATAGTTATAAAGTTATATAGTTATATTGTTATGTAGTTATATTGTTATATAGTTATTAGTATAGTTATATTGTTATATTATAGTTATAAAGTATTGTAATTATATAGTTATTTAGTTATATATTAAGAAATGCCTAAAATAAGAAAATAACAAAAATCAATTTTAACTAGTTGATTAGGGCCTAGTCAGCCAAAACGATCGTCCTGATGGATATAATATACATATGTACATACTACAACAATCAATTTGTTTGATCTGTAAAAACCTCATTAAATTTTGTCTTTGTGTTAAATCATAAACTTTTTTCTCTGGTCCAGAATTAGGTTTGTGGTGAGTTTCTTATAATGATGTATTTCGTCGAGTCTGTATTTGAGTATCAGTTGGTAGGTAGTAGCTATTTGAGAACGGCTCGAGTGGCAAAACATGTTTCTGATATCGCTGGCATAATCCAGAATGTTCCACTTTTCTCTTTAAATAACGATTATTATACAATTTTCTAAGTATCGATATTTCCTCCAGAATACCACTTGGAAATATTGTTACCAGTGCATCTCACGAGAAATTGAGAATATTTACTACTGCGGATGCATTAAACATTCATAACTGTATATCGTTTCGAAAAATTATGAAATTGAATTATTTAAAGTACCGAGTGGATTATTGGAGATTTGTTTCCACGAAGATTTATATTTGAAACTAATTTTCAATATTGAAATAAAACGTCGATTTCATAAAAATCAAATCACTGATTACGATTAAGGTTCCACGGATATCCGCCTTATAGGTTCTGTGCAGACTTCCTGAATCTATTCCCAGCAAAGAATGTATTTGTTTCTTTTAAAATATAGTAATTTAACATAATACAGGGGGGGGGCAAGTCTGGTCAATCGACGAAATCAAAACCCTCGTAATTACCCATATCATGGATATAATTATCATATGGAGTTCTATAACATATTAAGATATTTTAGGTAATCGTGAGGGTTTTGATTTCGCCGGTTGACCAGACATGCCCCCTTGTTTTATGAAGTCTATGACAGCCCACGAAAGTTAATGGCATTTTTTTCTATTTTCACTATGGTGCTAAGATAGCTAATCTGGAGGGCTCCACGAGCTTAGTATTCGTGCGATGCATTTTTTTGTCGTTAACACCGCGTTCTGTGATGTGGCTGATACAGTCCCTATACCTAATGTAGAGCGGGTGGTGGTAAGGATTAATAAAGTTTTTTCTAGTAGTGGAGAAATGCTCGTTGATGAAACTGAATTTCGAGACTCGACGAAAAAAATTCTACATTTAATGTGAACTTGGGTCCATTAGATTTATTTATTTATCATCACACAATGATTTACAACGACAAGTAGATATATGTTGCCCAACTTGGGACACCCGTTCTAGGGCTAGCAGTTTACAATTATTAAAGTGACAATATAATTGTGAACTGGGTGATAGTTCACGGTCAACTATAGGTAGGCACTTCTTCTTCCGATGACTCTACAGCCCATATCGAGCCTTGGCCTCCATCAATCCTCGCCTCCAACTCCTCTTGTCTCCTGCTGCTGTCCTCCAGTCTGCTACTTGCAGTTATTGTTCTGCATCCTTTTTCACCTCATCCTCCCATCGAAGCCTGGGTCTGCCGACCTTCCTTCCTCCACCTGGATGTCCCTCGAGGATCCTCTTGGGTGCCCGTGATGATGGCATTCTCTTTACATGCCCAGCCCATCTCAGCCTAGCATGTACAGAGAGCCTAGGAGTCTTATAGATGCTGTATCATTATACCTTATTCTCCTAGCTTCTCCATCATTCACGGGTCCCAGTATTTTCCGTAGCACTCTCCTCTCAAATGTATCCAGCATCTCTGCGGATCTTGCTGTCATCGTCCACGCTTCGCTCCCGTATGTCACCACTGTTCTTACAGTACAGGGTGATTTTTGTTTTTCTGTGGACACTTTTTGATTTAAGCACCGGGAACAGAGAGAAGAATGTTTCGTTACCAGTTGTGATCCTTCTTATTATTTCTATGTAGTCTTCATTTTCCTTGGTTATGGTGGACCCCAGGTAAGAAAATTCATCAACTACCTCGAAGTTTCGATCCCCAAACTGAATGTTGCTTAGAGGGTTATTTCTTGAGTTTCTGAATTGTTTCATTAGTTTAGTCTTGCTCGATAGTCTTATAAGATAGGCACACAATCACAATTTCTGTACATGTTTGTTTTTTAATAGATTTAACTGAACCAAGAACCCGTGTTTAAAAGGGGCCGTGACGCAAATCCTAATAACTTATAGCTTAGTAATAAAATACCCATATAAAACATATCCAATGTATTGACAAATAATTTAGACGACTTTTTAGTATATTGAACGTTTCTTGAGGTATTTTAAAACCGAGCCGGCCGATCGATTCTTCATAATATCACCCGTCAAAGTGTTCAAAACAAAACGTTCATCGTTGTAGAATAAGAGAGGCAGAACAATCAAACTACATATCATGCATGGAATTATTTATTTCCCTTTTGAGAATATTGCACTTTGCTTTATATCAGTTCAATACATACATAAGTACTTGTTGGTTGGTGCTGTTATGATATAATATGAGTATATTTTATAACCATAGGTAATTGAGGACTTGTATACTTGTATACAAAAGTGATATAACTAAAAAAATATTTAAAAAGTTATTTTTTGTGTAGGTTCCTACATTACACAATTTTTTAAACAAAATAAAAAAAAATCAGATTTATATCTTTCTTCCTGGACATTGGACATGGAATATGTTTCGTTCGAACGTGTGTCATGGAACACGTTTTATTAGGACATTCGTCATGGAACATGTTTTGTACGAACATGCGTCATGGAACATGCTTTGTTCGACAGTGCGTCGACTTAATTTTGATTTTTGATGATTATTGAAAAAAATGTGATTAGTAAAAAACCATTTTAATTTAATAATTTGATTCCTTGAAGAGAGTGTTATAAATTAATAATGTTTATTAATATTACAAATATATAAAACCTGCATCAGACCCATAATGACTTATGGAGTTGAAGCAAGGGCAGACACGGTGAGAACAAAACAGCTACTCAGAACAACAGAGATGAAAACACTAAGAACTATCTTGGGCACAACCCTCAGAGACAAAATCCCCAACGAGAAGATCCGCAGAACCTGCAATGTGGAGGATATTGTAAGGTGGAGCAGATAAAGAAGACGACACTGGAAAGATCATGTTAAAAGGATGAATCCAGAAAGGCTGCCAAAGATCGTAATGCGCGAAATACCAGAGGGACGCCGACCACCGGGAAGACTATCAAAGAGATAGAGGGAGAGCTGGACATCCTCGTCCCAGGATCTGTAAAAACAGATCATAGATCTAAAAAAGAGGAAGAAGAAGAAAAAGAATATGTATTCAATGACACAATTAAGTAAAAAAAAAACAAAATTGTCAACAGATGATTCCAATCTATTATCTATATTTAGAATCTTCTTACATAATGGTCTTGGTCCTCAATTCGATGCAAGTTCAATACCAAATCTGTAAAACTTAGAAGGCATCACAATAGAAAAGTTTTGTTGATACATTAGAATGTAATTCAGTGTGGATTTTTGCGAACATCCAGTGTATACAAGGGCCTTAACAGGGTTTCAGATATTGGCGATGTGGCTACAATTTCTGGATGTGTTTCATAGCTTGGATGAAGAAGACATAATGAAGTTAGAGTAGGTATATCTTTCTTTGGGTTAGTCCACTTTTGTATGTGAAGTTTCTGAATTAGTAGGTATCGGTCGTTCGTTATGGCGCATTCAGGGTCTTGTTCATCAAGTATTAAATAAATCAATTGGATATCGTGACTAGAGACTTGTTTGACTTGTGATGTGAAGTATGCGGGAACAATGCACACATCAAATTGTGGTTTACGATATGTGAATATTATATAGCACCTATTGATGAGCATTCTCAAATTCAGTACTTGTATTAATCCCTGGAATAATCGGAATCACTTTTTCGTATTATGAATGGAAAAGAATATATTTTTAACAGAATTTTCACAGACAATTCATATAAATTTCCAATTAAATAAAATAAGTGTTGTCTGGAAAATGTATGTCAAAAGAGAGGAGTAAGGCGTGCCATTATTTCTGCCTACCCCAAATAAAATGGCGTGATGATTTGGTAAATTGTCGACCTTATGACATCAAAATTAATTTAAGCATCAAACTGGCTATTTAAAATTGGTAAATATATGTATATATTTAATATTACTTTATTAAATGACATGTCGGTGAATGGAATTGCGTTTGTGGACAGTATCAAATAGAAAGCAAAAATTAATATTATTTATTTTTTATCATATTTTGTTATGTAAAATAATATAAATAAATAAAATATTATGTTAATATCATATCGTAATTAAATATGTATCCGATGAAATGTCAATAGAGCCTTTAACACTCTGGTGAGCATTGATGTTTTTTATAAGAAATACTATTTGATTTGCTCTTTCGTGGGTCAATAGAGTCTCCAATAAAAGAGTTCTAAATATGATGGAGAAAAAGAGAGAGTCGCTGACAACTGTCAAGAGACGCAAAGCAGCATATTTTGGCTACATATTCTGTGATGAAAGATATAGGGAAGCAGGGAAGACTGAGTATTAAAGGAAAAATGAATAATATAAAAGTTGAGTAGGTTCCTATATTTGAAATATTCGATGAATTTATCTTATTATTTTCCCCATTGAAATCCCAATCGAGTCAATTAATTAAAATGTTGTTTTAATTTTGAATGGTAAAATGTAAAGAAAACTTTTTCTCTCCAAGTTTTTGGATGTTGGAATTTTTAAAGCCGGAATAACATCTGATAATAATAATAATAATAATAATAATAAATCTAATTTATTGTTAAAAATTCCGTCGAATTTTCGAGAAAAGAAAATTTCACTTGATTAAGAATCGGAATGAATACAAACTAATTTAATAATTGTAATATCCAAACCGCAGGAATCAAATGTAATTAAGTTACTTCTGAGTATCGAGCTGAAGGCGTTTATAAAACTTTACAATAAATTCTTTACACAATCTTCTGCGCAAAAAGTTGGTCGGAATATTATAAGTAGCCACTCGACTCTGCTTCGCTACAATCTGTGCCGTTATTCAAGATACCGGTTAATTAAATATCTTGAAACCGGTTAGTACTTTAAAATATTCAATGCACCATAACAATTTTCTACATTTTTTTAAATGTTTTATTTTATATGTTGAACATATTGTTCACTCCGAACAAAACATTTACTTAAGTTACCATAATTTTTATTTAAAAATTTTATTTACTTAATTATTATGGATTTCCACAGTGTTAATAAAAATAATTTCAACAAAACATTTACATTAAAAATATGGATTGGTAGGTATAAATAATAATAATAATAATATAGGTCGATGTCAGAGCGGTTAGTGCGCTGGGTTAGTAATCCAGGGGTCGCGAGTTCGAATCCTGCCTCGACCGATTTTGTTTACCTATAGCACAAGCATTTATGCTTATTTTAGGGAACGTAAGATGATGTATATGTACTTGTTTAACAAGGACATATTCATTTTTATATTAAAAAAAATGTAATCACAACAAGAACCACAATTAGTGTTAATATATCAATAACACAAATACATAGATAAACACATCATCATCACCAATGGCGCTACAGACCATCATGAACTTTGGCCTTATCAAGAACTTTCCGCCATTCTCCCCCGCACCTTAAATTAGTTATATTGTTTTCAAGTCCCTTTCCACACCTTACATCCAACATCTTTTTGTTTTAGGCCGAAGGCCTGTTTTTTAGTCGGAGATTACCTCTTGTGATCTGGATGTCCAGCTGTCACTCCATCTTTTTGCTGGTCTCACACTTTTATCAACTTGACTTTGTTGGCGAAAATATGCCGCCTAGTCACGAAATGCTCTGACCAATCATATTCTGTCAAGCTTCACACTCGACCTGCGACAATTCACCAACTTTATAATACCGTTCGAGATTTCATTTCTTGGTATAGATTAAGAAAATACCGGTATCTTTCAATTTATATATGGTATTGCAATCCCTACCTATGTGATACCGCGGATGGTTTGAAGGGGGATAAGTGCATGCAGGCTCGAAGGGGGGTGGAGCAGGGGAAGAGTGAGAAATTCTAATAATCTCGAGGAAAACTGAAATGAAATACGCACACAATAACTCCGGCCTTAATGTTTCGCAGAATTTTAAGGCGTATTAGTTAATAGACTCTATTATTGTGTAAGAAGGAATTATACATTTTACCTACTTATGTACTCTGCATACTAAAACCTCACCTTATATTATTTCAATTTTAGTTCACTTATATATTTTGTATCTCGCAAATGCAACTCGATATATATATTCTTTAATTTATACTCGTTTCGAGCGACGGGCGGAAAAAGTTTCAAAAAAGTAACAGCCGGTTCAAAAAATATTTATTATAAATTAACAAATAAAATAGAACAGAGTATTTTTCAGCAGATTGGATTTGTTATGACCCAACGTTTTTGTCGAAGTGTCTTATCATTATCTAGGTCAAAATAAAAACATTTGACGAGACTAATCCAACTTCTATAAATTGTTTTTTTTGTCGTCTCTGAAAAATAACACGTTTATAAATAACTAATTCGCATTTCATAGATAACAAACAACTCTAATTTTTTTGTAATTCTCACTTCACACCTAATTTTACTAATAACTTAGAATAAAATAGTTTTTTGTCCAAAATAATTAAAAGGGAAACATCTTCTAAGGGCCGGTCTTATAAACGAAAGACCAAATATTCATAACGATTTACTAACGGATGGATGTTCCAAAGTAGATATTACTATCGGTGGTATTATAAAACTATTTTAACTGTCCGTTTATTTGACAGTTACAGTCTAATTAGACTACAATGGATTTTCAATAGATTTGTAATGGACCATAATGGATTGTAATGGATAAAGCGGTGCTGTCATTGCAATATATAAACAGAGAGTGTTTATTTTTTTTGCTTACTTCAAACAATATAAAAAATTACAAAAATGGTGATAATCCTTTATTATTTAGCAAGCGCGCTGGATTAGCAATTCAGTGGACGCGGGTTCAAATCTCGCCTCAACTGATTTTGTTCACTTATATCACAAGCATTTATGCCTAATTTATGGCATTAAAATAAAATATATAAAACTTAATGCATATGTAGGTACAAGTGACAATTAATTATTCATTCATTTTTTTATAATTTTGTTTTTTTATATTTTATTTTTATTTAAAGTTTAAAAAAAATAATTAAAATAAAATAAAACGAAATTCAGTGTCACCAATGTCATGTTGAAATAATAAAATATTTGGTCAAACACAAACTTGTAATCAAATTCGTTTCGGTTATATATTCAAAATCACTGTTGGCCGACATTTTTTATCGAAAAAAAAAGCAATTCAATATAAAAATCCAAAAAATATGAAACAGTATTTTTCAAAATATTCGTAATATTAAAAATGTACCGCAATATAAAAAAAACAACGATTTACGAACGCTTAATCGGTGGTCCGACCGTCGGTAAAGGCTATCGGTAAAATTTTACTAAAATTTAACTAACGGATTGTTATAAGACGAAACATAGAGCATTTGTATCAAATTTCGGTTTGTTTGGTCTGAAATCTAACTAACGGACGCTTATAAGACCGGCCCTAAATAACCAGAGATTCCAGTTTAAATATATACCTACTTAATTTTAATAAATTCCTCCCTAAGAAACTGGATGCCGGGCATGAAAACCAAATGGCTAAGAATTTTGTATTTAAAAATATATGATAAAGTTAAAAAATTGAATGCTTTACATACGCCAAAAATGAAAAATAAATAAATCATAGGCCTTTCATTATTCGCCATACATATATTAAGCATGCACCCTTACATATGTACATACGTACCTCAAGCATAATCATAACACACTCACTCTCGCACACTAGACCTTAAAACTTAGAATACACCACAGCTTATTTTTTACCAAGATCGGTAAAGGTGTCAAAGTTGATATTAAACGCGAAAATTTTCAATACAAAAAAAATAAGTTGGTAGGTACCATTAAAATAGTTGGTATCATATAACTACGTAAATAATATGCTGAGTAAATTAATTAATCAATTTATTTGAAAAATGTAATCAAATGCGAAAACATAATAAACTTATTCCTACCCTTTGAAGACAAGGATGTTGATATCATTTTCCCTGCAACCAATTTACATTTAATTTATAATGCTAGACGCTCACGCGAGTCGCTTTTATCATCAAAGCCTAACTGAACCTAGCCAAAAGATTGAGGGAATGGAGATTTACTTACACATAATTTTTTTGTCGTATTTTATTGCATCCCGTTTAGTTTTCCGTCAGTCTTTAAGACAAAATAGCGACATTATAAATTTAATGGAAATTGGTTGCAGGGAAAACGTTCTAAATACCTTTGTCATTTGAGGTTAGGAATAAGTTTATTATATTTTTCAAATAATTTCTCAACATATCATTCAATTAGTTATGATTTTTAACACTATTTATTTCTTTTAAGTTGACCTTGGAGAAAATGAGCTCTGCTTTATTTTAAGGTCTAGTAGTTTATAAATTTAATGGAAATTGGTTGCAGGGAAAACGTTCTAAATACCTTTGTCATTTGAGGTTAGGAATAAGTTTATTATATTTTTCAAATAATTTCTCAACATATCATTCAATTAGTTATGATTTTTAACACTATTTATTTCTTTTAAGTTGACCTTGGAGAAAATGAGCTCTGCTTTATTTTAAGGTCTAGTCTCTAGCACTCATACACAATTGAATTAATTGCTATAAGTATCTTCATGGCTCTCTGCAAGTTGTGTCTTCCACTTCCATCGAGTAAAATTTACAATTAATTGGAACTGACAATCTAACGAAGAAAATTACAAGTTGAATTACAAAGCTGTTACTGATGTCACAGTGTACATTCCAGCCTTGTCGATATGTCCCATTTCCATTTTCTCTTTTTCCTTTCCGACGGTCCGATCTACAACACTTTCTACATCCAATTCCTCTTCTTTCTTCTCCTGTCCCCTCACCAAGAGCTTTATTTATATCCAGACACGTTGACATCACAATAAATTAAACTGAATTTGTGACGCGAATAGTCTCTTAACATTTACAAAGGTTTAATTAATATTGGTATTATTATTTTTTTCTTTTTTAATTATTTATTTAGTAAACAAACAGGATATAATGTAATGAGTTTTTTGTTGATTATTTAAATACACGAATTACATTCAAAATTACATGTTAACAAAAAAAATGTTTCCTTTCCTATTTGAAGCTAGGAGGTTGTGTTTAGGAAAGCATCAGTTCATCCTTTGCTTACACAATAAAAATACTTGTGTCTATAAAACAAACCACATACCTAACCTAAAAAAAATTAACAATAAAAAATACACACACACACATTTCAAAATCCAAAACAATACAACGAGAATTTAAAAATATTCAATTCAAATCAAGAAAATAAAAATGAAAATGAACCACAAACTGAAATTGAATGGAATATTAGTTTTAATGGAATAATATGTTTTCACATGTGTATAATATCATGTGTAGGTTCTTTATTATTTATTTTTGCTATATAATCATGAACTAAAAAGTATAAAATACTATAAATACTATAAAAAGTATAAAAGTATACCTACATGTGACATATATTATTACGTTAGTTTATATAATACTGTATGTATGTTTGCGATATAGAATATGACTGAATGTAAGTATTTTATTTCATTTTATTTTATTTAAACCTAACAAACATACAATCATACAAACAAATATTACAACAAATTCAATTTTAACAAAATATCATAGACCAATTTTGTTTGCGGATATTTCATTATCTTTTTAAGCTGCACAGTGTAAAACAATTGCTATTTAAAATTTAGTAGGTACTCAAAATTCAGAAGAAAAAAGGACAAAAAGAGAGAAAGGAAGGTTGTGGCATTCGCAGTCAAAAATAACAAAGCAGGAATCAGCTACCATAAACCTCTAAGGGTCTCAGAGATATAAATGTTACATGCCCTTTGGATGAATGAATTTTGTACATAGTTTGTTCTGCAGAGATGCAATCTTAAAGTAAGATTTGTTCTGGTACAGCGAAAGGGACATAGTATTCGATAAATAGTACTATGGTATGAACTATTTATCGAATCGTTGTAATAGGTATGTTTTGATATCTGCTTGTGATTTATGTATTATGTATATACAAATGTTCAAAGTATGTAATTGTTTTGTGAGTAGTTTGTGTAACGTCGGTCGACATAGAACAAAAAAAAATATCTAAAATTGCGTGATGGGCAGTAAAGAATATCAATAAAAATTGTAAAATAACCATCAAAATGGTTTTTGCTTTGTGAAAATCTGAGATATAATTTAACAAAACCAATAAAGATGTTATGTGCGCGGTTTACCATATACCTACCTATTTGCAACCATTCTCTTTATTTTATTATTTTATTTGTTGAAATTTTATTTTACTTTTGTAGGTATTAACTGTCCAGAAATCGACAAGTTTTATGGTAAAATCAATTAGGTTCGTGTTGCTATACTTTGAAGTCGTGTTTTGGTAATCGTCTCATAAATCTAGATTAAAAGCACAGAGAAAACTGTGACTCCATCTGGAATAGAACTGGGACATTTGCCAATTGTACAAGTTTTATTATTATTATTATTTGTCTAAATCAAATTGAATCAATTCATAGCATGGATTCACCTGATGGCTAATTATTCACCGCTCTAATTTTGCAAAACTCGCCACCGCTTTTGGACGCAACCGCTTTTTTTATTTTGTTTACTCACAAACAAGTTCCATTTGTAAAGGTTTGTCAGTTTGCGATGACTGGGTTCAAACACTTATTTCAAATTGGTGTTTTCATTGTGTCTGAGTCATCCATCTCGCGGCGATAGGTACTAAGCGCAGATAGTGGAATCCTCTTGGGTATTGGCTCGTGAGAGATTTGATTTCCTGGACGACGGTCAGATATTCTGCCGCAATAGATTATCAGATAATTACTGGGAGGTCACGCTTCGGCATTATGTTTGTATGAACTTTAAAAGCGATGGCCGTCAGCCAAAACATTTTGGCCTGCCGATAGAGTTGTTAGGGAATACGGCGCGAGCCGAGATGTGCGGAGGAGAGGTACGGAGGGTGAGGCAGGACGGGATGCACTGTTGGGCGGGAATGCAACGATGACGTCAGAGGAGATTGCAATTAGCCCGGAGTCGTTAAAAAGTAAACAAACAATAATGCTCATCCAACGGTTTCTCTACATTTGTCTATCTCAATATACGTACATAATATATTTCCTCGCGTATCCTCGTACCCACTCTAATGTAATCTAGTGAGACATGGACATTGCAGAATACGCATGAAAGTAGAATAACCGCAGTTAAAATGACGTCACTAAAATGAATGTGTGGTAAAACGATGGACGATAGAATAAGAAATGAGGACATTAGACAAGAATCTATGATTGAAAGGAATAAAATAAATGGCCAAAGGTGGTTTTATTTTAGTAAGTTTTGTAAATTGGAAACACTGGTTAATTAGGAAGAAATTTCCATTTGGAAATAAACTCGCTACTTGCTCAGGATACAAGAAAGTGTTTGATCATAATTATTATTAAAATTAGAGGTCAGCCAAATAAAAGTTGGTACGATCACATAAAAAGAATTTTGAAAGATGAAGACGTTAGAAGTAAGAATACCTAATAGAAGAGCGTGAATGAGACGATACATCATGGAAGTGAATGTAGCGAGATATGTTGGTTTGACAAGAGAAAGGAGTCAGGCGTTCTGTTATCTCGGCCTACCCCAAATAGGGAAATGGCGTGATGGTATGGTATATTTTTTGGCTTAAATCTTATTTGGACAAACACACTTTAGCAACTCATTTGCTAACATATTGTGTGCTTTCTGTAGCCTTATTCTTGACACTCCAATAGGATCCATATTTAAATTTTCATTCAGAACTACTATTATTATAATAATTTAAAGTAATCTACCTACCGACTAATGCTCCATGTTAACGGTAGGTTCTTAGCGAAAAATTCGACAAAATTAGGTCGTTGAACCTCGAACCTATTTTAGGCTGCATCATTATAATTAATCAAATATTTAAACAGTTCCTTATCTTTTTGAAAATTTGTTTACAGTTAGTCGTGCACGTTTATATGAAAGCAAATGTATAAACCTTCAAAAGAAAAAAGTTATACGAAACTGTTATTCGAAATGACAACTTTTTATATCATGTGCATTTCCTATACCTCTATGACAAACTGTAAAATTAAAGGAGGGTAGGTCTATTTTACAATGTAGTAAAGCAGTTATAATAATGATACATGAGAATGAAATGACATTAGTCTGCTGTTATTTGCTAAACTTTCAAGTGCGTTATACATAATTTTACTTTGTAAAACGATTTTGAACTAGTTTAAGTGACAACGTTGCTGAAGGTGGACAAAAGTCGACGAAAAACGTTCCAATTAATTTGTTAGAACTTATTTGTTTAAAGTTAGTGGAAGTATGTAAAACGATAGAGAATTTTGAATATTCTTTAATAGTTAGGCAGTATAAATAATTTACAATGACTTATTAATAAGTACTTTGCATTTAATGTCCCCCCTCATAGACTTATGTACAATATTAAACGTATCTATTTCAACTTAAGAGACTTTCTTCAAAGAACTACAACAAGAAGAAAACTTGCAAAACGATATTTTCCCCCCGGTTTTGTAAAAGTAGCTAATAAAAATTAATACAATATCTAAAACAATGATAATTTACATATTATACAATTTTTGTGTATTATTTATTGATATATGTAGGTATCAGATTCACGACAAACTGTAAAGTTAGATTACATTGTTAAATGAAGATCTCTCTCTCCATCAAATTATCCAAGTTTGTGAATAGTCTGGAATGAGTCTCGATGTCTGACGCCTGGAGATGCATTCTGCAGGATTCACTTAACTAAACTTTATGTTTGTCAGCAAAGTGTTTTATTTTTTCTTCAGTGTCGGTCATAAACTTTGTTTGACTTTCAACTTGAGAAGTCTCACTTGTCTGCGCTTTGAACACTTTGCGAATGCTTGTCACGGACGATATATACCCACTACCTACTCATGTCTTGGGTGTTTTATATTGAATTTGCTTTACAATCATCACTTGATTGTGTGCGTAACTAATCAGTATAACCATTTGTTAACCGAATTATGAAAGCATTATGGAAATAAATATGTTTCATAAAAAATGGGCAGAATATGTGATTATAAAGAGATTCTGATATTTTTTTTTTCCTTTTTTTTGGAAATTTTAACGATTCCGATTGTCATCATTCATATATTATAAAACTATATTATAAATCTTTCATTTTTAATTATTAGTAGAGATTGAAGGAAATATAATTACCTGATTAAAAAAAAATATAACATACTAGAAAACGAAATAAAAACTCACATTTCTTAAATTTTGAATAACCGTGATAAAGCAAGAAAAGCACATTTTGCAATAACCGGTTTTCAACTATACAATAACCGAGTTGCAATAACCGAGTACAGAAGTTTTCGTTATTCTCAGTATTGTAAGCGATCAAAAATATTGTGATTAATAATTAAGAAGAGAAATAACACAGCTGATAACAATTTTCATTGAGATATACGTAGAATACATTAATGATTCCAATTGGAATCATTGGTTAAGAAAGGGTTAAAATGAATTACAAGTATCTTCTAATCAAAAAAATGATGAAGAGTTGCAGCGGTTAGACCTTATAATCTTGAGATGTCGGCAAAATTCTATTTAGATTACAATGAATTGAGGACACGGCGAATTGGCTTTAGAAAATCATTTGGAATAGTTTAATATGATCAGAATTCCTCCTGGATATTTTGTAATTATCTACGCATCACATGGATATGATCGTGGCCACAGTCGCTTTGGGTAATTATCTCATTTAAATTATGGTAGAGCCATTCGGACAAAACACCCCTAGTCCCAATCCCTGGAAGACCTCCTCCCCTGCTGTATCCCCACAGATATGGAACAGTATGGGTGGACCAATCTAGGTGTTTCAATTATACAAAACAAATACCGATTATTTTGCGTTTGAAGCGTTGGGCGCCAATTTGCCAATCAATGTATGTATATATTGGAGAATCAGCAGTTGATGAATAGGATTATCTATAACGTATAATTTATATGTAGTTGATGTTTTATGTACAAATGACATCCGCTATGCTTTTATAGTAATAGTTCCAACGTTGTTGTACGTCAATAGTTATAATTGATTAGTTTGACATCTATACGGCCTACTGTTTGATCAATTTTAATTGGTGTTTAACGTATATAAAGGGCTGTTCTTACCCTACATCACTAGAGAACATAAGAAGTATCTGGAGAACCTCAGAGAAAGTTGATTATAAGGACATAATGGACTCACCGTACACTGACAGCGAACATAGGAGTGCACCGTGTTTGTGATAAATAAAGCTCTGAAGTTGACTTTCGTGACAATTAAGGTCCGCATGTCCTATGCCCTATAGGGCTGATAAAAAATGTCACTAGCCGCCTCGCCTCAAAGTTTAGATGAAGTGCTAGCTGAGGTGTCTTTAACGAGCAGAAAATATTTTTTTGTCTTTAAGATTTTGTTTGACATGGCCGAACATTTCATTAATAAATGTGTAAAAAAAAAAACAACGAGAAAACCATCTTTAATTGAAATTGTCTTAATAACAATGTTCATGACGTCAGAACCCCATTTTGTTTTGTTTACTTAAATTTATGAATTTTCTTGTATAAAAAAATAATGAAAATAAAAATTTAATGTATGGCAAAAAGGGTTTTCTGTTGTGCCTATATTGTTCGCACGCGTTAAAAATGTGTACGTTGTAAGTATTCAATAAAATTTAATGTATATTATAAAAAATTTGGGTTTAGCTCCCAAATTAGTCTCTACTCGATCATTAATAACGTATCTTTAGCAATCGTTATATGATATTAGCCGAATGTGTCGGAAAATGTTTGATTTATGGAGGCATATGAAGGCTTAATTGATTCTCCTAATGACTGTATATAGACCTATTATGTCGCGTTTGGCTCAGCGAAACATGATTTAAAGAACAACTCATATATCAAAGTCGACGATGGAAAGAGTTACAAAGGACACGTAACAAAATTTGTTTACAATATTATATTTTTGTAACCACGAAAAACGGAAATATTAAATGATAATATATTTACCGTTTTCACTTAACTACTCTTTGTATGTTAGTTTTGTCAATTTCCGTACATACAAATATTAAAATGTGGATCACATCTTGTTGGAGTGTTTTATCTAATTATATCCTTTTATAGACCGAAGTTCCTGCTTACTATCCTGGGACTTCTTCAAGATGCTTTGGTCGTGTGAACACAACATTTTGTCACAGATTCTTCTTATGAGTATTAAGACCTTTATCACTTTTCTGATGTCTTACATAATTATGATTGGTGATATTTTTTTATAAACTTAATTTGATTTATGGCATTGTGATTTGTAAGAGCAATCCACTAAATTTTAATTATGGTTATTTTTTAACAGATTTTTAATTATCTCAATATAGACGAAGTTGGAATATTTACTGTAGGAGAACCGGGAAATCAAGGCACCTACAGGGCTTACGACCTGTCATCGCCTGGTTTACGTGATCACTTTATGCGCTTGCGCAACGTTCACCAATTATGCCTTTTAATGAGATCCCTATCAATTAAATTTTGAAAGTTCTATCTATTGTAATACTGAAATTCTTTTCGCTTGAAAATAAGGAATTTTTACTACAGCCATCTATGTGTGAAATTATGAACAACATTCTTATTATTTTTTATTTATTTTTGTTGTAACGCCATCTATTGAGAGAATTGGTTTTTTGTAAATAATGAGAGCAACAATTCTTATACCTGAGGTGACAAATGCATTTTTCGCATAGAAGTCACCCCTGAATTGCGCCAGACTTATAAGGTCATTTTTGTCTTATCTACCTACTTGTACCAATGTGTAAGTAATCGAATATTTTTTTTTATTATTGCATATGCGCAAACATTGGATTTTTTTCCCTGTGGGGAGTCAAAGAAAAATGCGTTTGTCACCTCAGGTATAAGAATTCTTGCTCTCATTATTTACAAAAAACCAATTCTCTCAATAGATGGCATTACAACAAAAATAAATAAAAATAATAAGAATGTTGTTCATAATTTCACACATAGATGGTTGTAGTAAAAATTCCTTATTTTCAAGCGAAAAGAATTTCAGTATTACAATATATAGAACTTTCAAAATTGAATTGATAGGGATCTCATTAAAAAGGCATAATTGGTGAACGTTGCGCAAGCGCATAAAGTGATCACGTAAACCAGCCGATGACAGGTCGTAAGCCCTGTAGGTGCCTTGATTTCCCGGTTCTCCTACAGTAAATATTCCAACTTCGTCTCTATTGAGATAATTAAAAATCTGTTAAAAAATATCTTTGACTCCCGACAGGGAAAAAAATCCAATGTTTGCGCATATGCAATAATAAAAAAAAATATTCGTTTAATTATGGAATCAAACTTATAATATTAATCTAAATCCTAGTTGAGTAAGACAAGGCTGTGTGATAATTTCATCATTTGTCAATCAATATATCGACTGCTGTATGTGAAGATAAAGTAAAACATACCTATATTGGCTTATTTAGAAGATGCAAAATTATATATTACTTTTAAAAAATCAATATATTCATTTCAATTCCATTTGTTATATTGTTACTTCTTTTGTATACTGAATACAAAATAGCTCCCACACATATGTATTATCTACAAATAATGACACTATTTAAAAAAGATTCTGGCCAATGTGAGACTATTGTAGAAAAAAATAATTTGTAGGTACATAATTGCAAAAATACATTTTAAACGATAGTTTTTTTTAAAATCTATCATGTGAACTGAATATTGTATAAAGGACACTTAATCAACACCATATCAAAAACATAAGATTACATGCATATATACCGTGACGCTATATCCCCTACAGGGTAAGTAGAGAGAACTGAGCGCCATACTCCTCTAAACATAATATTAATTGCGAATTTTTATCTTTCCACCATTACATATCTACTAATAGTGGTGAGTGATGTGACATGTAAAATAGCTAAAGGAGTGATCAATACATACAATGGGAATGCAAAACCAATCGATATTAGATTCATTAAAATGTTGGAACTTGGCCTTTAATTCACACAGAAGGTATTGTTGGTTTAGAATTATTATTATTTTGTTTATGGCTACCAATTGTATATGTTGGTGAACGATTGTCAAATATTTGTCATGAATATATAACATATTATATGTATTTACACCCTCCAAGGGCACCTAAAACACATTCTTCGTATACGTACAAATGTGTATTTGTAGTGTCCTATCAACTTTGACCTAGTAGGTATACAACGTAATATTTGCTCAACCATATCGTACATTTGTAATTTGGGTAAGTATCTTTCATTTGATACGATAGATTTCTTGTGAAGGTATTATGATAATGATTTTTTTTTTATACATTTTTATACTACCTGTTTGGTTTTCTGCACGTAGCAGGTCCTCATATGACCAGGGCAATTGAGGGTAGTTTCGCAGGCGGCATGTTTTCTTGTAAGAAATAATGTTTATTAGTACCCCAGAGATCTATTTCTTCACAGGAAAAAGCTGAGTAGAGCTGGAGTGAAATTAATTTGATGCCATCGAAACTTGCCAGGGGAAGACAGCGGCGATGGATGAGCATTCGGAAGTGTCACCGTGTTGTTATGTATCGATTGGTGCTATGAAGAAAGTAAGTTGTCTGGCAGGAGAGTGGGAAAATAGAAGGAAATGAACAATACAATGGCGGTACATTTAATTGTGACGGCAATTCAATTAAAATTGGAAAACGGAAGGGTTATCAATAGCTGTGAAACAACAATTAAAACAGCTGACAGAGAAGGACAGTCAACACAACAACACGAGGGAAATGTCTTTAATGAAGAAGGAAGACATTGAAGAAATATAATAGATAGATCGTTTAATACCGAATCTACTTGTCTTTGATGAGAGATATCCGATGCTGGTATATGTACTTATGTATGTATTTTGTTTGTTTCATAAACCCAAATAGAAATAGAAGAATTCCTTAACTAAATAATAGAAACTAGTAAAAAATATATTAGGTACTGAATCGACTGCAGTGATAAAACGAACTGGTTGTGTCCGACGATACACTCTTCACTACCAAGTCACATCTATTTATTTTTTTGTTGCAATAAAATAAATTAGTAAAATACAAAAATGTGATATTTAAAGGTGGCATCATATTCTGTGGTATCGTTGCCACCCAATAGTGTCCTCTTATAGATCGGAGCTCCTCGTTGCTGTCCGTGGGCCTCTTCAAAGGTCATGCGGATTTCGTGTTCTTGAAGAACAATTTTAAAGCCTTTATGAAGTTCTGCCATAATTATGGTGCCTTACTATTGGTAGATTCCCATTAATTTATTTTTTAACAGAGATCTTGGCCACACCTCCGATGGATTTCATTTAAAAAGATCTGAAGTCCAAGAGTGTGAATCTTCCATTCACATTCGTCGATTGTTCTTTTTGTAATATTGCCAGTCTAGAGGGCTCCATGAGCTACTTTTATATCTATGCTTTTTTTCTTGTTGCTTACTTTGCGTTCTGTGAAGGGGCCATTAACAGTCCCCATATGTGGAGCGGGTGATGGTGTGAGAGTATAAAAATATTAAAATATACAAAAAAAAATGTTTTTTAGAACTTCCTAATCTTACTAAGAATTTCTGCATTTCGTCTATAGAATTATTTCACCTCATCCAAATAATTCATATGGAACGAACTATTTAATAAGAGCAAAACAAATTTATCACAATTTATATATAATTTAAAATATTCCGTTTATTTCATTCAATCTTATTTTCTCGTTAAATATCCTCATTTATTTTTAATTAAAGTGAATAATAAATAATAAGATATACGGTCTCAACTATCAAGTTGCGTCGTCGCCTCTCATTCATTCAAAATTTTATTTTTCTAATTTGAGTATTCATAAATCAAGATGAAGATTAATTCAATTATTTACCGCGAGCAAAGAAGAAAATTCTCGTTTTTCGTGAGCCCAACCTGACGTAGGAAAATTTAATAAAAAAATTAACCTCTACGAAGAAAATGATGGTGTAATATGACGCGTAGCTTATAATAATAGCCAATGTTTAAGTGGATCCTTGTGAAGAGTACGCTGTTTGGGATTAAACTCAAAAGTCAACAATTATACACCTTTTTTATATTATTTCTATACTGAAGATGGTATTTTAATAGTTCTTTGTCATCATTAATTTTTGTAATGTCAAAAGATTTTGTAACAATAGTTTTAATTTTTTAAATTAAAATTCTATTAGAATATTAAAAATTAGAAATTTTAATAGTTACAATAAAATGCATATAAACGTGGGAAATGATTTCTCGAAGAAAATCCCAGCCGCAGTCGGCATCAGGCAGGGGGATAGTTTGAGCCCTTTTTCGTTCAATGTCATTATGGATGAAATAATTGTAGATGTCAAATCATTGGGGCTGGGTTACACTATGGGAGATAAAAACATTGATATTATATTCTATGCAGATGACGCTGTCCTAATTGCTAATTCCGAAGATGATCTTCAGAGACTGCTATATAGATTCCATCTTCTCAACGATTGTATATGAAAATATCAGTAGACAAAACAAAAAGCATGGTCACCTTAAGGCATCCAGTACGATGTAAACTTGCAATCGAAAATAAAACCATAGAACAAGTGATGCGATTTAAGTACTTGGATGTCGAAGTGTCCAGCAGCAATAACCTATTTGACGAAGTAAGAAAGCAAGCGAATAAGGCCGCCGTCGTGGCTGGATGCTTGAAAAATGCTGTATGGAGAAACAGAGACATGCTGAAGGAGAGTAAGGTAAGGATCTATAAGACCTGTGTAAGGCCGATCATGACATATCTACGGCATAGAAACAAGAACTGACACCGCCAGAACAAAAACCTCCTAAGAACCACTGAGATGAAGACTATATGACCCATCACAGGCGTAACACTTCGTGACAGAGTAAGGAACTCGGAGATAAGAAGAATCTGTAATATTGAAGATGTTGTGCGATGGGGAAGAACACGAAGACGATTCTGGAGAGATCATGTGGGGAGAGCGGGTTCAGATTGAGTGGTGAGGATGGCAGCGGATGTGTAGATAACAAATGGCAGACCCCCTGGAATACCACCCAAACGATGGAAGAATAGCTGGACGTCCACTTCACAAGAGCAGGCTCCGAGAATAACAGGACACAGTCCTAACTAAAGCAGAAGAAGAAGAAGAAATGCCCTTATGTCAATTAAGCAAAAGTAAGCATCTATGTCCTGGAGAGCTCGGAACAGCTCCCCACAGTTCTCATTCCTATCCAGTCTCGTATGTTGCTTCATTCCAATACCACTTCTATTCTTAATTTTGCCCTAGATCAGGTGCAGCAATTTGTATTTATTTTCTTATTTAGTGTAGTGTAGAAAAATTATTTTACAGTATTTTTAACAATATGATTCTCAACGTTTATTATATAGGAAGTGTTAGTTTGTGTGAAACGATGTATGACTGTGGGTACCTATAGGTAAAGAGAGAATATATATTTTTCAGAAACACACTGTTTAATATATTTTAGAAATTTGATTTAAAATTTGGGTGTTAATTTTATATAACCTAGTAAGGGTATGAACTAGATTAAATCAAGACAAATAACATTTTTTCATTGAAATAAATACCTACAATTTAAGCTATGTCACAAAATAAGAACCATTTGATAACATAACAATCTTATAGAATAAACCAACTGAGGGTAAATTGAATGTGAACATTTTTAACATCTCCTAAATTTATAATTCCCGTGTTGTTTGTTTGTTTGTTGGGGCGAGGCTATGAGGGGGCTCTGTGTTCTCCATCGCGCCCCTGGCAACGATGTAATGTTTACCGGCGACATTAGTTTATTCAAATAATAATAATTTATCTTGTTTACACGTCATGTTTTTAAGGAATCTTTGTTTTCTCGCCTATTCCTTCTTCCATTGACTTTTCCTTTGTGAATTTGCTGTACATCCTTATTAACTTTTATTATTTCATTTTTATAATACGAGAATAAAAAGCGAACGATTCCAGAGGTCGTAATATTGTGACAGGTTTTGTTAAATTTAATTTTGTGTTTGACGAGTCTAAAATTATCATTGTTTTTATTTATTTTTACATCTTCCTGTACATAATATAAAAAAATATAATTGTACACTGGCGGGCTTATTGCCATTAGGCGATTTCTTCCAACCAACCAGATTACAAAGTATGACAACATTGTATATGTACAACAGCAAAAGAATAAGAGTAAAAAAAACAAATAAAATATATATAACACTTAAATACTATTAAAACTATAAAAAAAAAGTATATTTCATAGCAAGAAAAAGGGAAAGGGTATGGACAGGAGAGGAAATCGAGATTAGGTGTTCAAGGATAAGTATTCCTTCTTTAGTTTTTATTGAAAATACAAAGTGAGTTAGACGACGCAATATCCGGATTAAGGATATTCCATAATCTTGCTGATTGTATTTCAAACGAAGAGCTGAGAAATTCTGTATTATGGATTGGGATGGATAGTGTTGTACGTTCAGCAGATCGGAGTGGATGTCCATGATTGGATAAATAAGTGAATTTTTTTAATTGTTAATTGTTAGTAACAAAATAATTTTTAACAAATTAACTTTTTATCTTCTTTTCTTTCTTTTTTTTACTTGCATTGTTACTGTTTAAATAAAGAAATAAAAATTAATAAATAAATAACTTTTATGTTTTATTGGCATTTCATCACTTTATACTTACATTACTCTGAAGAGGTAATATTTGATATTTGAAATTTTCCTAATTTATCTACTATAGGTGTGAATAGTTAATTAAAATAAAATAATTGAAAAAAATCATTAAATCATTTGAGTTGAGATTTTCTATCCTTTTCTGTTTGGAGGTATAAAGTATTAGAATAATTATTTAAAGAGGTAAATTAATTATTAGGATATCTTAAATTCCTCATTATGCGTACAAAGAGTTTCACCGAGAACAAGAAAGGAAAGAGCTAAAAGAGAGAGAGAGAGAGAAAGCCAAAAAGGTAGAGTTTAAGTTGGTATCGGATTGGACGATGCCCCTCTCCCGAAACCCATTGAACGCTCGAGACTCTTAAGGTACAAAGAGCACCTGATTACAGTCAATTATTTCACTTGAAATACTTCATTTGGTTGTCAAAGGTTGCCTATTAATTTCCTCAAGGCCCAGAGCAACCCACACCAACACTTCTTCCTGTCTCCCTACTCTTCAACTGACCCCATCCTTTCATCCTTAACCTCAATGACGTCCGGTAAGGACAATTGGAAAAAAGAAATGCATCGTAAATTTTCATTATTGAAAAACGGTTTTTAATTTTTTTTTTATTTCTTGATGGAAAGGGAAGTACCTACCTACTACGTTTCTTTCAATGTATATATTTTTTAAATAAACGAATGAATATGAATATGTCCTTGTAACATAAATACATACATTCTCATATATTCCCTAAATTAAGTATTAATGCTAGTGCTTTATAGGTAAACGAAATCGGTTGTGACAGGATTCGAACTCGCGACCACTGGATTACAACTCATGAAAATGAAACTAGATTTTTAATTAATATGAATTATATTCCCATTCAAATTGAACGATTTTTTCGTCTTATATATATAGGGGTGTTATCAAAGCATATTTTAGTAATTATTGTATATTAAGTATATTATAAAAAGTAAAATTGAATTTAAAAACTGTTATGAATTTGTCATTTACATATAGGTAGTCACACAAAGGAAATAAAAAAGGTTAAGTGAGTGTTTTTCTTGTAAATGTCACATTGCTAATTTAGTAATTTTGTATCTCTGATAAATTTGTAAATCCATATCTCCTTGTGTCGATTTTATCGCTTAAATAAATAATAATGTTTTTTTACTCCTCACTAACCTGTTATGAATTCGCATTTTTTATTGTAGATTATCAACTAGTGTCATGCTGAGGTTGTATTCTGAAAGTTTCATCACAATGTATCTATGTACGTGCGTGCGCGTGTGTACTGTGTTATATGTGCAATATACTAAGTATGGCGTGTTTATTCTAGTTTATCTATTTTTGATTTAGTACTCATTCGATTTTTTTAAATTTTGCAAATTTGTATATCTAATACTCCCTTAGACCCCATTAGATTTTGAATGATATCTGATCAGTGCTTCTTAGTTTTTTAACTGTCAAATATTTCAAAGTGACTCCAATCTCAGGAAACATAAAATTTGATATTCTTATTTTCAAATCGTTAAAAAGGCACATCACTTTCATTTATTTTTTAAGTATTATCAAGTTTTCTTAATAAAATATTTAAATTAAAAACAAGTTAACAAACTCATTCCACGAAAATACTGAAAATTTTCCTAACAAAATTTGAATGCATTGTGGACTGTGGAGTGACTTGGTAGTGAGAAGTATAGCGTTGGCCATAACCCACTCGTTTAATATTTGAGCATAATATGTTGTAGAATAGTTTTTTTTTTGTTATACCTGGTACTTATTTGTAATCAAATGTATGCAACGAATTAACTTCATATTTCTGGACACATTCCAGCCAAGTAATTTTATTTTATACCTATGCTTCGCCATTTGAAACCATCGATATTAACATTAATTTAACAATGAATAGACCTGTCAGATATTATATTCACGCTAAATAACAAACACTATTAATATTATAATCATTCAATTTGCTAGTGTGTTTATGTGTATGTATTAGAGTGTGTAGGTTTCTGTACTTTACACTACCTCTGAAAACTTTGATGATTTATCGTGCCTAGCAAATAACTTGAACACATGTTCTCAGCTTCAAACAAAGCAATCCATTTCATTATCTTGCATATTATCCTTATCATAATGTTTAAAATATTTCGCATAGTTTAAAACTTTGACATGGAAATGCCATCGATGTCTATGACTACCTTTCATACAATGTATATTACGTTTGATATCTCTCTAACCGGTAAAGGCTTTTTTTATAATAATTCTCAACATACAATAAAAACATTGAAAAACTTTATTAATTTATTGTGTCTGCTGAACGTTACATTTTCCACGTATGTATTTCACAGTTCTCTACATATATTCAACGATGATTAGCAAATTGTAATGAATCAAAATTTTATCGTTTTTCCTTCTCAAAATGGAAATCATATATAATATAAAAAGAAAATAAAACAATATTACATATACATACAATGAACTAACATGTTTATAAAAGGAGCCATTCTATAAAAATCGTTTTCCATGGTCAGACCATCATTGTCAGAGGAGAATAATTATTACAACTAAAAGGTTTTCTTTTTTTTATTAATTTATTTTAATTTTACATTACTCTTCGGGCAATTAACAGTTATTTAACACGCAGAGAGAGAGAGAGAGAGAGAGAGAGAGAGAGAGAGAGTTAGTATTTGTAATAATTTATTTTATTTAAGTTTTATACTAACAGGTTCTATGTCAAATATAAATTTAACACACACCCAATAACAAGTTGCCACATTCTGGAGACTCGTCTCACAGAGCCTGAATGAAAACACAATTGAAAACTGTGTCTCCAGCGGGAATTGAACCCGGAACCTTTGGATCAGCAGGCAGACACCTAACCAACTGAGCCACGAAGGCCGACAATATCCGATGTCAGAATGTTCTACATTCGACGAAGGCCGACTTTTATACTTTTCATAATTTTCTTATATAAAATTATATAAACAATATTTATTTTCGGACCAATTAAATTTCAGTCCATTAATAAAATATTCAAATGGTTAGAGACATCTATCGTATTATGGTTTAACAAATTTACTAAATAACAGACGTTTTTATTAATTACCGATAGATAACCATAAATTATAACATATTTCACAACTTCTCCTTATGCTTTTGACGCACGTGTTTTGATTGTGACACTTTACTGAAATATAAACATTTTTTTCGGTAAAGTCGTGTTATCGGGACACTACGCGATGGTATGTCGTGTAGGAGAGATGTATTATGTATGTATGTATTTAAATGCGGTCTGGCGAATAAATGTTCCTCACTTAAATATTATTATAATGAATTATTAAAGGAAACAACACGAAGCGACGCCAAAGGGGCGATGATAAAGTTTTCATCTATTACGAGTACAAAAGAGGGCGCCATTCTATGTACATACACTACCTACACACATATACATACAGATTACAGGAAATCAAAATTAACTTTTGAACAATGTTCATCAAATGTATGTACATACAGCAACTACATACCTACTATCTCCTCACAGACTGCTCTAGGTCTAAGGTGAAGCATTTGTGTATGGTTTAATATTATACAACACAACATTGGAACTTTGAAAATAAATTTGTTCAAGGGGCCATATAAACCTAAACACCTCAATTTCAAATCAAATCCCTCAAATATGTTAAACAGTGTGTTTCTAGAAAAAAGTATAAGTCTTTTCAACATTTCTCTAGTGAATGTTCGTCACACAATTTTAAAATAAAATTTTATAAATTTTAAATTCCCATAAACAAGTTATTGAAAATGTCCTTTTTTTAAAGCATTTCTTTAAATTACTCCAAAACAATTTTTCATCATTTTTATAATTAACTGTATTTTTATATTTTTCCTTTTTGTTGTCAACTTTTATTTTTTGTTTTGCATACAATTATTGTTTTTTTTTATTATTAATATATTTGTTATTTTGCGTAACTGCTTTATATTTGTAAAAGACTTCTGGCCGTAGAAACAAATAAATAAATAACTATGTGTCATACAGAAATAAATCTTTTGTATGCTTAAAGAGTGCATAAAATCAAAGTGAATGACCGATAAAGGTTTATTCATTTCCACTAAGGTTTGTTCTTAAAATGCAAAAAAATCAACAAATTTGGTGTTACCGATAATTTAAATAACGTATAAAACTTTTTTAACGCACGCGATAGTTACTAGTTACCCTTACTAACACGTAACTTCATAGTGAATTGGGCAGTTTTAATATATCATGTTTTCAGTCACTAAGTTTAGCATTATATGTCCTCTTAATATAACATCAATACAATCTTTGTAAGACTACTTATAGATACTACAAGAGGTAACAACGATTGCCATCTATGAACCCTGAGTACTTGTGGCATTCTCAGAAAACAGTCTTCATATTGTAGAAAATTCCTATGTGTTCACATCAGTGTTTTATGTAGTACGAAGCGTTATAGGAAGGCACTCTTCCAATTACAGACACTTGGGTTGGTGGAAACCCCCCCCCCCCCCCCCGCACACACTTTTTTAAAGTTTAATATAATATTATTATTGGTTATGTGCAATACACATTGCGGTTCACAGGCGTGATGTCATTTCTTTTACATTAGGCCTCTAATAGATTTTTATAAACAGAAATAAAATGAAACATATTGTTTAAAAAAAACTGCAGCGTGATCAATTTTCTTTTAGTTAAAATATTTTTGGCCTTTCAACACAACAGCATTATAGTAAATAACACGAAATTTTACTTAAATTATTTATATCTTTATTGAAACCAAAAAATGTAAAAAATATATTGATATGGTCAAATTGATCTAATTGTTTGTAAAAAATATTTTTTTATAGGAAAGAAGCAATAAGTTTTAAATTTTATTTCATTAATAATTAATTTAATTTGATGAAAACGATTAAGGGAGAATATGTATAAATTAATTTATTTGCTAGCTGTTTATAATGTACCATCAGCATAATAATTTTATAGAGCCGCCGGTTAGAAATTTAGATATTGTATACGTGTGTTTTTCTTCAAAAGAAATATTTTTGAGAGCAGGTATTTCAAAGGTTTCTTAGGAAATGATAATCATTCCGATTCCTTTCTGTTTACTTATAACGTTGTGAAAATAACAGTTATGTAGAAAGGTAAAACATTTTATATCTTTCCTGTTTCATACACCTTCCTTTTTTGTCTGTCTAGCGACAATTTTTTAACAAATTCAAACAAGGCCGTACAATATCCATCATAGTCATTTTGAAATTCATATATATAAATATTGTCATTTGAAAAATTAAGACTTTCGGGTGAATATTTTCAACATTTCTCTAGTGAATGTTCGTCACAAAATTTTAAAATTCATTATTAAAACTCCTAAACTTATTATTTAAAATATTCTTTTTTATGACATTTTTTTAAAATTACTCCATAACTATGTGTCGTAGAGAAATGAATCTTGTATATGCTTAAAGAGTGCATAAAATCGAAGTGAATGATCGATAATTTCTTTCAATTCTAGTGTGGTTTGTTTTTAAATTGCAAAAAATCAACAAATTTGGGGTTTCCGATATTTTTAATCACATATAAACCATTTTTAATTCACGCGACAGTTACCCTTACTAACGCGTAACTTCATAGTGCATAAGGCGGTTTTAATATATCATGTTTTCAGTCACTCTAGGTTTAGCGTTATATGTCCTCTTAAACATGTTTTTTGATTCGCAGCAATACTTTAAATCGAAAGTATAAGAAAATAAACAGGAAAATTTCTTAATAAATCCTGTAAATAAAAAAAAATAAAAATGAAGATCCATTCACAAACGCATCATCGATATTATTGGTACTATGCCACGTGTTGGGTCCAAATAATATAGAAAAATTTATTGGAAATATAGAAAATACAAGAAAAATAAATAAAATGATGGTATGGCTACTTCTATGACATTCTGAAAAATAATTTATTTTTTTATTACAATACAAAAAAAAATACATTTATTAAAACAATATAATTTTTTTAAAACGTAATCTTAAACAACATCTTTCTTTAAATTAATGAATTGTTATGTCTTTTTAAATGAGTCTATCAATGGAACATGTGGTTTCTTATATTCCTCCGTAGTTTAAATAAAAAATCACGCTGTATACTATAACGCTTCCTTCTACATATATTATAACTGACGTGTTAAAATATCAATTTTCACCATCTCGAAGGCCACTCCGAAAGCCACCACTACTCAGTGTACATATTATCCAATCGTTGTTACCTGATGTTGTATCCTTTTTCAGTAAAAAATCAGCCTTTAAAATATGACGTAAGTAAAAAAATAAATATTGCTTGGGCCACTATACAAAATAACGTGAGTCTAATTGTCGCAAGCTACACTACAAGTAATTTGCATGGAACAATGCGTGGTGGTTAGGTATGTGAAATCCTTTTGTTGTGATATCCTTGATATTTGTTGAAAACTTTGTTTCTCTTAAGACTGACCATCGAGGCGGAGTTTTGTTGTACAGAAAAGGCGCCAAATAGACAGCGAGCACTTGTTGCTTGCGAAACTAATTATACTTACTCAGATACACACACACCAGAGAGAGAGTGTCGAGAAATGATCCTGTATGGAGTGTTGCTGTCGTTTTATTCCAGCTGAGTTGTTTCATCCACAGGATGCAATCACTATGCCACGATCCCATACCCCGTCTCGTCCTATCTCCCACCCTACATCTATCTCCCATACATCCCCCCCGGCTATCTCCCAACTATTCACCCATATCCACCCCCTACTCGGAAGGTTTTTCCATCGTCCCCAAAGTTACACGTACCACGTAATATCCAGCAGTACCACGGTAACGGTAAGCATCAGCTTCTGGACCAAAGCCAACGATAATATACACATTTATTCTTAATCCTGATAGACTTTGTAAAACCGCGCGTGATTTTCAACAACGGGCAGTACTGGAAATTTTCTTTAGTTGGTATCTACAAGATACCTGCACATACATGTTTATTACTTATTGTATGAATAGAAGTAACTGTTGAAACTAGTGATCGCTACTTCCACCACCACTCGCTCCGCATATGGGGACTGTCAACGGTCCGTTCGCAGAAAAAAACTAGTGATCGCGCAGGGGTCAAAATTCGACATAAATTCATTAAAGTTGTTTCAAAAGTAATTGGAACTGATTTATTTATTTATTTACGGGACAGAAACAGTCTTAATAAAATACAAAAAGAAGACAATATAAAATAAATAAAAAAAAAACAGACCAAATACATTTGTCCACAGATGACAATCACAATAATATACAAGCACACACATTACAACGTTAGGTAAATAAGTAAGAATATAATCAAAATAAATAAAAATATTTTTAGAATAAATTAAAATGCTATTAAAATGGAATGTTTGCCGGTGACGGCATCTAGCGGATCTAAGATAAAAACGATTGGGTTGTGGCAAACGCATAACTCCTCACTAACATGTCACTCCATGAAGCATTCAAATTTTGTATGGAAAAATTTTCAGCATTTTCGTGAAACAAGTTTGTTTGATTAATTTTTTTATTTAAATATTTCATTATGAAATTTTGATAATTCTTCAATGCCATTTTATGAAACTGATGTGTTTTTTTACCAATTTGGAAATAAAGATATCAAATTTTAAGTTTCCTGTGGACACTTTAATATATTTGACAACTAAAATAATTTAGAAGCTTCAAAATTTAATGCGATCTAAAAGAGTATAAGATATACATATTTGCTAAATTTGATAAGAATCGAATGAGTACTTTAGTCTATAATTGATAAAGTAAAGTAAACACGCTGTACATAGCACACACTACATAGCACACAGCACGCAGCACACAGCAAATACCACATATACACATGTGATAAAACTTTCAGAATACAATCTCAGTATGGTACTAGTTGATAATCTGCAATAAAAATAGCCTTAAAAATTGCGAAATCATAACTCCCCACTATATCTCCTTGGGTAAGTGAGGAGTAAAAACCATCATGACTGTATTCATCGAGGGGTAAAAATTTTATTTTAAAATATTGCAAAGTGTTATTGTTCAGGTGCCATTTATTTTGTTTCACAGTAGATTATGTTTAGTTTTTGTTATCATGTTCTGTATTTGTATAAACCATTATTTTTCATATGAAACAACTGAGTGATAGGTACCACATTGACAGTTAACATAAACAACTTAGATCGTAAGAGAGAGGGGATACGTAACTATGGCTACTGCAGTGTGACTGTATGCCAACAGCTTAGCATTTTGGCCACAGTAAGTTCCTCTACGCGGGTGTATTGAAGTTATGCTGCCCCTCTGTTTTATGTTCTAAGGTAACAATGATTTGATATGATGTGAAATATTTTTTTATAAAATTTGAAACACATATTATGTATACATTTTAGCATTCTGCACTGCTTCTCCATAAACTTAAACTATGCTAAATCTCACAATCTTCCGTGCGCGCAGTTTGCTTAAAGAGGGTTCCGAAGTTCTTCACGTATTAAAATATCGATTAACAAAGACACCTATTGCGCATTTCAATTTTAGGTATTTTATGGATGACGATGCCTGAATGCATTTTAATGAAATTCATTTCTATTTTATTATCATCATCATCAATGACTCTACAGCCCGCTGCGAGCCTTGGCATTCTTCAGCATTCCTCGCCATCTCCCTCTGTTCTGGCATTCACCCCTCCAGTACCTTATACCAACAGCCTCCGCATCTCGCTGCACTATTACCCTTATAATGTTTGGCTCGTTATAAAATACTGTAGATCTCCGTGTACCTGCACAGATCCGCATATCTATTTGAGTTTTTTAGTCTCGAATAGTAGTAGAGATAATTCTTCTATTTAACTCGATTCCCAGCATTCGGAACCATAAGTAGGACATTTCTATTTTATACTCACTTTAATTTACAATTACAAAAACATGTAATTAGGTTTAGTTTAATGCATTCTACACCTAAAACCCACAAAGGTTTGTAATTTGCATAGAATAAAACAATAATTTTGCTAGCATCAAAGTTTTCATATAATGGATCCTTAAGCATATTGGAAGTAAAATTCCGAGTATGAGTGATAGAACTTCACGAGCATTTATTAAGATATTGTCGGAGGTGTGAAGGTTCACCTTAGGTGTCCACAGCTTTGTCAGTATTAAAAACTTAATAAAGCTCGAAGCGATAGAAGAACGTTTCCTACATTTTAATATCATGAAAACACGAGGAAATTATTAAGACGTTATGTTGAAACTTTTAAAAATAACGTTTTTATTCATTTATTTATCTTTTTGTACATAATATAGACACTGGCGGACTAATACATACATACAATTTCTTACGATCAATCAGAATTTATATAAGAAAAATTGACATACCGTTTATACCATAATTTATGTATTTTATTACATAAGTATGTTTATTCATACCGCTATGGCACAATTGGTTCCTGAGCCGTTTGGTTTCTGTGCGGTCGTCCTGGGTTCGATCACCAGCGAGGAATAATTTATTAAAATTCATTTATCATACTATTCTTACTTAACTTTCGCCGGGTGCAAGAAAGAATTTATTATTATTATTATGCATCTGTTAATGCAGCTTACCAATAGATTTTAACAATATGATATTGTTTACAACTAGCTCACAAGGATCCCATCACTGTCAAGTTAATAGAATAGGTATTAAAAACATATGATTATAAATAGGTATGTTGGAAACACTCATGAAATCTATATTTATAAAAATTAATGTTTGAAAGTAATCAAGTATGGTTGTATGTACGATATACGCTCATAAACCGTTCATTAGATTGCAATGAAACTTAAGTGACTTGTAAAGCGTATACCCGGGACGGTTACTGGATTTAAACTTTTATCTTCTTCTTCTTTGCGTAAAAGTTTTTTTTTGACTGTGAAGGTGGACGATCCTGGGAGAAGGAGGTCCAATTGTCCTTCCATATATTTGCAGGTCTTCTGTTGTTGGGTATTTTTGTTTTTACTATTTCGAATAAATCGATTGTCATCTATGTGCTCGATGTGGTCTCTCCAGAAGCGAACACGTTTTTATTTAATATCTCACAAAGGAAATTATTGAAAATGATCGAAACAGGAATACGAACATTGATGTAATTTGACTTAATCCCTTAATGGATGGAAGAGACGAAAGGACTGAAGGGAGGTAGGAGGCACTGAAGGGATGGAGGTACTTAAGGGATGGGAGGTAATGAAAGGCCTGCAAGGAACTGAAGCGATAGGAGATACTGAATAGACGGAAGCTACTGCAGAGACAGGTGATACTGCAGAGACATGAGATATTGCATAGACGGAAGCTACTGCAGAGACGGGAGGTACAGTAGAGACGGGAGGTACTGAAGGGACGAAAGGAACTGAAGGGATGGGAGGTGTTGAAGAGACGGTAGAGACTGAAGTGACGAGAGGGACATAAGGGACGGAATTATAATAAGAAAATTTAGATTACATAAAGGTCGACCATTTTTAATTACATACATACAGGCTTTACGAAGATTGACGGGTCTCGCTAATATTATTAAAAAAAATGAATGAAGCACGTAAATTACGACAGTAGCATGATGAAATTTTTCAAAAGTCATCGGTGTTTTTAGTATCACAGAGTCTAAAGTATAAAAAAAAACTAATTTTGATCAACTCTGCATTGCCAGGGATCGAACCTAGATAAAAGACATTAGAGTAAAACTATTATCTAAGTAACTGCATCTTAATGGATGCTGAGAAAGAATACCATCACCATTGGGTGAAATTAACAATTGTCTGCCGTTAGTTTGAATATGACTTCACTTATGTGCTTTCAAAAGGTTCCATTATTAATTATTAACTTATTTAATAGAATATAAAAAATGAAAACATGCTGATATTGCTCTCAAGTCACTGTCGGTGTTGGTACATACATATTACTAAAGACGGACTTAAATAACACGTCACGTCTTCAGTGTTTCTCGACAAGAGTGTATTTCTCAGGTACCAACGGAATCCACCTGGAAGATATAGGTACTTCGCACAATACAAGGAAATGATTGAGAGTATGTACAAGTCCCCTATTTGCACTCTATTCTACAACTACTGTCTATGTTGGTATATTATTCTTACTATAGTGTAGTGAAATGTGGTTCATCATAGTCATGTTGTAAGTAGTATGCTCCTCGACGAAGTAAAATGCAAATGTTGTATACGGCTTTAGTTCTTTAGTTGTCGGTAATACATATACGTTGCTCTAATTAAGGTTTGTTGATTCGTCTACTCTTGGAGCGCTGCGGTGAATTGAATTTCCTGAATGAATTAAACACCTGATATCTGATTTAGAATCTCGATCCAGCATCTCCAATATCTTACTTTATTGAAACGAGTATGAATATGAGTTCGAGCAAGCTTATTTTAATCTCTACCGTGGAATTCAATGCTATACAACTCAATATGACAAACACGCAAGAACTGTGTCATAGAAAATAATTCTGCAGAATGCTCAGGACCGCAGAGTTTCAATTCATTAAAAGAAACGGATAATTATTATGAAAAATATGTGTTCATGCTATCTTCTTTTTAGAATATACATACGTGTTCAATTTTTTCATAATTATTATGGAATTCTACAACTTGGAAGCCGTCGACAAATTGAAAACTGCTAAATAGTAAACAAAGTGCCTTGGGCCAGAAATTATAAAACGCCCTTAGAATGCTTTACAAAACAAAATCTAAACGTTTTGGTGTGTTAAGAATTAACTTGACTTGGGAATGTTTTATAAATACGGTACTTATTGCCATCAACACCTAATTATGAGCTGTCATATAAAATGAATTAGATTAATAATAAAAAAAACAGTAAACACTTTCTTGCACTCTGCGCAAGTGCGAGTTTATTGCCATATGGCAATTTTTTCCAACTAATCAGTGTTTTAGAGTACCTACCAATTATTTTTTTTTCACATTTTTTTTAACATCTCAATAGAGACGAAGTTGGAATATCATGGAAGAACCAGGAACTCAAGGCACCTGCGGGATTTATGATCTGCCATCGGCTGTTTTACGTGATCACTTTATGTGCTTGCGAAACGCTTACCAATTTTGCCTTCTTATTGATTTCCTTTACAATGTAAGTTCTATATATTATTTGAATAATGTGTAACAATTCACCTGAAAATAAGTAATTATACTATTGCCATCTATTAAGTAACGAAGAAACTTTTTTTTAAAAACGCCATCTATTGAGTGATTGGTTTATTTGTAAACAATGAAAGCAACAGTCCTTATTGTCACCTTGAGTTCCTGGTTCTTCTATAATATTCCAACTTCGTCTCTATTGAGATGTTATAAAGTTTCTCAAAAAAATATTATTTGACTCTCGAAAGGGAAGAAAATCCAATGTTTGCGTATATGCAATGAAAAAAATATTCGATTACAAATTATAATTCAATTATTACTTAAAACTATTTCGTTTAGCAAGACAGTAGGTACTAAAACTATCAAAACCCTTGTTATGATTCATTCATCCTTTTTCATTCATACCATCACGGCATATCCCACAATGTGGGGTAACCAGCGAAAGGTGTGCGGGTGTGCAGTATAAAAGTGAGAACAACACATCTATGTATACCCACACACCAGTCTCGTTTCACCAAAAAAGGAACTACATTCAGAATGGGTGGTGAACCTCATTGCTGAACTATGTGAGATGTTACATATGTTACCTGTTGTATTTTCGTTTACCCGGCTCTTACGGGACACTCGAAAACAATGATTTTAAATAATGCAAGCACTATTCTAAGCCGGTGCCTCACACCTCTGTTATGATTCTGTAATTATATATGGTGTTTATTAATTAATAAAGCAATCGAATATGCAATAAATGTAAATATGAAAATTATAAATGTAAATATGGTAAAGGGAAATATGTTTTACTTACCTACTGTGTATCTTTTTCTTTATATATTATTTTGAATTTTATATTTTTTTATATGTATTATAAATTTAATTAAACAAAAAAATATCCGGATATGCTAGTTTCAGAGTTGAATTTTCATCTGAATAGATATTTAAGTTATAATATCAGTCTGCTGTTTCATATATATTTATTGATGTTTTGTATAATATGTGTATGTATGTTATTTTTATCTAAGTTGTCTTCTTTATATTTTTTGTACTTGTTTTTTGCTCTAACATTTTCCTTTGTTTTTCTTTTAATGTTATTAACAAATTTGACTATTTTTAAATTGGTATACCCACAGACAGGCTGTGCCTTGTGGGATTTTTGTGTGCATGGATGATTTATTATGACTGAAATTATATTAATGTATATTTTATGTTGACCGAGTACCAAATATTAAATAAATAAATATTGGTAAAAACTTTTGTTGTGAGTATAAAATCAACGAAAAGGCTTTTATCCGACAAAACGATTGTCGCGTTAAAATAATCGAACATTAAATATTGTTTAATTTGCAGCAGTACATTTTTTAAATTTACAATCAATTCATAGTTGCTTTAATACCTAAGTTCAAAATCTATATTTAATTAAATATTTCGTTTGTGTAATATATATGTATTTCATATTATCTTAAAACGTCTTAGTCAAATAATTATCTTTAATTTTCAATTTATTCGTTCAAAATGCATGATAAGAAATCGTCGCTATGAGCATTTCTTAAGCTATAATAATTAACAAATGCTAGCTTCTCTCTTGAGGCTGGGTATTAATTTTGCTGGGATCAGCTAATAAATATACTTACATTAATAGTAATATCATCTCCCCAATTAAACTTTTTGCAAATACTGTTCAGCTGGCAAATCCCTCAGAAAGTGGTTTAATTTTGACCCGACGAGGAATCTCTTGATAAATTAATGTCGTGTTAATAAACAGGAAAGTTGGTTTGTTTATTGTTGAGACATTGACTTAAGCGCAGTTCTTAATTCCCAACTTGCGCATTAAGGCGGCGTCGATGGGAGGGAGGAGTGGTGTAAACTTAAACCTCGCTCAGTACTCCTGCTCTCAGAGACTCTTAAGAACATCGCTAACTCAATACATTACCTCCCATGGACGGAGCTCAACCAACAATTTTACCTCAATCTGAATGGTCCTTGTAGCGCTAAAAATGATTTGTAAAATGAAAAAAAAAGTGTCTGAAGTCATAAATGTGCAGACTTCCCTAAACTTATTGGCCATACGAGAAATACAGGTCATGGCGAAGTATCATGTGAAGTCATCAAAGTTGTGACCGAGGCCATACGATAAATAATACAGGCCATGGCACGGTATCATCTGACGTCATCAATGTAGTGACCGAGGTCATACGATTAATAATACAGGCCATGACACGGTACCATGTGACGTCATCAAAGTAGTGACCGAGGTCATACGATAAATAATACAGGTCATGGCACGGTATCATCTGACGTCATCAAAGTAGTGACCGAGGTCATACGATAAATAATACAGGCCATGACACGGTACCATGTGACGTCATCAAAGTAGTGACCGAGGCCATACAAACTAGCTTGATTCATTTGATATTTTGATAACTTTGGATATTTTTGTATTTCATACAAAGTAAACAAAGCTATGCGTTTTTGGCTGAGCATTGTCGAATATGTAACTTCTGAGCCAATGGTCCCGGATTCGTTTCTCTGTGGAGTCACAGTTTTTTATTGTGTTTTCAGTCTGGATCTGTTAGACGACAAATATCACAAGTCTCCAGAATGTGGTAACTTGTTATTGAGTGCGTATTAAATAAATACTTGACGAAGTACCTGTTAGTTGCCCGAGAAGCAAAATAAAATAAATAAATACACAAACAATAAAACTTTACTATTTTTACATGCTTTCAATGTAAAAACAGTAAAAATCATTAATATAAACATTTTTAAACACGAAATAACTGACAACTAAATTAAAATTCAGGCAAATTAACTAAAATGATTATTTTAAGAATAAAAGTTGAAACAGAATTTTAATAGAATCAGTATCGACAATAATCTTTGTTATTAAAAGCTTTAAATAAAGAATTTTTATTTAATCTTCGTTCGAGAATCACTGCCTTATTTTTTCTTTTAACCGCGTAAATTGGGGTAACATCTACAGTTGCATTTTCCTGAATGACAGAATATACCTATAGTTGTGTATAAACTATACCCCCTTCCCACCCCCACTTCCCCCTGTTGCCGCCTCACGGACTAACCACGTTATGTTTTTGTCGCCTTTCCTCGCATAATATTATCGCTAACGAGCTACTCCCTAAACAAACCAAATACCTATACACAGAATCTAATGGATCAAAATGATTTCTACAAAAAAATATTTAATTTTTTTAGGTATAAATTATTGACCAGGTAACAGATATATAATGAATATACATACATTTTACATGCATCCAAAAACAACTCTATTTTTAAGTCGATTAGTTCCGTTAATCTACAGCACAAAGCATCTGATTAATGATAAGTCTAGACAATAATTTATGATGACTTCTAAATTCTTTGTCATAAATACTTGTACACATGAAGAGCGGTGATAGCCCAGCGGTAAGGCCGTCGCCTCACATGTGTGAGGTCGACGGTTCGATCTGGGCCGGGCACGCACCTCTGGATTTTCAAAAAAATCTATGTGCGGATATATAATACTAGCTATGTGTAGCCATGATCCAATTTGTCTGTTTCCCCTTTCTAAGGAAGGTCAGATGGCAGTCGCTACAATGTAATAACCAGACTCGCCAATTCCAGGATCATGTCAAAGCGTACCCCTACAGAAACGGGAAAAAAGCGCTAAGGGGAAAGAAGATCTTCTTGTAAACATAATTTGTGCACTGGCGGGTTGGATAATATATATAGCGCCGTTTTCGTGAAAACTCACCTCAAGAGCGCTTTGTAGCTATTAGTTTTACATGTTAGTTAAAACTTAAAATCTTGGTTATTGATTTTAAATTAAATTAAAATAAACATAAAAACTATGCATACAATAGTATATTCTATTTAATTGAATCTTATGCCATGAAACGTTGAGAAATGTCACGGAGCAGTTAATTTCTTCCAGCCAACAAGAGCTGATGTTAATATGCAGCATGTCCTTCATCGAATCTATGGGATGGGCACACAATTATAATGTGGTCTTATGTTTTAGACCAGATCGCCACACTCGCAACTTGGGTCGCTGACCTAGCCCTATTTGTGGGGCTCAGCTGCACTTCTGCAGCTACCTGTTCTTATTTGGTTCAGTGTTGCTCACTCCAATTAAAAATCAGCAATCATTTTTGATTGTTGATAGGTCCACGATGAGGTTCATGTTTTTGCTTTGCCCAATTTTCTATTCCTCGGCCTAGGCTTGTATGTCTGTCAAACCATAGGGTGCCGTTTAATTAAAACAAGATCATTCAGTGGTTTTATAATATACATATGGCAGATTTAATAAAACAAGATCATTCAGTGGTTTTATAATATAGTGCCGTTTTATTAAAACGAGATCATTCAGTGGCTTTATAATATAGTGCCGTTTTATTAAAACGAGATAATTCATTGGCTTTATAATATAGTGCCGTTTTATTAAAACAAGATTCATTCAATGGGCACTACAAAAAATAATTGGTCAAATTATTTGAAATAAGTTCAAATGTAATTATTATGATAAATCGTTATGGCGAAATCGAGTTCTCATCATGGTGGCATGTCACATATAGTAATATTGTAATATTGTTAATCTTCGTTTTTAATCCTCTCCTAGATCCTTTTGATTCAGATACACCATCATTTACGTGTTTTTATTAATTTTGTATTATTAGTGTTACATATTCTAGTCCTTATGTGGGTAATTGTCTTCTTTAATGTATTTTTGTAATTGTGACTGTTTGTAACCATAAATAAAAAGATAAATCTTTGTTACACATTAAGGTATAAGATAAACTAATATAAAAAATAATAATTTATCTTTAAAACCCAAATTAACGAAGACTCGTAGAGTCTCTTGATATCGCAAAATATTTTAATGATCGCAGTTGAATTTCCCAAGAATATGTTATTTAATTACACCAATTAAAAAGTTTCGCAAAAGGAATTTCGTTTGTTTTTAATTACTAGCTATTTAAAAAGTTGAAAGTTTCACGTGAAACATTTTTTCAAAAAAACTCTCGTTAGAGGAATCGCATACAATTGTGTTTCAAATGCGACATTCTTGTTAAACGACTCGGCATTTCAAAAATGTACTCCGACATTTTAAAATGTACATAACCCGAAGTAAAGAATAATTTCTTTTTAAAAATATATACATTTTCAACTATAAACATGTTATTAAAAAATAATAGTAGTATATAAATAATTGACTCATAAACAAGCTGTATTTATTATGATCCGTGCATTTTACTCTCCCAACGTGTGAGATGGCCATCGCGACTTTGTTGGTTATATAATTTACTTCTGAACCATCGATCTCTGGATTGGTTCCTGGTAACTACGTTTACAGTCTGGAATTGAAAGATGATTTCTCATTTTTAATTTTTATTTATTTATGTGTTGGTTGATAGAGAATTATACAGTCTACACAATTTATAAAACAGATAATGTTGCATTGCTTTTTTAGCGGACCAGTGAAAACTCTATGCATTATTCAATAGGATAATCAACATTAATGTGGTAATGTTCGGAGAAACACTGAAAAACACAAAAGAGGTCGTGTACCTCGGAAGTAGGATCTCTTGGGATGGGAGAACAAGGAAAGTAGTTGACAGCCGAATACACCAGGCAAGGCTGGCTTTCAACATGAAGTCGAAGATCCTTGATTCAAACAACCTAGACTTGAAGCTCCGTTAGAGACTTATAAAAACATATGTGAGGAGCATACTGTTGTATGGCTGTGAGACATGGTGTCTTACCGAAAGAGACAGAAATAGACTAGAAGATTTCGAGATGTGGAGTTACAGAAGAATACTGGGAATTTCCTGGAGTGACCACATCACGAATGCCGAGGTTCTCAACAGAGTTGAAGAAGGCAGGCACCTACTCAAAACCCTCTCCGAGAGACGTGCTCGCTGGATTGGTCACATCTTGCGCCACGAGGGTCTCCTACATGACCTAATGGAGGGAATGGTTGAGGGGACAAACTACAGGGGGCGCCCCCGACGGGAGTATTTGGCCCAGGTGTGCGAGGACATGAACTGCTCTATATATGTTGAGCTGAAGAGGGCTGCAGAGGATAGATAGAAGTGGAAAGCGAGATGTAGACTTCTTCTGCAAACCAATACACAGGATTGAGACTTTTGATATTGAATCAATATTGATAGCAAAAATATTCATTTTTTCAATATTAGACACTGTCACTTCATGGTAGAACTCCATAATCAATTAAAACTATGAAAAAATTATATTTAATTTTAAGTTCTACTTAAATTTTTCGCAAACGCGACTCCCATTCACCGGTATCGTTCTATGATGAGCATCGTCAGAATGGTGAACAATAATGATGAAGACCATCCATATATAGATTCATGCAGGTATAATAAAAATAAAATTGAAGTGAAGGAATGAATATACAAATATTGTATTAAAATTGCTGTCCTTTTAATACAATATTTGTATATTCATTCCTTCACTTCAATTTTATTATACCTGCATACATATTTACCTCAATGCCTTTCGGGTATTTAAATTTTTTCTTAGAATTGCCCCCTTCCATATCTATTGTTGTTATCCTCTTTGTGAATCTATATATAGATGGTCTTCATCATTATTGTTCACCATTCTGACGATGCTCATCAGAGAGCGATACCGGTGAATGGGAGTCGCGTTTGCGAAAAATTTAAGTAGAACGTAAAATTAAATATAATTTTTTCATAGTTTTAAAAAATATTCAAATAAAAAAACAAACAATTTCTAATTTATTAACAAGTTTTCATTGCGAGATCTCCCGTATGCTATAAATGAGTAAAGAAAAACAAAAAAAAAATAAAAAAAAATTAAATTTAAAACAATAATGATAATGTCGAAAAAAAGGAAAAGGATGGGATAATGCGTCTTGGGTATTTATTTGTTTCATAATGTTTCTTCGTGTTTTTTTTTGTTAGTTATACATTTTTTTTTAATTTTGATGTTGTGTATTTTATCATAAACAAAGGTAGGTATTATAATTGATTTTCTCTGTCTTTACACGATACCTCTCGAAAATTTGACTTAAAATTTTAAAATCATTGGTCACTATTACATAATAATATCTTCGTCCCAGTTGGAATCCTAGGTTTGGTCTGTAACAGCTATGGCTTTCTCTCTTCTACTCCACTCCGCCCTGTTCTCTGTCAGCCTCTTCATCTCCACGTAGCTATTACAGCACATGTCGTTGATTACCTGGTCCATGTAACTGTTTTTTCGTTGGCCTCTATGGTTAATCGATCTAATATGTTTTTAATAAAGTTGTCAATTTGTTATCAAAACTCACTGGAAATGTAAAAAAAGGGTGACATATTCCTCTTACAACGTTATCACTTGGATTATGATAATCTTTTAAAAATTAATTAAAATAATGACACAATGACATCTTGTGTTTATCTTAAGTCACTAGTGGATGTTGATAATGGTAAATTGTATACACTAAGTATTGTGGGTAGGTGATTGTAAATTTACGACTCATAAATCTCGTGAAAGGGTAAAAGGAATCCGTTTTCTTATCTGTCACAGTGGTACTATTTCATAATATTAAATTATGCTTTCCTCCCTCGGCTCCGTTCGGCTCTGCTCGGTTTGGCTCAGCAATAATGAGATGCGGTTTGTTTTACGGCAATAATTTTTGTGACCCGAGCTCGCCGCGAAGTTGTCAAGAGTAACCTTATACGATAGCGACATCTCACGTTCGAGGCATTAGTCCGAAGGATTATGTATGTTGGTTCAGAACCATGATAGACTTACCACCCTGGTTGCAAACCTTTTTCGTATGTCTCCTTCACTTTGAATTGCGTTCTTAAACAGAGAAAAATAAAAACAAACCACAATACCTTAAAAAAAAATCAAGAATATTTTCTCTATGGGATCTTTTAATTGTTGGTTACTAATGTGTCTGCGTATTTTTGTTTTCAATCAGAAAACATACATTATAAAATTCTCGACGGGATTCGTGTAGATAGTGCAAAATATAAGTTTTGTCAAAATGATTTTTAATTAATAACATACGACGAACATTTTTTTATTTAAACATTTGCAACTCATAAGATGAGTTGTTGTCAGTAGAGGCCGATTCAAACATATCGTGCTATTACTAAAATCGTTCAATTACAAGCATTCCATTAATATTTGAATATAATTGTTCTCGATACAATAATATATCCATTGTTTGATAAAAATTGATAAGTGTAAGACCGAAAATTGCAAATAATATGTAATGAAATTAAGTTTTAAAATTATAATATTTAACCCTTTCAATTTACGCTCGTTTAACTTTTTGTAGATTTAATCGAAGCGAATCCATCATTCGATGTCTAATACTCCTGTCAAATAGATCATTGATCTATCAAAAGAAGATGAATTGAAGCGTCTACCGACGGTTTGCGACACCTGTGGTCTATTACAATGAAATGGAATTGCTGAAATTAAACAAAGTTTACAACCGTAGCGAGCAACTTCCGAATGCATTAAAAACAGGCCCCGTTTTATCCCAAAATGTTCCTGTTTCATCCAGAAACGTTTCTGCTTTATCTCACTCAGGATAAACATTTTACACCCGGGGGGAGGTGAATAGGAGACCTTCCTTCTACCCACCCTCTCATCCTTTCCACACTGGCCCTTGGACACTTCTTCGTCCTCTCTTGTCTCACCAGATTATTCAAATAGACTATTAATTGTTGTTATCAAGGTGAGGAGTTGTAGGGCTCTGGGGAGACGCGAGGAATTTCGTTGATATACCACACCATAACTGAACTTTAGGCTTTTATTTTAATTGAAGATTATTTTTCTGTTATTTTAATTTAAGATTATTTTTCTTTTATTTTGATTAAAGATTATTTTTCTTTTATTTTAATTTAAGGTCATTTTTCTTTTATTTTAAGATGGCATATAAACCTTAACACACCAATTTGATATAATTTTTTTTAACAGTGTGTATCTAAAAAAAACAGGTATTTTCAACATTTCTCTAGTTATTGTTTTTTACACAAATTTAAAATCCCCCTAAACATATTATATAGGTATTAAAACATCTTTTTCTACAGATTTTTTTTAATTACATTTATTTCCAAGAGAAAACGTGATTAGAGTGTATACAACTAAGATGAATGGCCGAAAATGGTTTATTAAAATGCAAAAAATCAACAAATTTAGTGTTTTCCATATATCTACCTAAATATAAACAATTTTACATACTATGTTTATCATACTATTTTTTAATATAGTTTCTTTTTTGTTATTATGATATTTATTTATTTGTATCTACGGTCAGAAGCCTTAACGAAAACAATAATTGTATGCAAAACAAAAAAATAAAAGTTGACAACAAACAGGCAATAAAAAAAATTATCGATTATACCTATGTATAAAAAAATGATGAAAAATTGTCAATGTAAATAAAGAACGAAACATTATATATTATGCATAATGGCGGTAGTGGTAATATGTAAAAATAATTGAAAATAAATCAATTCAAACCCTTTTTAACGCACATTCGTATAAATTTTTTTTTTTTTTCTTCTTTATGGAACCAATTTTTCTATTCCCTCCGTATTTTATTCCGCCATTTATTTTAGATGTCATCGTAAGTTATTTCGAAAATATTTTTTTTGCATTGCTTCTTGTGCAACTAACAGGTACCTAATACTATGTCAAATATTAATTTAACACGCACCCAATAACAAGTTGCCACATTCTGGAGACTTACCATATTTATCGTCTCACAGATCCAGACTGATAATCGAACCTGGGACCCTAGGATCAGCAGTCAGGTACCTGACCAACTGAACCATGAAGGCCGGCACGCTGTTATCGGTTTTCGCAGACAACAGCTGTCAAATTATAGAAAATTGCTATTATAACACGTCAGTTATGTACGGAACTTTATTACATAACATGTGATTTTTTTATGTTATCTACGAAAGACCACAAGAAATCAAGTTTTCCATTTAAAGACACATTGGTTGGTGGAAATCCCCCGACAGCCACCTTTGAAGTTCAATGGTTCAAAGTTGACAGAATATTTATCTTATTTATTTATATATTTTCTCTTAGAAAGCTACAGCTATAATTTATTTATTTTACATTACATTTATTGTATAGAAGTTGAGCCAAAGGTGCTTTCTTCAATTTAAATTATTGACTATACAGTATTTAATAATATAATACAAGATAAAATACAAGATAAAATGTAATTAAAAAAGATAGATAAAAAAATAACAAAGATATGCACAAATTCAGTAAAGGAGTATGTTTCAGAATGAGGAGGAGGGATCTTTAGTGAATGAGGAGGGGATTGTTGGATTGTGTATTATAGTTTAAGAACATCTTTATCTGTTTTTGGTAATGTTGTAAAGTGTCATGAAAAATATCTGTATGTTTGAAATGTGTATTATATTCTCACTGAATTCTAAACATGGGTGAAAAGTAAATGTAATTAGTGTGGCATACTGGTATGTGGAATAAATTTTGTGAGCGGGTATGTCTATTCGGTACATGGAGTGATACATTTTTGCGTATATCAGGGGAATCGATCAAGTTATTGCAAATTTTGTATAGTAATATTTGGTCAAAGTAAAGTCTCCTGTCCTGCAATCTATTCATGTTGAAAATTTGGGTTGAACTATTGTAATTACTGTGTTCAATATAAAGACGTCTCTCTAAGTGTTTCAAGAATATTATAGGTAAATATGATGTAGAAATATGTTGTATGATATGGAATAAGTATTAATTTTATCAGTATAAGTAATATTTTATAATATGCATTATAAGATCGTTAGAAAATTTGCTCGCTTCGCAGAGTCGTAAATTCACGAAACGTTCTCTCTTTAATAATATCACTGTAGACCATTGGTCGTAAACCAGTGGCTTGCATACATAGCTCTTGACATCTTACCCACACAAATATCATCATCTAACTTTATGTTACATTCATATTATACTTTGTGAAATATCCGCTTTCCATAATATTATATTATATTATAACCTCTGGCGGCCAAACGCTGCATTATGTCAAATATTTTACCAAACGACATATTTAATTTTTCAGATGAAATATATTATATATAATTTGCGATACGATTACACAGAATTAGTTTATAATGCAGGCTGTTTGCCCTAAAACCAATTATTAATAATATTTTTTTTTACCCGTGTCTTAAAGATTACATTGATACAAAAATATTGAATAGGTACCTATTAACCAGAATTCCGTTAAAAAAATCAAGAACGAAGATTTTTCAAATGGAGCTCTGGTTTCGAAATCAATTTTTATATAGTATTTTTTATACCTACCTTCTTCACAACACATTGTTTTTTTTAATGAATTATTGAAAAAAAAAATGATCCCTGTATGAATTGTTAATGTTTAAAGACAACTGATGTAAACAAGATGTAAAAGATGTTTGGATAATAATGTTGCTATATTGAAATTAGTTTATGGCATAAAAGCATTAGATGTATTAATCAGATTGGGACAAAATTGTTGGTATTCTGCTTATTTAGGAAATATCTCTTTCGTCTTCTTTACTTTATTTAGTTATCTTTAAAACACACGACTAATAGTTTGAACATCTTCATTTACATGTATTGACACAAGATCACACGACATTTTGTCGTGCCCGACACAAGACAAGTGGGAACGTGCACTGAAAGCGCAGATATTGGCTACGTATAATTACACCCTTTATTCCAATGTGTGTTACGTCATGACATATTACCGTCATAACTAAGAGTGGTACAACGAAAACATGAAAAGATCATGCTAAAACTCAGTCTTTTAGATAGAGTGAGAAATACGTAAATCAGAAGTTACTGACGTCCGCGTCGTTGAAAGAGCGGCAAACCTGAAGTTATCACGGGCGAAACACATGAGGACAGAAGAAGAAGAGGAAGACCATCTACGTGATGGTCCGATGATATAAAGAGGATTGCTGGTGACTGGATGCAGAAGGCCCAGGTCAGAGAAACCTTGATAGGGAGACTATTTCCAGCAGTGTACAGAGAATGCTGAATAAAGAAAGAATAAACCCTCATAGGCTTGGTTATTTAAACAAAAGTATCAGTTAAAGTAGGTATATTTAAACTAGTTGCATGTAACACATGAGATCCAACTGTCGATAGCGATAGTATGTATAGTTGAAGAATAAGTACCAAACTATAAACCCATAAATACAAATTATTTAATATTTTAAGATATTTGGTTTTCTATACAACACATGTACCTAGGTATGTATGTCAAGATAGGATAGTATGGAGGTCAGTCCTTTGATCCTACCCAGAATGTGAAAACAGCATGATAGTATGTATGTATGTTTGGAGATTAGTATCAAATTATTAAGTCTTCTTAGATATTGTGAGTAGGCTACTTCCATACAAATTGTATGAAACAATGTCGTCACTAAATTCAATTTTTATAAAAATTGTTGAAAAAAATTTGCAATGTGCTAATACAATTTTAATATTTTTTTAGAAAATAAAATTTTCTAGTTGGGGTGTTTCGGCTTTTTTCGATATTTTAAAAAATAATTGGAAATATAGGCAGTTAAACTCATAAATTTATCATAAAAAAATATTTTTCTCAATAAAAAATGTTTGAGAAACCCTGGAATTTTTTTGAAAAAAATAAAATTGAGATTTTGTATTTGTCTATGTTTATACTAATTTTCAGCGTTCTAGCTTTTATGGTTTCTGAGATATATGGAAAAATAAATCAAAATTTCAAAGTTGATAACCCCTGACTGAAACAAAAATTCACAATTCTGAGTATAAAAGTTTTGTAGGCTTGTAATTTTTTATATATTTTAAAATTTTGGGCTCTGTAAATTAAGCGGATCAAAAGTTATAAGGGGGGGGACAGACAGACACACAGACAGACACACACACAGACACAAAACTCACATAAAATGTTCTACTCCGAATTCTGAGTAAATCCATGTATGGGAACATATATGCTGCGAGGCCTCTAGTTGGTGTTATTAGCTTGCAAAAAGTCCACTACACCATACAAAATTTTCCTTCGTACACGCATCTTGGCTTAATAATGTCGATTCATTAAGAGAATTGAATTCTCATGAACGAATCGACAGTTGGAAAACTTTGATTTCATAAAATTATTCAAATTATTCGTTTAACTGTATTAGATTTCAATGAAACAATAATAAGGATCTTCTTTCTCAAACGTGCGACAGACGTATTCTAAAAATCCTTGGATACATTGCCAGTTAGCCTTGAAAAGCTTGATGTGATGGGCTGCATTGGGGTCTTCAGTGACTGGTGCTCTACGTTCTGCCCAGAACAGATTAGCATGGGGGCGGTCACACAAAGAATTATCGATTTCAGCCTCCATTCTCAGTCACGAGAATAAATACCAGAGAGTTATTAATAGGTTTATATTTAGGTACCTTCTGTTCATGTTAAAATAGACAAATCTGTATTTGAGTCCTGTTGTTTTGTGGATATTCAGATGTAGTTTCACGCACATTACGCAGCCGATCCAAGCGATCCCATACGAAAGGGTTGTAAAATTCTTTTATGTGCTTTTTATATGTCGTCTGAAGCTATATAATATGTACCCACATTCACCGCAACCGTTTTATATACATAGAATCGCGTTTACCTATCTATAAATATTTCACTCACTGATACATTTGCTTTTCAACTGATTTTTTATTTAGATAATCCTAAGAAACGTTCCGCCAATCAGGTTTCGGTAATTATTTATATTTTTTTTATTGAACTGTTTATAAATTTGCGGTTTAAGAGGGCATTAAAACTAACACACCTCAATTTGAATATCTTCTTTAGAGGATTTTTAGAAAAATATTCCATAGCTTAAACAGTGCATAAAATCAAAGTGAATGACTGATAAAGTTTTTTGTATCAGCTCAGGTTTGTTCTTGAAATGCACAAGAAATCAACAAATTATGAGATTCTGATAATTTAAATGAAGTAGGTATATTTTTCTAAAAGCAAGCTATAGTTGCTCTCACTAACACGGAACTTCATAATTTATCAGGCGATTTTAATATATCATGTTTTCGGTCACCATTTTATGCCTTAAGTAGCATTTTCAATGAGATCGGTTGACGATTTTAAACCAACAATAGAAACATGCTTGTTAAATTCTTCTTCTTCTTATATTAGATCGTAGATCTGTTATTTAGAGAAAGCTATTCCTGTGAAGCTGAGGTCCAGCTATCCCTCCACCTCTTCGGCGGTCTTCCGGGGAGGCGAAGCCCTGGTGTGATTTCGTTTGCCGCTATGGATGGTATTCGAGATCGTCCATCCTGTTCTCGTGGTCACTTAGCAATACCCTGTCAATTAAAATGTAAAATTCAATTACATTTATTTAAGACCACGACATGATGATCCTGATAAAATCTTTAAGTATGATACTGTGATGAAAAACCATACTAAATGATTTTTCTTTATACTGTCGACTGATTATTCCGGGAGAAACGATCGTAAAGCGAATGAAACGTAGACCGCAAACCTAATTTTTCATCATCTTTAATATGGATTTAAAATCTCTGTCAAAACCATGTACCGACTTGGTTTTTGTCATGAATTGCTATCTGTTTTGAATTATTAAGGTTTTTAATGAAAATGCTCAAAGCTTCTGGTAAAAATAATGTAAGTAAATAAAAATTCAATTAATATAAAAACTCTTGAAAATTTCATGAATTATCGTTGTTGAACTGTGTGGTGTTTCTACATCATAAATCGTAAATTTCATTTGAAATATAACATTTCAAAGTCATAAACCGTGATAAATCCTTTTAGAAAAATACCACGAAAATAAAATGGTATTTTTTTCATCTTCTCCGAAGCGGCATTACTTCCACACGCGCGTTCTGGCGTGAAGTAGCCATCGGATGGTGTCGCTATTTAACCTTCCATACCAGGATTTGAAACATCAGCAGGTATAGAGAATATTCTCAGAGGTGCTACAATTTATAGATGAAAAAAAAGCGAGCGACCAGTGCTGGTAGGATCTTGGCGGGATATTATATTCGTCTGGGTGATATGGCGGAAAATTCGTTCGCTGAAATGGCTCTTTTTTATTAATGGACCATCGCCAGCCTCCAGCCTCCCACATCCGTGTGAAAAGTAGAAATTCATACGTGAATGAGATTACCTTAAATTGACGAGAGCTTATTCGGTGATAATATTGACTATCGCCTGAAAAATAGAGAATTTTCCCCGTCCGTATTAGAAAATTCCAACATTTTTGTCATTCTTTCGATCCTTTTCAATATTATTTTTATATAAGGTATCTGATGGGTTTCATAGGCCTGCGAGGTATGTCGTAGGTACCTATTATTAAGCTCTTTTTAAATTATTGAGGTAATTTTGAGGTGTCATCGAACAGTGTTTGTCATTTTGCCTTTTCGGGAAAATATTATCGACTGGAACCTACAATGTGAAAATACTTATAAATATTACATACGTACGTTCCTTTATTTATAAAACATCGTGTTTTTCCAGGGAATTGAATATAAGCCTATTTTATCCCATATTTTGTACCTACTTTTTTCTAATCCTGATTCTATAATTTGTAAAAAAAAATTTACAAAAATTTTTACATCTCTTTTCTGGCAATTTCATTTTTACCCCATAAATTAAATACCGAGTTTGTGTATTTTATGAATACTCCAGAATTCATATAAATATAAATTTAAGTGGAATAATATGCAGGAATATTCTCACACATTTATTTATGTATATCTCATTTGTAGGTATTCAATAAAAGGTTTGATTGTATAAATTATTGTTTTATCGACAAATGATAAGGTCATATAATGAATTTGTTAGTATCGAATCAACATCATATACCTAACACATATCCTCTTCACACTAACACTTGCACGGGTAAATTGCACATCACACATAGACTCTTCATACACACATATGAATCTAGCATATCACACCCACACGAATATATAAAAAGCATATCACACATACACTCTTCAAGCTCACATACCGTGGAATCTATAGCATATCGTGGCTATCTTTATCGTGGCTATCGTGGCTATTTTATCTTTAGGTATCTGACTGCTGATCCAAAGGTCCCGGGTTCGATTCCCGGTGGAGACACGGTTTTTAATAAATTGTGGTGGAGACAGTCTGGATCTGTGAGACGATAAATATCGTATGTCTCCAGAGTGCGGCAACTTGTTATTGGGTTCGTGTTAAATTTATATTTGACATAGTGCCTGTTTGTATACATTACAGTTTTACAATTAGGATAACAACTTAACAGCCAATTATAATTCTCCGCTGATAGGCCATACCATCAGTTGCAGGATGAAAAATACAACATCACAATATATTCGGTTTCTGTAATATACAAAGTTTCATATAAAAATAAAATATAATAAATTATCACACATGGTAACATTCTTTCTATATTTCTCTCTCTCTCTCTCTCTCTCTCACACACACACATACAGATTCTTACGCATGTTACTCTTTCTCATGTGCGCAGCCACACCAAATCAATTTTTTTTTTAATTTGGTATTAGTTGGTGAGAGGTACTTACATGGTTATATTTGAATTTTTGTTTGTTTTCTTTTAATAGTTGTATGCTCGTACTATGTGCTGTCCTTTTTATAAAAAAAAACATTTTATAAATAATAAATATCAAAGCTAAAATCCCAAGTTTGCCATTTTACTAGTATAATCTATATTCTTATTTCCCCCGTTGGAGTGTAATGGGTCGGCCGATTCGAAACAGGACCCCAAAAGTGCACTGATGGCATAAAACCGAATATTGGAAGTCAGGTTAGCTGGTGGGACATTCGCAACCAGCCATCCGTGGTGCGGTACCATCCCCTATCTACATACACATACCTACCAACCCCTACCCATACACATTCTCTACCCCAACCGGTGGCAGAAGTAGCCTATACTGCATCGGGGTGGTTCGTCCACTACACATAATAAATAGTACGCTGTGCAATGTTTAATCTGGGAAAAGTTATTCCTTGTTTAACATAATGGACGGAATTGAGAGAGTCAAACAAAAGTCACGGCTGGATCTGGCCGGGAGAGTTTGACATCATACAGAACTAAGACTGTATAAAGGAAATACACTTTGGGCTGTGGAGAGGACACAATGAAAATATAGAATATATCACATGGTCACCAAAAATTACGCGCACATAGGGCCTAAAATATTTAACTTCTTTAAAACTGACATTCCATCCATAAGAACCTACTCACATATAAAATTGAAAACTATAGAAAACAACTGGTTAAGGAACTGAAAATTTATTGAATATAACTACATAATTGATATTGATAACTTTTTACATCAAGAAATATTTAATACTGCACTAATACGTACACTTGCACTTCTGTCTCACTTTAACCTACCACTAAACCTAATGAAAAAGTAACTTACACTATGACGAATAAAAAATAATAGAAATGATTTATATAACGCTACTCTGGTACAGGCATAGCCTAGTAGAGTAGCATAATCCACCAATTAAAATAAATATATATACACTGATGACTTAAACTTTAACAGTGTTATTTATAAAAATAAATTTGGTTCAATTGAACCCGGTTCAAAGTATGATTCTGAAATTCAAATATTCTCATATAAGAATAAATAATTCTTGTATGAGAATATTTGAATTTCAGAATAAGACTTTGAACCGGGTTCAATTGAACCAAATTCATTTTTATAAATAACACTGTTAACGTTTAAATTAATTATATTGCTATATAAAATATAAGTTTATACAGTTGTAAATAAAATAATATATTATTTACTACTGTATCAACTTATATTGTACCTACATCAGATATTATTATACTTGTAAACAAGAATTTTTAAATAAATAAATAAAGGAAAAATCAAGGGAAGTCTGTGCATTTTAAATTTTATATATGTAGTATTAATATGAAGTCAATCGGTATTGTAGTATGGGCTCTAAAGAGGATATAAAAAGGATACGGCGCGAGGCATGCGTAAGAAATTCATTGTGTGCAATATGTTTCCTTTTAAGAGATTGATTTTAAGAAATAACGATATCGAAAGACGATTTATGGTAGGAAACAAAGTGAACGGAGCACTAAGATCAGTTATGAATGAAAATATCAAAGATGCCAAAGTTGCCATTCCTGCCAACCTTGAAGTATGCAAGTGAAACTTGGACATGGCAGAAGTCGCACGAAAGCAGAATAAATGCAGTTGAAATGAGATAGCTAAGGAGAATTTGTAATATAACGATGTATGGCAGAGTTGGAAATGAGGACACAAGGAAAAAATTCAAGATGAAAAAATATGTTGAGTTGGAAGAATGAATGAAGAACGCCTGACGAAGAAAATATACAAAGCTGGCAGGAACGGAATAAGAGGTCGAGGGCGCCCAAGAGAAGGATGGCACGACCATGTAAACTTTATTCTGAAAGACGGAAATGTAAGCAGCGTTAACAACAGACGTACATGTATGAGACGAAGTGATGAATGTGTGTCGAGACAGAAAAATGTGGTGTTCGGTTCTCTCTGCCTACCTCTTGATATTATGTATGATTTGATGAAATACGTTGTTTGCTAAAATTAAAAATCGTTTTACTAAAAGAAAAACATGCTGTACTAATTTTCACTATAATTTAGCGATACTGATTACAATCGGTCATCTAGTGACCATCTTCAGAGAGTTTGAAATTTGCTTTGAAGTTTCATCATCAAGAGTTGTCCGTTGAGGAGTTTAATAGCAGCGATAACTTTACAGGGCGAATCGATCCATCAATCGTCCTGTTAAAATAGGTGTGAAAATTCGTTGTAGGTATATTAAATTAATCAACTTTGATAAGACTAATACACTAAGGCGACGAGATAGATTATAACTACTTTTTGAATGCTCATTACGCCGGACTCTAAAGTTATGTCTCCAAAAAAAATACATATTTGTCTTTGAAATTAATTTAGTGATAAGTATTTCATTAATCTTAACACTGGTCCGATACGTTTTAAACAATGTTTTTATTTTTTTTGTAAAATCTAACAAACCATATTATTTTACGTAGCATTTGACCCACCTTCATTGTTATACCCTGCGCCTTACTTTATATTAGCTTTCTTTATTTTTTTTATAATACGTTGAAGCTCATTTAACTAGGCATTAGAATTAATAAAATTGAAAATGCTTAAAAATTGAAAAAAATAAATTCATGCACTTTTTCAAAAAGACTATGCCCATTGCGTGGCTGTAGTCTTAATAATAAAGTATAATGATGTATCCTAAAAAGATAGCAGCTGTGTACAGCGAAAGATCTGAGAATTTACCAATGTCTTATTCGTCGTAGTATTATATTCAATTCATATTTATTTTTTATTCGATCATTCAAAGTGGTTTGTGGTAAAAATTAGTATTAATTCATAGGTTAAAATATTGTTTTGTGATAAAATTATTCAATTGAACATAATTATATATGTAAAATAATTATAACAAATGGTCTGGAATTGAAAAGATGGTAGATAGAAGAAAGCAAATAAGAGAGCACAAAATGAATATGGATAATGTTCTCTGAAAACTAAAACTTTGTAAAACTCTCGAAATGAAAGAGGAAATAATTTTATTTCTCAGGTGACCTCTCTCTCTCTCATCTGCAATCTAGAATAAAGAGTGTTGAAATGAATCTTTGACAAAAGTCTTTGAACTATTTTAAATGCTCTTAGCTAAATATATTATGCATTCAAATGTGCGATTGTTCATTTTTTGATACTAAAGATTTATCTTTATCTTAGTGAAAACTCTAAAAATTTTATTTCAGGGTTGGATTTCGTAAATATTTTCAATAATAATCATAATATATTAAACGTAAACCAATATGCCTTTTTATTTAGTTCCCTTTCAATCCAATTGTATAAAGTTCTATTTATTTTTGGTTCATAGATATTATAGTTCGTGAGATATTAAAAAAATGCTTTTCAACTATTATAGACTCCCGACATGAAAAAAACATATTATGTATGTTGCTTCAAAATATATTACACAACAAAATAGACTCACCTTACATTCTTTCTTTGATCGCCTTACACGTTCCATCGCGATCCACCCGCTCAACAAACACATTTCATATAAAAAATATTAACACGACATACGTTAAAGACTCTGTTTTAAACAGGACACTATCTATATATAATAAAACATTTAATAATATTGACATTAAATACGAACCATATTATCTAAGTAAAATCAAACAGATCCTCAGTTCAGGCAATGAAATGAATTTTAACTTCAACTTAACATTGATATTTATTTTTCTTTTTCGTTTATTCTATATTTGATGAAATTCATGACGTTTGTCTTGAAATATTGTGCATCTCGATTTTTCTACCTATTTTATAACTCAATGTTTTAAGATTTGTTCTCTATATTATTAATGTATTTATTTCTTCTCGTTCATATTATTGTCAATTAATTTATTGTTATTGTTACTTTCTCTGTCATCATAGTTTAATTTATTTTATATGTTAATACTTTTTTCTATCAAGCATTTAAATTTGTAATATTTCACAAGTAAATTCTTAGTTGGAATGTATTTTTATGTTTTAAAGATTATGTGAACAATGTTATGTAATACATTCTGTAAATTTACCAGCAAATAAAAAAAAAAAAATGAAAAGGTTTTTATATTTACAATAACAATACAACAGTAAAATAATATAAAAAAATATTTTGATATGATTTTTTTTTACAAAAAAACTTTGACATTCGAATTCACAATCCAGCCAGGTTCAAGTAAAGATCGTCGTAGAGAGAACACATAGTTTGCACGGCATAGCGTTTTCGCAATATTCTCAGGTGAAAACTGCGATAAAGTCGGTCAGACCATCAGTACCTGAAACGGTCCATATCCCGAACCTTTCCGGTTCTATTCCGTCCCCCAAAACTGTCCCAGCAGCCAAGTCTGCGAATAAAGTTTTACTTCTCCCGCACCCCGCCCACATTTCGGGCAACTTGCAATTTTATGGTCTTTGAGCAACTTGCTCCGCCGATTTTCCACGTACGATGCAATTTGCGATTACGTCCCACATAAGGCAAGATAAGAATATTGGAATATGAAAAGAGGTTTTACTATCTTGAGCTGATTGCACACGGGGAAGGCCTCACAACTTCAATTTCAAAAGACGAGTTTTATTACAAATAAATGTGCAAACAAACATTGTTATGCTGCAAAAAAGATTTTTTTCAATCGGGTAGGTACATGCTTTCATATAATTTAAGCCAATAATACATTAGAGGATTCTGCGTTGAGACTTAATTTCGTTTGTCCGATCTTCTCAATTTTGCTTTTGAGACGTTTTTTTGTATCATGCAATGAAGCATTTTATGTATAAAAATGAAATCATGAAGGTTATATTTTGTTTGTAGACCAATTATGAATGACCGCAACATATCAAAGGATGCCAAAGTTGCCATTCATAACGCCATCGTAGTGGCGACCTTGACGTATGCAAGTGAATCCTGGACATGGCAGAAGACGCATGAAAGCAGAATAAATGCAGTTGAAATGAGTTCGTTAAGAAGAATTTGCAATAGAACGATGTATGACAGGGTAAGAAATGAGGACATAAGGAAAGAATGTAAGTTGAAGAAAGATGTCATTACGAGAATGAAGGTAAACACATTGAGATGGTTTGGTCACATGGGGAGAATGAATGAGGAGCGCCTGACGAAGAAAATATACAGAACGAAAAGGAATGGAATGAGAGGTCGGGGACGCCCAAGAAAGGGATGGAACGACCATGTGAACGATATTCTGAAAGACGGAAATGTTAAAAGTGTGAGCAACAGACGAACATGTATGAGACGATACATGAATAGAAAAATGTGGCGTTCGGTTCTCTCTGCCTACCCCGCAAGGGACATGGCGTGATGGTATGTATGTATGTATATTTTGTTTGACAGAAAATAGGTTTAGATCATTTTACATTTTATGTATCTTTGTTCTTGTATTAAAATCAATCGTCATAGTTCGGTTTTGTATTATTTATGTAGATCTATAACTTTAGCTGTTAGTTTGAAATTTGAACCCGGTTTCACTGGAAAATACCAGAGCTGAAGGTCTACTTCATATTGATATCATATTGTGTGAATGGTACCTACCCACATTAAAATGAAGCTGATTAGTTTACCATAAACAACAGTTATTTTCAAAACTTTCATGTTGTATGTAGGTCATAAATATTTATTTATTTATTTGATCATAACAGAAAGATAGCAATGATAACATCATTATAAATAAAACAAAAAATATTTCATATTATCGTTAGCCTCTCCCACTAGGAATGTCCTGTGTCGGGAGAAGTTTACTGTAATATACTAGATGACGTAGTTAGCAAATTTTGTATGAATCGAAGTGAGGCATTTTTCTGGGGGATTTTTGATGTTTTGGTTGGCAGATAACATCGTTTTTCTATTGATAATAACGACTCATGTGAATTGTTTTCGACTTTATTTGTCGAAAAAAACACCTTGTTTATTAATATTTAGAGAACAGTTATCTATGATGTGTTGAAATGTAAGGAAAACTGAAATATGTTGCCAACCAAAACGTCAAACGCGCGATATTTCATGACTCATTTTTTTACACGGAGTACTCCATCTAGTATATTATAATAAAAATCTATTGTGTGGGTAGGTATTCTACATTTCGAAACTTTCAAAATAAAGTTACGTTCTGAAAAATATGGGAGACACTTTTTTTAAAAAAAAATGTACCTACTTATTTATTTATTTATTATTATTAAACGGCATACAATGCCTTTTACATACATAGATAAAACACATATTAATGATAACAATAGATATAATAAAAAAAGCAAATAGGTATCCACTTGGCAAACAAAAAAACTTAAACCTACATAAACAATAAGACAAAAAATAAGAAATAATATAAAAAAATAGATGTAAGCAAACATAAAAAAAAGATATACATAAGGATAAAAAAAACAAAACAGTAAATTCAAAAATAAAAAAACATTAAATTCAAAAATTAAAAAAAAAATCAATAACGTATGCAAACATAAAAAAAAGATGTACATATAGACTCAAAATCAACCTTAAAATTAAATAAAAAAGTATTATTAATAGAAAAAAAAATAGCAGTGTCATGTAAATTATAAATAAACAAAAAAGATATAAAAAACAAACATTTAACAATCGAAAATATGCAAATCCGTACTGAAATATCACAGGTTGTTTCTCTCATAAAAAAATGTCGTCTGTTTATATCGTCTGTTTATATTATAAAATAGAAATGGGCTTAATAAAGAGAATTCAGGAAATGCCATGGTTTGGAGTAAAAAAAATCCATGTAGGTACCTACATTTTAAACAACTGGTTTTTCATAATGATTGGAGATAAGTTAATTTTTTTTTTGTTATAAAAATTAGTTACCTGTTGTTCTTCAAGTCATAAAAATTGTTTGGAATTTTTAAAATTGTCAAAATCGATTAATAAAATGCACGTATATCTCAAAACCAACATATAAAGTGCACACGTGTGCTTGCACTCTGGTAAAGGGAAATTTGTTTTTTCTTACTGCGCATCTTTTTCAATATAGTTTGTTTTATATTTTGTAAATTTAATAAAAAAAAAGTATACATTGTTTTGCGTGGAGTTCAGAGCTTTGACTCTTCCACCAAATAATTCAAGATGTCTTTATAGACTCAATAGTTAATCTTTGGAATTATCACGTGTCATTCATATGTGCTTAGTAAATTATAAATATTAGTATCGAGTGTGAGTTGATGTAATAATCTGCAGAATTGTGCAGATAAAATTGACGATAGCGTAATTATATTCCGGTATAATGACAATATTACCGCATAGTTTCCATTGCACGTGTAACTAGGCCAGGTTATATGGGTAAACCAATAGTCTCCCCAACCAGACCATTTTCAAATTCTCCGAATGCAATTCAGCTACCCGCATATACGGCTGAGTTAGCTGAAATACCCGATATTCTGTTTGTCTGCATTTCAAAAACAAAATTAGTTGGTTAATCTGTAACAATCGAAATGGCTCAGACCTAAGCTACTTTTGTTCCCGATTTTAGCGGTCCGCCCGACTCTTCGGTGGGTATATTGGATATATACAAATCCGTGCCTGCCGAAATCTGTCCGCGTGTGCCTTTGTGAATGCGTCACATCGTATTCATCATACGGTTGCATTACTACATGTAGGTATTTATTTTTTAACGGTAACAGTCACAATTACAAAATACATTATTAAATAAGACAATTAATTACACACATAAAGACCTGAAAATGTAACAAATATTTTATAAAACTAATTAACACACATGGATCTGAATCAAAAGGATTTTGGAAAGGATTAAAAGGGAAGACTTTTTTTTTTAAATTGATATTACTTGTTGTATAATTTTTTTTCCATAACTAAGTATGTAACCAAACATTGTACATTCACAAATGTAAATAGAAGAAAGCATTTTTGGCTATGTTATAATTTAAAAACTGAATTGTAAATGATATAATTAACAGCTGTAGCTTTCTGAGAGTAAATAAATAAATAAATAAATAAGATTAACAATATTATTACATGCCTCCACGATAAGAACTCCATTATTATAATGATTTTTTTTAAATCTACATTTGCAAATATACAAATCTGCACGGAAAATAGTTTTCGATCTCATAAAAAAATGTATATATCGTCTTTTTGTATTTAATTTTGGACAGCAAAAAAGGGACCAATAAGGGACCAATAAAAGGGAGAATATTCATATCATCACAGCATATCCCTCAATTCGGGATAACCAGCGACAGGTATGCGGGTGTGCATTACCTTATTTATCTTTATATTTACATATTCACTTACATTCATAAATACATGTAAACGCATAGACACACGCATACACACGTACAAACATTAGGAAGAAAAGTTTGTTACAATGTTATGTTGCTTTGCAGACATCCCTTAAATACCTTTGACGATTCAGAAAAAAAATCTCTATTTACACAGTATGGCCCGAGATATCAGTTGGCCCTTAAATCATTGGATTTGGTAATCCAAGTTAAAAGTTTAGGGAAGATTAAATTTCATTCGCGTATTTCAGTGCAAAATGAAACGTCAGTTACGTAATATTCAACTATAGATATATTTTACGTTTTTCTATGGTTATTGTCTATAACGCATCTGTGATCTGTCAAAATTGTAATAACCTTAAATGATACGTGACGCGAAGCTGTGACTAAATATTATTTTATTATTATAACAACACATTATTTTATTTGTTTCATTACACAGCATGTTACTTTTTCAATTTTTTATACCGATCGATGTTTTTTTTAATTAAAATCAAACATTGTAGTGAAAAAATGTCATTGAATATGTACTACGTACGTAGTACTTCAATGCAGAATGTATGTACATTTAACAGATGGATATGGAACTAAGTGATAATGGTAAAATAGTGTCTTATGTAGACAATTTAAGAATACACATTATATATATAGAAACAGGATGGATCAATTTAAAAAGTGGGATGAAAAAACATCGCAAAAATAAAGTTGCGTGCCTGACGTTTCATTATGGCTGACAGTTTATTTCGTTTGTTGTCAGGCAATACATTATAATTATGTAAAAAAGAAAATAAATATTTAATACATGAACCACTTCTATATCAAGTCTTTTATTTTAACAACAAAAATAAATCATGAATATAATTGTTATGCATAGTTATTTGTAGTATAAAATTAAATAAAACATTAAAGCGTGCGGCGATTAGTACGCCACCTGGCGAAAAAGACTAGAAATAATACTTAACTCAAGATTAAGACACGCGATCCGCCAGACACGTTGAGTTAAATATTTGTCGTTTAGTGACGTATTTAAGGGAAGATTAGGTACTGAAATACGCAATATTTTTGTTAAACTTGAGTTAAACTCCTAAGGACCGACTGAAATACTGGGCCTATGTAGGTATTAATTAAATTTGGAGCAAGCTGTTATGATAGACACGTTAGAAAAATAAAAAATGATCAATTTTAACTTGGTTTCATTTTTTTACCACGAATGAGCTATTTTATGCGACCGGTTTCAAAACGGTTTCATAACTATTGTAAAAATAAAGTACTACAATATTTCACAGGGTTTCAATTAAATATTTTGAATTTTTGAGCATTTAATAGGTACATATAAAATGATGGGTGTTGGCAGGGTGGTTAGCGCGCTGGCAAAGCAATCCAGTGGTCGTGAGTACGAATTCTGCATTTACATACATATGCTAAACTTAGGGAATATATAAGGATGTGTAATATGTACTTGTATCAAGGACGTTATAATTATAATTATAATTATAATTAAAGACTTTTATTGAGTTAAACAACGTGGCGGACTTATTTCCCGCAGGCAATTTCTGCCAGTCAACCACCAACATATCCATTATTTTTATAAACAACAAACACATTTAGATACTAATTAAAATATTTATAAAAATCGCCGTAAGAAAAAATGTACATCAGTAACATATCAGAATATTAGAAACTGTAAACCGGGAAAGACTTTGAGGAGAAAAAAAATAGTTCAAAGCATGAAAATTTACACCTAAATCTAAAATTGTTTTTGCGAGTTAATTTTTCGTAATCATCATTTGTTCTAAATTTCGAGATTAAAAGTGTGCATTTTAGCATGTTTATAAAACTCTATGTACTTATTGATTTTCATTCAAGCTTCTTCGTATATCCCACAGTGTGGGGGATCCAGCGGCAGGTGTACGGGTGCGCAATACCTTCAAAAGTCAACGATACAATTGTCGTATTAGGAACGGATACATTTGCCCTGTATTATAACAAATAATATATAACTGGTTATGAAATTGCAGGAAAATAGCATTTCTTGTAATCCAACAATCTCATTTCGGGATATTTCTACCTACCTACCTATAGCTACAATCTGAGGCACCTAAACCGCTTAAGAAATTGTGCACATTAAGCGTTAGCTGCTTAGTTCTCTCTATCTGTATCGTCGCATTTTCGAGCCGGGTAAGATACGTATAGCAATTTTAAAAATTAAATTAGGCAATCTATTAAACCACCTCTCGTGCCTTAATCGAGAAATAATAATATTGTTATGGTAACAATAATTCTAAAACGTAATTTTAAAACGTAGGTACCTATGTATTTCCATCTTGCGGAAAATCTGAAATTAATAAGCAACACTTACGTACATTATATCTGCGGTATGAGTTTTTGATTATATAAGGTATTTATATTCCTCACTTTCCCAAAGGGATAATAGTGGAGAGATCTTAATTCGCAATTTTTAAGGTATTTTTTATTGCAGATTATAAACTAGTACCTACCTGTAATGTATTAAATATTTTTGATTGATCAAAATAAAATAAAACCTAAATGAAAAGTGACATCTGTAGATTATTTGGATAAACATATCAATAAGATATTGATAATCGAATATTTTTATTATTGCATATGCGCAAACATTGGATTTTTTTCCCTGTCGGGAGTCAAAGATATTTTTTAACAGATTTTTAATTATCTCAATAGAGACGAAGTTGGAATATTTATTGTAGGAGAACCGGGAAATCAAGGCACCTACAGGGCTTACGACCTGTCATCGGCTGGTTTACGTGATCACTTTATGCGCTTGCGATGCCAGCCGATGACAGGTCGTAAGCCCTGTAGGTGCCTTGATTTCCCGGTTCTCCTACAATAAATATTCCAACTTCGTCTCTATTGAGATAATTAAAAATCTGTTAAAAAAAGATATTGATAGTTATTTAGTTTGGTTCAGTTCAGAAGGTTTGGTTCAGAAAAAAATAGAAGTAGGTAAAATAAGTTTATTTTGACAGATGTCGTCCAATTAGATTTTATTAAATTATTTATATTTTATTTTGGCCGTTTCTATGCAAGGATGAATAATTAGAATATATATGTATAAATAGTTAAAAATCTCTCTCTCTTTCTTAGCTTGTATCCCACATGGTGGGGTCAGCTCTCCTCACTGCGCTCCTCCACTTCGCCCTATCCTGAGCATCGTCCTCAGAGACATCACATTCCTGCATGTTCTCAGCTACCAGGTCTTTCCATCGTTTTTTGGGACGCCCTCTGGATCTTTTGCCAGACACTCGATGGTCCAGTGCAGTGTTTCCTATATATTCTGGCGGTTTTCTAAGGATATGCCCGAACCACCTCAGCCTATTCTCCATCAGCTTATCGGATACATTGCGTACACCCAGGCTACCTCTTATATATTCATTACGTATTTTATCTCTTCTCGTGACGCCGCACATCCACCTAAGCATCTTCATCTCGGCTGTTTGCACTGACTGAACTTGTCTTCGAGTGACGGTCCAGGTCTCACTACCATATGTCAACACTGGTCTGATCATTGTCTTGTATACATGGCCTTTCATCTTCACTGGCATTCGCTTGTCACAGATTACTCCAGTCACTTCTCTCCATTTAAGCCAGCCTGCGGCAATACGGTGCTGAATGTTAGTTTCCAGGCTTCCTGACTCATGTATCATGTTCCCAAGATACCTACTTGTATTTATCACATCTTGTGACTTGCTGTCCATCAATTGTAATCGGGTCAGTGTCTGTTTGGGGAACATTGCAAGCCATAAACTGTGTTTTGCTCACACTCAGCACCAGGCCTCCTTTCTGTAACTGGTGTTTCCACGCCAGAAGGTCTCGCTGTAGAGAGTCCTTGTCTTCGGTGCAGATTGCTATGTCGTCAGCGTATATGAAAGTCCATAGTGACTGCATTTGCGCATCCTCCGTTAGCGCGTCCAGCAATATATATAAATAGTTAAAAATGGGAACAATTAAAAGTTGTTATTAAGACAAATGAATAATATATTGCCATTCTACATAGACTTCCTCTAGTAAAAACAACATTGACTGTAACTTGTATATAGACATATTAATCTTGTAAAATTAACATTATCATTAAAATTTTAATAAGAAGTTAATGTGAAAAAATCAAGTTATTGAAAAATCAAACTCCACCATCAAAGCAAATTTATCTCTGGATAAGAGAGATATCCCACACTACCTATTCTGAAATTTTGATTGTATTCTGAAAGTTTCATTACCATGTATCTATGTATTATGTATATGAATACTCATTCGATTTATTTAAATATTGCTATGTGTTTATCTAATACTCGCTTAGACCCCATTAGATTTTTAAGGATATCTCTCCGTGCTTCTCAATTTTTTTACTGTCATAAATTTCAAAGTGAACCCAAGCTTAGGAAACTTAATAATTGATATTTGTACTATCAAATTGTTAAAAAGGCACATCACTTTCATAAAATGGCATTGAAGAATTATCAAGTTTTCATAATAAAATATTCAAATCAAAAGTATTTAACAAACTCATTTCATGAAAATGCCGAAAATTTTCCATACGATATTTGAATACGTTGTGGGGTGACTTGATAGTGAGAAGGATAGCGTTGGCTACAACCCACTAGTTAACTGATATTTCCTCGCTATAGAATTGCTAATAGATAATCTGCTCTGAGAATTATTATTCTGCGAAATGTAGAGTATCAGTTTTGCGTGCAGTATATACTTACGTAATAATGAATTAGGTTTGAAGCTTATCTAAGGAATATCAGGAAATATTTTTACTCTCGTGTTGGAATTCCACAATATTCAATATGCGATAAGTTTCATTGAAAATATCTAACGCAAAATCTATACCCGGTAATAACATGTGTAATACTATGTCGATAATTAATGGTTAATGATATGGAGTTGACGGTTACATTGAGGAAGTCTATTATTTGTAAGTTGGTACCTACCTAATAATAACATGCAATTATTTATTCTCTAACACATATGGTGTAACACCATTAATAGACTCTGTTGAGAAATATATCATTTAAATCATTTAAGCTAATATTAAACCTTTGTTTACCCTTGTTTAGCAAAGATGTTTAAAACATAATTATATCATGTCATAATTAGATGTAGTATATAACTTGATGAGTTTTTTTGAAGAGATGGAAGACTGGAAAAAGATATTGAAAGGAGAATAACGGCAGGAATAGAGTGAATGGTACATTAAGATCTGTTATGGCTGACCCTATTATTTCGAGCCAAGCAAAGCTCGCGGTACATGATGGTATCGTCGTACCGACTCTAATGTATGCTAGTGAGACATGGACATGGCAGAAGACGCATAAAGCTAATATAATTAATGCGTTATTAATGAGATCACAAAGATAAATGTGTAGTTAAACGATGTATGATACAAGAAGAAATGATGAAATTGGACGAGAATGTGTGATTGAAAGAAATCGTAAGAAAGATGAAAATATGTGTCTTTTGGTGGTTTGGCCACGTATAAATAATGAGTGATGACCTTCTGACAAAAGTATAATATACCTAAGGTTGATTAAAGAGGAACGAAAGTATTGGTTGAGCAAGGAATATTTGGCACGATCACATAATTTGAATTTTGAAACGGGGATACGTAAGAAGTAAGAATAACAGAACGAGCGTGTATGAGACGATGCATGTACGTGAACGAAGCAAGAAATGTATGCCAAGAGAGAGGAGTCTGGCGTTCGGTTCTCTCTGCCTACCTCAAATAGGAAAATGTTGTGGTGGTAATGTATGGTGCTTAAATAATCCTTATTTAAAACACATTCTTACTGTGCAAGTAAACGCAATATTCGATGCTACTGGTTTGTTTAAAGGAGTTGACGTTTTGATATGTACAACAATTAAGTTAAACCACAGATAAAATCAATTATTATATTTTTGTGGATATATCATAAATATAAAAAAAAAATATTTGGTATTAGTTCTATTGAAATTTATTTGATTACCGACGCGTTTCCTGCAAGGCACATCGTCAGAATAATACTCTACAAGACTACATAATTAATTATACACATAATTTACATTTCAACCGTTCAAAAACTAAAAATTTTATACACCTGTCATGGAAATTTTGAATATAACCCTTAGTCTCAGTCTTGTAGAGTATTATTCTGACGATGTGCCTTGCACGAAACGCGTCTAAAAAATATTTGGGATTAGTTCTTGCAAGAACTTATAACAATTTTTTTTTTATATTTGAAACATATCTACATACAATGGAGTTCTATCAAGAATTGTCGATCGACAAACTAAACTTACATAGTACGAGTATCATATTTTTCATAAAAATCAAAGGAGAACCAAAGCAGATACCAAAAAAAATATTTTTTTTCTAGTTGTCTAGTAATAGGTTTAAGATAAAATAAAATGCAATTATTATACATATATCCCATACATGACAAAAAATGGAAACCACACATTGTGTTGTATTGTAGTTTCCAAAAAGGTTCCGTAATCAATACATTTATATTCTCTACAAACAGATTTTTATGCTTCGTAATATCACCATAAATAGTGTTGGGAATCTGAATTTATGTAGCGTGAAGGAAGTATCGTAATGGAATGTGTCGATTTTAATCTAAGACCACGTCTATAGTGTTGAGAATGGAGTAGAGAAGGTATGTTTGTATGTTGTATAGGTTTGTTTGACACCAACTCCCCAATAACTCCGGGAAACAGAAACTGACTCCGCGTAAAGTGTGTTGGAACAAACTCAAAGGAAATATTTACGCACGCGTAAAGTTTTAACTTTATCAAGACTCCACTTCGTTTGAGAAAAGCAAAACGACTTCAGCTGATATTAAACGGGATAAAATATTTTACTTATCGCGGTGATACTTTCTTAAAGTTGGCTGATTTACGTATTTGAATAATATTTCTTTTTTCCTGATTGTTTTTTTACGCACGTAACATTGGTTATTGATTTCAATATGGTTTGAATATGTTTAAACCACGATAAGTGTGTGTGTATTATTTATTGATAAGTATTGTAATTGATAGGATACGACGAACACCTCACTAGGAAGTCCTATGCCGAGGTGTTCATTTCAACAGTTGTGTGACATAGATAGTACATTATGGCCCAAATTATAGATTCGTTCTCCAGCTTGAGACTGGTCTTGAGAACACGTTCTCAACCAAAATGGTATTAAAGAAACAAACGTCACTGAGCTTGATCTCAAGACCGATCTCGAAATGTATAGAAGAGTTGAAATTGCTTCGAGACAGCTATCCCGCTGTCTTGAGAACGGTCTCAATGAGAGAGAAGGAGACAGCGCTTTACACGAAAAAGAGACGCATATAGACACGGACGAATTTCGCATTAATTACTATTTTGACGTTTACATTGTTGGCGATACTAAAATGGATCGAGAATCTTATTTAGAACCTTATTATTCTATGTTTAGAACCTTCCGGGGGTAATTTACATACAATCATTCATAAGCTAACCATGTGAATTAAATTTTGTTAGATTTCATAAAATTTCCGGTACATCCAGTAAATATCATGTTGTTATTCTATGCATGTTGTATCTATTTTAAAATGGCTGCTTTTCCTGGAACTATTGACTGCATGTACATACATTCCCGTAATATGCTATATGGCAGATAAAAGGAGAAGTATTTATTTTCCTCTTCCGAATAAAATGGTCGACATTTTCACTATTTAATTAAGTATCATGATATTATGATGCATAAATTTCTCTACACTTTCGAAGATTACCAAGAAACGAATTATGAAAATAGCTATTCCAACTTAAACGTATCTAAATGTAATAAGATTTCATTCACCCGTAACAAAAACATTATTCATTTTAATTATACTCTTGAAAATAATTCACTTATCGTAGTTGATCATATTAAAGATTAAGGTATAATTTTGGACTCCAAATTACTTTTTGATGAACATTTGGACACTATAGTGGGTAAAGCACTTAAATCGCTGGGATACATCCTCCGACTATGTCGACCATTCAAGAATATAAACACATTGCACAAACTTTATTCAGCATATATTCGACCACACTTAGAGTATTGCACCCCGGTGTGGACTCCAAATTATACCACTCATAAAAGCAGATTAGAATCTCTTCAAAAGAAATATCTCAGGCACATTAATTTCCGACTTCACTTACAATTTCCATCTTATCAGGAGTCGGTTATATTTCATAAATTTATCACTCTCGAAAACCGACGCATCTTATATGATCAATCATCACTATATAAAATATTGAACAACTACTTCGATTCTGCTGACATCGTGAAATAAGTTGAATTACGTGCCCCGGTAAGAATGACAAGATGACCTGAATTGTTTCATGTCCCAGTATGTAGAACGAACTATCGAAAATTCTCCATTATACCGCGCATATGCCGTCAATACAATGAAAATTTTAATGATGTTGATATTTTCCAATTTCGTTTTAATAAATATCGACAAATGATAGGAAGTAAACTGATGCCGGTTGATTGTGTGGTAAACCAGTGAAGTGCGGCAGACACCTTCATGACCTTCATTTCTTCCCTCTTCCCCTCCTCCCTACCCCTTCATCTCCTATCAAACAAAATCCTTTACACACTACCATGATATCTTGTTTGTTTTTTTCACTTTGTTTTATTTAATAACATTTTTTTTTCTAGTTTATTATTTGTGTTTATTGATCATATTATTTTAATTTGTGGATAGATGTTTTGGCGCAAGTTTTATTTTATTGTTCTGTACCTTCATTATTTTGTTGTCGCTGTTGTCTGTCCCAAATAAATAAATAAATAAAACATAACAACGCTGAAATTATTGCCATTCGCGAGAAAAAGTACTAATTTATAGAGCTGCATTCACATTTTTTTCGAGTAATTTTTCTCGAATGAGACGGCGTACGTATTTTACTTTTAATACGGATTTTCGAGAATGATATCAAGATGGTCTTGAGATGACACATTTGGAGAACGGTCTTGAGAATTATTCTATAATTTGGGCCTTAGTATATACCTCGTTCTTGAATTAAATTATACATTAAATAATTATTGAGCAAAAAAGTGTGAAGTTTAATTATATTTGATTGGGTGTAGGTAATTTTGTAATTGATTTATTCTGAACCGGTGTTGTATATCTATGCTGTTATGTGTTTTTTTTTGTATTTTTGTGACGATGTGTTTTGTGGTAGCAGTTTTAGTGAGGTTGGTAGGCAATCATGAAGTTCGATGGCATAGTATTTAAAATGTCTTTGTCCATGTGTAGTTTGCAACTTCGGGATATTTATTGTGTTGGTGATAGAGGATCTTGTTGTTCTTGGAGGTGGTGTATTGTGTATAGTGGGTATGATGTGTTTAAAATGGTATAGAAGTGCAGATCTTGCGTATAGTTGACGAAGTGTCATAACTTCCAGAGTCTTGAAAATTACTGTGGAGCTTGTTCTGTATGGCACATTCAGTATGCTTTTTTATTATTGACTTTTGTGCCTTGCTAAACGAGTCTATTGCAATATTTGTTGTACCTCCCCAGGCCAGCAATCCATAGGAAATGATTGATTGGCATATTACAAAGTAAATTGATCGCAATATATGACGTGGCAAGATGTTTTTTATGTTGTTTATTAGATAGTAGAATCGTAAACCAATTGCAAGACCTAGGGGGCAAGAGATGGAAAGAAAACTGGACATCCTCGTCTCAAGACCTGTAGAAACAGATCATAGATCTACCGAAAAAAGAAGAACATGAAAACTATCAACATAAGTTGGGTTACCATGGAACGGAAAATGCCCTGCTAATTGTGACGTTGAAAGAAGAGTTACATCCATAATATAACGGCATAACCCAAAGCATGGCTAACCAGCAACAGGTGTTCGTGTGTGCATTCAGAATGTGCGTTGCAACTCATTGCTGAACTGTGTGAGATGTTATTTTGCCTGTTGTATTTTCTATTACACGGCTCTTACAAGACACTCAAAAATAATGATACCAGAAAAGTGTGGAAGCACTTTTCTAGCCGGTGCCTCTCAGTTATAAAGTTGGAAGAAGAGTTAATTTATTTATTCATGCTTAAAATTACCTTTTTTCAAAAAATACTATACAAATTAGATAAATTGAAATAAACAAAAAATAAATAATGGTTGATAACAAAATAATATAAAAGGAATAAAAATCGGAATACAAGAATTAAAACTGGTAAACTATTTTATTAAATTATTACTTAGTTTTAATCACGAATGAGTAATTTTATGCAAACAGTGGATGTGATTTGATACGTTCTACGTTCATAAACGTCACTACAGTATAATTATAAAGTGAGAGAATATAACATCAATACAAAAATCAAACAAAATACTCATAAAAAATAATTTTTATTATAGTAGCATTTGATATGACTCAATTTGCTTTAAATGTTTAACTTGAAAATGAAGATGTATGTAATGTGTGGTGAAAAATATAAAATGATGTTTTCTTGTTAAACTGAAATGCAACCATGTAAGGTAGGTATGGCGCATCTGGAGCCAGCGTTGCTCTACTCCATTTAGCTATTAAAATTACACCTTGGGCAAACTGGTAGGTCGGTACATAGTCTTGGAGGGACCTTAATGTACGACAACCAGGGTCGTTCTTTAAGATTTAGTGGTCAAGGCGTTAAACGAACAAAAATTTAGAGGGAAAATTACCACATGTAGCGAATACAGTCTGCAGTCTCTGCGATGCATTATCTTCACAGCCAGAGAGTGCAAAATTTACAACTATTTTAATACGTCTACATAACGCTATCGCTCTAAATCCCCACTTGAGAGATAATTTTTCGAGAAAAGATTCTCGCCGTATGTGGATGATTGAGATTGTTCTTAATTGGGGTTTTAAAATAGACATGGTTACAAGAACGCAATAAAAAGTACAAATAATATCTTCGTCAGATTTTATGTTGGTTTTCGTGATTGATTTAGCTGATTCTTGAGTTCGATAACTATGAACATAACCATTAAAAACCATGAGTTCGATTTGTCACTAGCCATGGTGAATATTATTAGCGGAGAAATCAATTCTCAAATTGGAAAAACGAACAACATGTCTCACTTATAGAGGAGATTTACCTAAATGAGGACAACAGTTTTCCCTTGAAAATGTTTGTCAACTGCTAGCTTTCTACTTTTGCCTGCTGAAGGTTTTCTTAATTGACCTGGCAAAACGTTCGCTCTGTTTAAAACAAATTAAATGTTGAATAAATAGTATGTCTTATTTAAGTATAAAATTGGAAACAACTCATTGTTTATTAAAGATTGTTAAAAACTGCTGTATTTCCAAATAAAAAAATATGTAATTTAAAATGGCATTCGACAAAGATTCGCAAATACGATCACATATCATATTTTCGCAAGCAACTCAAATGGCTTTCTATCCATTGCGCCAGGATCAACACACTCTTTGTCTTCTGTTGATATTTTGAACAACCTTAATAATCATAATATCTGACCGAAAGATTTCAATCTCTGGACTCTCATTCTATGACATGCCACGGCTTTCTATTCATCATCCTTTACTGTCCATGCTGCCCGGTAATGGAACAACTTGGCCCTTGACATTAGAACTGCACCAACGTTAGTAACCTTCAAAACCAGATTAAGGCGCGTGCTCCTACTTTCTATTTCTTAACCTACATACTTCCCATTTATTTCCCTATTCCTGTAGTTAGTCATATCTCCTCTCCTTTCATTCCCTTCCATCCCATAGTATTGTAACAGGTTTCATCTATGATTTATTTAACTGTCATTGATGTACATATTTTTATTCTTCTAACTTTCTTGTCTTTAAATGCAATATGTTTATAGTTTTATATGTTTTATTTTCTTTTGTACACGTACCATTTTCTCTCATAACTATTACAGATGTTTGTCTGGAAGAAATTGCCATTAGGCAATAAGTCCGCCATTTGTACTAGCTAAAAAGTATTGTACAATAAAGTGTTTAAAATAAATAAATAAAAAAACGTCAGAATCGAAAAAAATAAATAATATAAATTAAGGAATATTCGAATGTACATAAGTTACTCGAGTTACATACAAAATGAAACATCCAAATCGAATTTATTCAAAAACTTGTAAATCTTTTCAAATTATCTTCTGTAATCCGATGCAGTATTATAACTCACGACGGAGCATCGTCAGATTTTGAGTGATAAAACAAACAAAAATAATAAACGATGAAAGGAAATCAAAAGTTGTTGAAAGTGCATGTTTACGACTCTCTTTCCCATTTTAATATTATCTTGAACTATAAATAATGACGAGCTACATAGTTCTGGTGAAGCACCCCGAGGGTGATGGTTTGATGTGAGACTTCGTTACTTTTTACAACTCCAGTCATACTTTTACAATGATTGTCTTTATTTAGGTAGCTTCTCAAAACACCACTTGATACAAAACTGTAAAAATAATGATCTCGTGTCGCTAAAAACGAATGAAAGAATATCTTCAATGTCACGGCGAGTTTTGACTCGAAAGCTTTTGTAATTATTTCTACTTATTTAGTTTTACGTATTTTCAAGTCATTTTCTAGGATCACAATTAGAAGGGGTGGAAAAAAATCTTAATATTGAAATTAAAAACAGAGAAAAAAAATACTCAGAACATAATTTATAACAATAAATAAAAGAACAACAGCAAAAAGCAAACACAATAAAATAAAGTATTTTAATAAATAGACAAAAGCAAATACACAGAAAAATAATAGTTCAATAAAAGCATAAATGACCCCCAGAATTCTAAATTGGAGACTCTATCATTATAGACGAAGTGAAGGGAGACCACGGAGGAGGATGGACTGACGATATTGTCGAACTGGTGGGACATGGGTGGAAGCAGAATGCCCAGGATAGAGAGAAATGGAAAACTCAGGAAGAGGCCTATATCCAGCAGTGGAGTGAAACGACTAAAAAGAAGAAGAAAAGCATAAAATCAAGGCAATACTAAATAAGTTACATATAAAACGAGTGGGTTGTGGCCAACGCTAAACTCCTCACTAACAAGTCATTCTATAAATAATTCAAATTTTGTATGGAAAATATTCAGCATTTTCATTAAATGAGTTTGATAAATTGTTTTTTATTTAAATATTTTATTATGAAAACTTGATAACTCTTCAATGCCATTTTATAAAAGTGATGTGCCTTTTTACCAATTTAAAATAAAAATTTCAAATTTAAAATTTTCTGAGCTTGGGGTCACTTTGAAATATTTGACAGTTAAAAAAATTGAGAAGCACTATTCAGATATCCTTCAAAATCTAATGGGATCTAAGCGAGTATTAGATATACATATTTGCAAAAATTGAAAAGAATCGAATAAGTAGTTTAGTCTATAATTGATAAAGTAAAATGAACCCGCCGTACATAGCACGAAGCACTCAGCACATAGCACACACACTGTGATGAAACTTTCAGAATACAATCTCTATAAAGCATGATACTAGTTGATAATCTGCAATAAAAAAATACCCTTAAAAATTGCGAAATCATAACTCCCCACTATATCCCCTTGGGTTAGTGAGGAGTAAATAGCGTGTTGTTCGTCTTCCTCTTACAAAGACCAACACAAAAATTACAAAAGTCTATACTTGGGGAATAAGTACTCGTTTCTTAGACGCATATGCCAGTATAAATTATTTTTAAACCTATTGTTGTTGCAACTTTCATAATTTGTTGACACAGTTAATAAAGAGTCATATTTAAACAGTACATTTATCACGTAATTTGATTCACATGGATTAGTTTAAGCGTTTGATATTGAGGAAAGTAACTTTAAGGAACATTTAAGATAGAGAGGTGCGAAATATTCGATAGGAAGGTAGGTATTTTAAAATACAACATCTCGTAGCCTTTTATTGCCAAAATAAAATAAATTTTCCAACGGTGTGCTCCTAAGAGGGATTTTTAACAATTGTAGGGAAAAATAAAATCGTTTCTTAAACGCGTATCTAAATTTCGCAAAATAATTTCTCTCGCTGTATCGGGATCCAATTTTATGTTTCGGTACAGACATGAAAATTTATCAGCAAGAGTGTGAAAAATAAAAACGAAATTCAAACAACAGTGAAAGAAAAAGAGGAAAAAAACACAACAACGAAATAAAAACATTATCCATATAAAGTATATCGTTTTCCCGTGATAAAACTCTCCCTGAAGTCGTTTCTAAGGTTTTATCTCAGACACAACCCCTGATATATGAAATATATGTACGTAGCTGCTACAAGATTCACCATTCTCTTCACACACACTCATACACTCTCTCTCTCTGGATGGGGTTCAGGGATCTAGCTATGTTACCTATAATTCCCGCACCTATAATATTATTATAACACCATATCGCAGATAATAAACACCATCTCATATCGAGACAGTCGAATAGTCTAGCGTTTACTTGCCAATTCTTCCTAAGGAATTATCTAATTTATAATCCACTACGTACGTTTGATTGTAGTTTTTAATGATATAGAATTTTTTGAGAAAGTGCATACATTGTTTTTACATAGATTCTAAACAATCGTCCTTTAATGCTCGTATTGCCTATTGTGTAGGCTTAAAGCCCATACAGAAAATAATTGATGATTTTAATGCCTGGCGCGATCTTCGGCGGCAAAATGGAGGATTCAACGATCTCCGGTTTCGAAGCGATTAAATGCAGCTCTGACACTTTGATTACATGGGGAAGCAAAATCACAACTATGGCAATTGGTAAATCAAGGAAAGATACAAAGGACTTACCCCGTTTTACTGCACTCTCCGTTGATCCCACAAGTATATCACTGCTAAATTAATGTTCAAAAAAAAATACTCGTTACGGCCGTACGGCGCTGATTCGGTTTTCACTACGCCGCCAAGCTGTCATTAACGTTACCGTCGGCTAGTCGCTGCATACTGGCTGGGTTGAATTTTTGTGTCGATTTGTGCGTGGTCTTATTGTTGCAACGGGGTAATTAGGTAGGTTTTGGATTAATGGATGTTGCTAGGGCAAAAATATAGGAATTGTCGGGAAGGTATGAATTGAAGGATTACCAAGCCGCAACACCTATATTAAAATAGTAATAATAATAAATGAAAATTGAATTAAATTCGGTTATATGTAACTTTAATATATATTATTGTTTTTACAAGATTTAAATGAAAACATAGTTAAAACCATATAAATGTACACTTCTTAGAAATGATAATAAACCTACATTTTTCCAAATTGTAATATTCAGTATATCATACAAATTTTAATAAACATATATTTAGTTTTCTTCATTTCAACGCGATAAAAACTTAAGGATGCCTCAATTTTTTTAGATTTGATACTTTTTAATAAAAAAATATATTGTACGGTAATGATTATATAGAGGTACAAAGACGGAGTAGAACTAAATTATTATACTTAGATACGAGAAGATCATAATAATATTAATTTTTGTTTTAAGAGGGTGCCTGCTGTCAGCGTACATAAATTTCAACTTGATATTCCATCATTATTACTTATCAAATATGTTTAAAAAATAGCTTTGTTTGAGTATTAATGAGGAAAAATATTCGTTGACTTTTTTATAATATTCTGTATAAATTCTTGTAGAAAAATAATGGCATACCCGATATAAAGGTTAATATTACATTTTTAATAAACTGCAAGATGTAGAGCTATATGTGCCTTTTTACCAATTTGAAAATGAATATTTCAAATTTTAAGTTTCCTGAGCTTGGGGTCACTTTGAAATATTTAATTTGACAGTTAAAAAAAAGAAACACTATACAGATATCCTTCAAAATCAAATGGGTTCTAAGATATACATATTTGCAAAATTTGAAAAAAATCGAATGAGTACTATAGTCTGTAATCGATGAAGTAAAAAAACGCCGTACATAGCACACAGCACATAGCACAAACACAGATACATTGTGATGAAACTTTCAGAATACAATCTCAGCATGATACTAGTTGATAATCTGCAATGAAAAATATCCCTTAAAAATTGCGAAATCATAACTCCCCACTATCCCCTTGGGTTAGTGAGGAGTAAAAAGTAATACAGATCTGTTCAAAATTACACGACTATCTCGGTGCTACACCAGCCTTAAGACGAATTTCACTTGAACATGTCTGTTTTTTCTTTTCACTTACTTACAGACCGAAAGTAAATAATAATAAAAAAATAAAATAAACACCGCATCGATCATTGATCCGGGCTGTCTTGGAAGTCTATCAAAACCAGATTAGGGGTTGATAATAAAATATTAAATTTATATTTTTACTTACCAGACGGATAATATTTTCTACCATTTTACTTCCATTCCTTTTAGCACAAAATAAGAGATAGCTTTCAAAAAAATATCAGATATATCCACCGAAAGCTTTTTTCTGTGTGATTATTTTTTTACTGCTCACTAACCCAAGGGGATAGTGGGGAGTTATGATTTCGCAATTTTTAAGGCTTTTTTTATTGCGGATTATCAACTAGTATCATGCTGAGATTGTATTCTGAAAGTTTCATCAAAATGTATCTGTGTGTGTGCTATGTACGGCGTGTTTATTTTACTTTATCAATTATATACTAAAGTACTCATTCGATTCTTTTTAAATTTAGCAAATATGTATATCTAACACTTTCATTTTATTTTGAGTGATTACTGAATAGTGCTTCTCATTTTATTTAAACGTCAAATATTTTGAAGTGACCCCAAGCTCAGGAAACTTATAATTTGAAATTCTTATTTTCTACTTGGTAAAAAAACACTTTTATAAAATGGTATTGAAGAATTATCAAGTTTTAATCGTCTCCTACGATATTAATCGTCTCACAGATCCAGACTAAAACACAATTAAAAACCGTGTCTCCACAGGGAATCGAACCCGGACCCTTGGATCAGCAGTCAAATCAGCAGCATAATCCATATAATAAATTGGATTAGCAGTCAGATACCTAACCAACTGAGCCACGAAGGCCGCGTGTCTGTGTTTAAATAAGACATTCAGTAGTTTAAGCAAAAGTTTTTTTTATCAAAACTTTCAGCTATTAAAATGTTACTGTCAAATCCATATGATAATTCAAATCAGCAGCATAATCCATATGATGAATTGGATTAGTAGTCCTTTGTTTAAGCAAAAGTTTTTTTTATCAAAACTTTCAGCTTTTAAAATGTTACTGTCAAATCCATATGATAATTCAAATCAGCAGCATAATCCATATGATGAATTGGATTAGCTGTCCTTAGTTTAAGTAAAAGTTTTTTATCAAAACTTTCAGTTATTGAAATATTACTGTCAAATCCATATAATAAATCAAATCAGCAGCATAATCCATATGAAAAATTGGATCAGCAGTCATATACCTAACCAACTGAGCCACGAAAGCCGTGTGTCTGTGTTTAAAAAAAGTCATTCAGTAGTTTAAGCAAAAGTTTTTTTTTCAAAACTTTCAGCTATTAAAATGTTTCTGTGATAATGATAAATCAAAATCTTTTTGAATATGATAAATCAAAATTCAAGTGATGTTTAACTTCTCGATCTCTTTGATCGCCACTAGCTGCCAAACGGAAAATCCTTATGCATGATGTTAAGACGATAAAATATTATATTATGAGGAGGTACTCCATCTTCTCAGCTTATCCCACGGGAGGACAGCCATGTACTGTGCACTGGAGTATTATAATATTGACGTAGGGAGGGGAAAAAATCAACTTGGTCTATTTTTGTTTGAGCTGACCAACATTAAAATCACCTTTCTTCGCATGCATAATATATTGGACCGATGCATAAATTACATGATTCTTTGATGAGTCTGTCATTATAGATCTTGTGTAAGCTGCGTATACAAATTTTTAAAGATGGTTATAATTTTATACGGAGCGACACATTGTCACAATTTGAAGAAAATCCTTTTACAAATATGTGAAAAGAAATTTAATCAAACTAATCACTCCAATTTGGATGAAGAAAAAATATTATTCATAAATTGATAGCGGTAAACGATTAATTCTTGACAGTTCTTAGTTATTCAATTAGGTTTAATATTGTATCTAGATTGAAACAGTTTCAACATTTGACGGACTATTGGCTCTTTATACTTCGGAATATATTCGATAAAATAGAGGGATACGTCAGATACTATGTGGTGCTAAATCTTGGAATAATATTGAGACCGTCCTTTATTTGGTCTTGAGTTTGCACATCACTAACGACATTACTAGCGCAATATAATCTGGAAAGTTTTCTGTCGATATATCATCCGCAAGAATTTCATAAGAACACTCTCAAATCCTTATCGGAAGTGCATTTTATAACGAGACTTATAATATTATTATAAATAATAAAAAATTGTAGGTTTAACGTTCACAATGACACTTTCAATCCTTACTGATGATAGCTCAACGTTTTTCGCTATTAAAATATAGACACTGACATTAATAGTATCCACAAATTTCTAGTCGAGGTAATAAATAATTTCAAGGAGTGATAAAAATATGCAAGGAACTATTAATAAGTCTTAATTTTGCTAGACTGCTTTTGCTAGAGGTTGGCGACCATCACTCCTAATTCATCTCGATCCAGCGCCAACCTTATTAGTGACGCCTCATCCGGAATCCCTGAGATTTTTAAGCGACGATATATCCTTTTACGCCCCATACCCCGTCTTCTCTCTAACTTCTCCTCCGTTATAATTTGTAAAAGGGCAATACATATATAAATCATCATTGCAGTGAGGCCAAAATATGCGGTTTTGCGTTTCTTGACAGTGGTCAGAATCTCTCTCTCTTTCTCCATCATATTATTTAGAACTCTTTCATTTGAGACTCTATCGACCCACGAGATGCGCATCAATCTTCTCTATAGACACTTCTCGAATTCTTCAATTTTATTTAATGTTGAGGTTTTGAGAGTCCAACCTTCCACTTCATACAATATTACTTTTCCCAACAGTACTTACCTAATAGAATTAATAAACCTTTGAAATCCATTTTTTCTCTAAATAACGTCACCATTTAATTAACTACTATCTGGATATCCGCTATTCTTACGCTCTTTTTTTTCTTTAAATGTCCTTTGAAATACATATTCTTACATATATTCTAATGTGTACCTACAGATACCTACATATTTTTATTTTTCATAATATCGAGCAACACACATATGATTTATATATTTTTATATGCATATAGGTACCTAAAATAAATTATAATTTGAATATAATATGGACAGGTACCTAATAATGGAAAGTTAGAGGAAAGTGCTATCTGGCAATAAATTCGTTACTTGCACAGAGCGCAAGGAAGTTTTAATAATAATTTTAAATATGTCCTTGCAACAAGTTCATAATATATGTACATCCTCATATTATATTCCCTAAATTGAGCAATGTTGTGGTATAAGTGAAAGAAATCGGTCGCGGCAGGATTCGAACATGCGACCACTGGATTACTAACCCGGTGCTCTAACCGCTCTGCCACCTCTCATCTAATGATAAGCATGAGATTATAATGAGTTTACGGTATTTATGCTGTAGAATTTCATTCAATGAGTATTTCTATATCAAATGCATTATAGTTCAATACTTGTATTTTAATTTTGACAGAACGACCGTTTCGGCTGACTAGACCCTTCTCAAGATCGGTTCAAAATCAATACGAAAATATGAAACTTTAATCGATCGTTTGATTTAAAAAAAACCACGTATAATTTTTTACATTTTTTAATTCTACTAAATATTGAATTTTTAAATTGTTGTTTGTTAGTTGATTTAGTGTTGGAAGTGTAGGTTTATAAATCCATCCATCTAAGTAATTTATATATTTTTTTTAAATGTGCTTTTATTTTTTTTATTTTTAATGTAGAAATTATTAAATTCATTTTAATAACAACTATCAATTTAACTTTTATTTACACAAAAAGTCTTAACATACTTATGCGAATAGCTAACAATTACGTTTTGAATTTCCAACTTAAATTTGAGTAATATATCTTAATGAAATGAATGTTGTACGATTGAAAATCCCGAAGTAAGAAGTATATAAGTATGTAAGCTTCAGTTAAGAGAGAGCTTTCACAATACTTATAACATTTATTTTATTGAAATACTTACTTATCTATTTGAAACTCTTCATTATAGTGTTGAGGTTCAAAGACAGAGTAACGAGGTATAAAGTTTAAAACATTTTTGATGTAGAAATTATGATACAAATATATTGTAGGCACTATAAGAAAATTCACATTAGGTTAATTAAATAAAATCCCCCGTATAAATCTTCGCATTAATATGTATATCAGCACAGATGCTTGAATTTGTACGAACATGTGGTAATAATTATAATAATAATTTATAAAGCGTCGTTTAGTGATACAAGATCACTCCAAGGGCGCTATATCTTATTTCTTTGCTTTACGAAACAAGACAGTCTTAAAAAGTCAACCGAAGGTGTTTATACTCTGAGCTCCGCGTATGTTAAGGAACAATTTATTCCACATTAAAAACCCGTTCACACTGAAACCGCGATCATACTGATGCGCCTAAATCTGGTACTCTGTGATCCAGATGATCTCAATGTAAGCTGTCTTCCTGGTGGAACATTCTTTTGATACAGTTCTTGAATGTAGTGTGGAGCCAAGTTGTTCAGAGTCTTAGGTCCGAATGCAGAGTCCGACCTAAATTCTTAATTCTAAATACTAACCATGTTCTCATTGCATGGTCCCTCACTTAAGTTAGGAGCTCACTTAAGTAACACGTGGCTTCCTAACTGGAGGATGCTACCAAGTTTATGTATTAGACATATCTAAATACTTAGCGCATGCGCGGTGGCGTAAAATAACATTTGCGAACTGTCAAAAAGTAAGGTAGATGGCGAGGAAACTTAAGAGTGGTTTAATATTACAATACGAGATGTTTTCGATGGATGATGAATTCAACGACTTCGTCAAATACATATGTATTTAGTATTTTTTTCAAATCATATCCCACACAGAATGTTTAGAATTTCAGAAGAATCGTGACTTGGTTATATGTATTTATGTTGTAATAAAAAAAAACATTTTGAACGTCAGTATAAACTCATAGAAAACTACCCATCTCTTTTCTTTGTACACAATAATGTGAAATTCTACGCCATCGACCTAAAGTTTGGCGTAGTATTTAGTTTTTAATTAGTGATGTCTCTGTAACGCAATTGCAAACTTAAGAATACTTAATAGGTACTCCAGTAAGGTTAGGAGTTAGTATTTTGTTACCTAGGACTGTGCATTCGGGTCTTAATCACCATCAGGAATACCTTATAGTCTACTCGCTCTGAACATTTTAACCAGTGTAATTCTTAAAGAAGAGGTGTTATGTGAAATATTTTGTCAGGTCCATGTATCACCATCGCAGCTGCGTTGATTACTAGTTGTAATCTATCAAGCTGATACGAATGGGTTGTGACCAACACACGACTTTTATCCCATAAATAAATGTACACTTCAAAAATTATAATTATATAGAATAGGTACTAAAATTGAACTATATATGTACTTATTATAGACTAACAGAGGAAATTTTCATTTGAAGCCCATATCTGTTAAAGTCAGTTTTTGCGAATGTGGGAGCATACTGTACAAAAATTCATACCATCACGTCATATCCCATAATGTAAGCTATCCAGCGACAGGCGTGCGGATGTGGATTACATTAAAAGGGAGGGACAACACATGCGTGTATGCAATATGTTATTTTGGCTGTTGTATTTTCGAATACCTGGCTCTTCATTATAATTGTGGAAGCACTATTTTAAGACGGCACTTTACAGCATGAGAGCATATTAAGTCTAAAATAATTCAACCAAGTGGTTGATTCTTCTTGTTCAATAAGTTTTTTTTGTCTTTGAGCCTTGAATGTATTGACGATTTCATTATTAACACACAGAAGAAAACTATTCGAATAAATGGAGTAACTGAATTCAATGTACATATTTGCCATAAAAAAAACATGAAGGCCTATCTGTTGGAGACAATAGTCTTTCACATGAACAAATAACATCATTAATAAAATGAGATTGAATATTCGTTGAAGAAGAACGTTTGAGAATTGAGTTGCTATCTAGGACACCATTTTTTGTAAATAATCAATGATCACTTTCACGGGGATCACTGCTAATCATATTTGGTGTACTTCTCAATTAACTCTGTTATTACTACTTATTGTTTTCATTCATGAGCAAGTCAAAATGATAACAAATTTTCAAGTCAAATTTATAACTTGATTATAAATTATCAATGATGTCAATAATTAAAACGAAACCACTTTTTGATTCTACATGAATTTTATTAAATGCGATAGGCCTATTTCGTCTTTTTGGCATTTACTAAAATATGCCCATTACTTTTGATTATAGACATCATTTATAATGAAATTCTACAAAATAAAAACTTAGTAGATTTTTAATAAATTATCAAGTCAAATTTGAAATTTTATAATAAATGACCAAGTCAAATTGCAAACTAGATTGTAAATAATCAGGTTACATAAATTATCAAGTTAATTGATAACTTGATAATAAATTATCAAATCAAATTGATAATGAACTATTGCTTTAACTGATGATTACTTGATAATAAATTATCTTTCTTTGGTGTTGTTCCGGCAAGAAAAAAGAAAGCGGCATCCGGGTGGCCGAGCATTGGAGTTTTCTAATTTGATAGTGTTCTGGACACGGAAAGTACGTAAGTAATAAATTATCAAGTGAAATTCATAAGTTGATACTAAATAATCCAGTCTTATTGATAACCTTTTAATAAATTACCGAGTCAAATTAATAACTTGTTAATAAATTATCGAGTCAAATTGATAACTTGTTAATAAATTATCGAGTCAAATTGATAAATTGTTAATAAATTATCGAGTCAAATTGATAAATTGTTAATAAATTATCGAGTCAAATTGATAACTTGTTAATAAATTATCGAGTCAAATTGATAACTTGTTAATAAATTATCGAGTCAAATTGATATGGAAGTATAATTTAATATTATAATTCGTGCGTTTTATATGATAGTGTAAGATCCCGCGATTTAGGCTTTCGTCATTTTGTATAGTTGTCCATACAAAATTTATGCTTATACTTAATTTATAGTATAAAAGCTGATTTTGTCCTATAAAAGGTTACCACAGCAGGTTTCAACGATTGGATAATAATGTTTATGAACCCTGAGTAGTGGTGACTTTCGGAGAAAAACAGCCTTTAAAGAGTTGTTAATTACTATTTTAACACGTTAGTTATAGTACAAAGCGTGAAATTTTTTTAATAATTATGTACCTTTTACAGAAGACTATTAGAAATCACGCCTTCCATTGACAGACTCTTTGGTTTGTGGAAACCCCCCTACAGACACCTTCAAAGAGACATAACAATTAATTAGTATTTAAGGGTGGGTTTCCACCAACCAAGATGTCTGTCAAAGGAAGGCGTGATTTCTAATAGTGTTCCGTAGTAAACATGAAAAAAATCACGCTTTTTACTATAGCGCTTCATATTATAACTGATGCGTAAAAATAACAAGTTTTAACATTTTGAAGTCGGTTATCTCCGAAAGTCACTTCTCAGGGTTTATATTATCCAATCGTAGTAACCTGCTGTGGTAAGCTTTAACAGAAAAATTAACAGCCTTTATACTATGACGTAAATTTGGCTGTCGCTGGTTCTTGGTCTATAAGTTCCGTGTAAGTACCTCTTACGGTATAAAGTATCAACTTTTTTTACTTTTGTATCGAATTTTCTTGAGGCTCAAATTTTCTTGGCTCGGTCGGAAGAGATTGCCTTATTGCAAGATACCCGCCTTAATTATTTACTTGTGAATTTTAAAACATAGTGAGACAAATGAAAACGACGTCGACTAAAATTAATAAAGCAGGTCGGCCTTCGAGGCACAGTTGGTTAGATATCTGACTGCTGAGCCAAAGGTCTCGGGTTCGATTCCCGCTGGAGACACAGTTTTTAATTTTGTTTTCAGTCTGGATCTGTGAGACGATTAATATCGTAAGTCTCCAGAATGTGGCAACTTGTTATTGGGTGCGTTTTAAATTAATATTTGACATAGTACCTGTTAATAGCCCGAGAAGCAATATTAAATAAATAAATAAATAATCACAGCGATGAGTAAAATATACGATTTTAAAAGATTAACAAAGTCATTGTACATTGTAAATTACTTTCTGTTTTGACAAATGTGAAAGCGAAATTGAATTTACATTACCAAAGTTTATATATACAAATCAATTTATATTTGGCACCTAGTACAGGATTTTTAAAATAGGGGTTAAGGATTTTGAGATTAATTCAACAAAATTACTACTATGTAAGAATATAATGCCAAATATGCTCATCTTCATCTGTCGATTTTCAATAGAAGATAGCTTTTATGATTATAAATTATTTTATATATAATAGTATTCTAACGTAATTATACGAATGTAACAAAGACATTGGAATGAGGTATAATTTGTTAAACGAATATATATCGAATATAGAAGAAGGTAGATATAGAAAAGATTGATCGTGTGGAAGAGGTAGAAAGGAAGATTGGTAGGTAGGTAGGAAAGGAGAGAGATAAAAGTTATTTTAAAGGACGTGCAATACCCGCTCATGAAGTGTTTGAAGAATCTTTGTGTTCAAAGTCAATAGACATGCACGGATTGTGAATGTCAGGACCGAACCTTGTTCGTGATCGATTTATACATCGTATTTTAGAAAATGCAATGAATAAATAATATCCACCTAAATCAGAGGTTTAAGTTCTGAAGGGGTCTCTTTTATAAGGTACTATTCTTTATTGACACTGGGTATTTAACTCTTAAAAACGGCGTTGAAGAAATTTTTAGTTATTCTACTTCTTAATGTACTATGCATGCACGATTCCTCCTAGGTTCGAAGAGTATCTCGAAAACGCGCACTTCAGTCAACATCCACTTTCGACCGAAACATCCATCGTCGAATTTCCTTCCAATATCAGGAGCAACAATCCTTATTTTGGTGATTATGTGACCCAGATGCTAGTTTTTATTCACAGTATTTTCATTCACCTTTTTATATTCATTTATCTTCAGTCTTTCCATTAGTATTTGTAAAATATATTTTATTGAGTATGTTTCCAAAAATAAGAGCACTCGGTGCAATGATACTGCATATAACCAATTCTGGTGACGTCACTGTTCAGGTAATGTAAACGTACTAAGCTTCTGCTATAACAATATATCTCTTCTGCCTTTGTAACATTCAATTGTAACTTTAATATGATTTCTTATTTTTCATTTTATGCGACCGTTGAAAGCTACTGCACTGAGTAACGGGGTATCTATAGAACTATTAACTCTTGAAATATTACGGTATAATATAGGCTTTTTATTTTCAAAAAAGACTGGAAACAGGCAAACAGGGGTAAAATGGATAAAACGAATACATAAAAATATAATGTAATGACAGGATAATATTATGATAAAAAGAACGATGGAAATAGAGATGGGGTCCAAAAGAGCAGTAAGACCATTGACCACTTGATGCACATCTCAAGGAGGAAAGGCTTCGTTACTGAGAACAAGAACACTAGGATGATAAGGACTAGGAAAGTCGAGTAAATGGGACAAAAGATGGAAAAAAAGAACAGAATATTATATTTTTAGATCATTGAAAAATTCAAGCAATAAAATCAATATTATGTTGTAATTTCCAAGAAATGGTATTAATTAAAGTTTTGTTTTATTTTAATGAAAATTGCTGATTTTCTTTTTAATAATAACACAATTATGTATTTATTTACTGATAAATTTATTGATTAAGTAATTATTTGTTTATTTAATAATTAATTAATTTATTTACTTTTTTATGTACCTATATATATTTATCATTTATTTATTTATTTATTCATTTACTTATTTATTTATTTATTTATTTTATTTATTTATTTATTTATTTATTTATTTATGTATTTATTTATTTATTTATATATTTATTTATTTATTTATTTATTTATTTATTTATTTATTTATTTATTTATTTATTTATTTATTTATTTATTTATTTATTTATTTATTTATTTATTTATTTATTTATTTATTTATTTATTTATTTATTTATTTATTTATTTATTTATTTATTTATTTATTTATTTATTTATTTATTTATTTATATTAATTAATTATTTTTTTTAATTATATTAATTAATTTATTTAATTATTTTACGGCTTAATAGTCTTTAACACATAATAAATAAAACAGATATATTAAATGTGATAAAAACATACAAAAAACAAGAAGAAATAATTAATTTCATATGTATGTATTTAATTAGAAACAACTTGCTCTTCCTCCCGTCAACTTCAAACACAAATGCAGGATTTAGGAAACCAACCAACAGAATGTGCAATGAATACAACAAAACCTTTCCAGACACACACATCTTCTCCAAATCATACACAGCATTCAAACACGAAATAAAACACATTCAAAAATCATCACCACAACACGCGATGACATAATAATACACATACTCTATTGAGATATTAATCATCTGTCATAACATACTACACCATCTCTTTTATTGAATTATGGCTCCTTAATTTTAATTTTATTTTATGTATTTTTGTTTTTTTTCTTCTCTTTTTTATCATTATGTTAATGTATAACTCTTGTTTCTCTATTTCTCGCCTCAATATTTATTTCTCGCCTCAATACTTATTTCTGTATAGTTATTTTCTTATCTATTTCATTTCGTTTATGTTAATTTAAATTGATTTTTTTTTTCTTCTTTACTTGTTTTGTCTTTTATTATTATTGTATTACTTTGTAAATTTTCACTTTCATATGTTTATATTGTGAATACTGTAAGGTTGCAGATAAACTTTGAATTCTATGTTACCATTAGTTATATGCATATTTTCTGTAACTGTTTGTATTCCTAAATGAATAAATAAATAAATAAATAAATTATTAAAATCAAAAAATTTAAAAGAATCAAAAAAAATCTAAATATTTTTTGTATCGAATCATGACGATCTGTTTATATTTTGGTTGATCGAAATTAAATATTTAATTCACAAAGTAATATTTTTTTAAAATTTAGTTATTGGACAATCCTTGATGAAAATCTATGACTATACTATACTAGTATTGCTTTATATGAAAAAATAATCACTCCGTTGTTAATGTCAATGTGACATTAACCTAAAATCGAATGTAGGTACATTTACAACCAAAAACCAATTATAAATAATATATTATTTCGTACAAGTAAGTTTCCTTTTTGAGAATATCATGAACGAAGGTGCATTTGGGAATTATGTCACATTTTCACAAGAATGCAGGAAGGTAAAACTGAAACCTTCTATCTAACTCAATTTTCCTTCTGTTTTCATAAAATATTCAACCTCGTCAGACTTTTGGACGCAGTACCGAAGAACTTACTTTACCTATTTTTGAAGGTATGTATCTACGACAGAACTAGTTAAAGTGAATAATATCGATAGTAGATTGCTGTATTAAAATATCCTCAATCTTTTTTAGCAAGATTCAAAGTTGAGTCGAAATAGGTAGGTACCTAATCGTTTTTGCTAAATGTAGAATTTAATATATCATTGTTTTATTTATTATGTTTTGCGTGTACTCACTTTTCAATAAATAAATAAAAAAATAGATCAAACGTGTTCATTTAGAAAAAAAAATTATGAATGCAATAAAAAATCGACTTAAATGCACTCAATTATACATATTTCATTTCGAAAAAATAATTTCCATGAATTATTCGTTGGAGCAATATCTCTTTACGTATGTATGACAGTAAAACTCTTGTGTCATTCGATTAACAATGCCTTTTTATCTTGTTTGTTTCAGAGAGTCTAAGGGATTACTTTAACAAATTTGGAGACATCACCGAAGTTATGGTCATGAAAGATCCCACAACCAGACGATCGAGGTTTGTCTTTTTCAATAAAACCCATACTATATTTTTTACCATCATAATATTTTTTTTTATTTATCTTCTTGTACATAATATAAAAAAATATAATGCACACTGGCGGGCTTATTGCCAAAGTTTTCTTTTCACATATTGCAAAGTTTAATATTGTGTCGTTGGACCTAACTATGATAAAAACATCACGTACATTTAAAAAGTTTTCTGTAAAAAAAACTTATAATATTTAACTCCTAGTTGTAATTGTAAAGCGCCCTTGAGGTGGACACACAAAAACGGCACTGTATAAGTAATCCAGCTTTATTATTATCATTCATCAAGGGGTACAAAGTTTTCTTTTTACATACAACAAAGTGTAATTGTTTAAGTACTATTAGATATTTCACAGTAGATTATGTTTTTTTTTATTGTTTACATGTTCTGAATTTCAATCAATTATTATTTGTCGTATAAAACAACTGAGTGCTAGGTATGTACCACATTGACAGTTAGCATAAACAATTAAGATCGTAAGAAGATCATAAGAAGGGATACGTAACTATGACTACTGCAGTGTGACTATATGCCACCAGATTAGCACTTTGGCCACAGTAGCTAATTCTACGCGGGTGTATTAAAGTTACGCTTCCCCTCTATTTAACATTTCAAGGTTTGATTTGAATTATTATTTTATTGTTCAATGGTTTGATTTGAAATATTATTTTATTCATTTTAATGTATTCGAAACACATATTATGCATAAATTTTATCATTAAGTATGCATTCATTCTCCATATAATTTTAAACTATGCCAAATCTCACACTACTCCGTGCGCGCAGTTTGCTTAAACTATGCCAAATCTCGAACTCCTCCGTGCGCGCAGTTTGCTTAAACTATGCCAAATCTTACACTCCCCCGTGCGCGCAGTTTGCTTAAACTATGCCAAATCTTACACTCCTCTATGCGCGCAGTTTACTTAAACTATGCCAAATCTCACATTTCTCCGCCCGCGCAGTTTGCTTAAACTATGCCAAATCTCACACTCCTCCGTGCGCGCAGTTTGCTCAAAATTGGGTCCGAAGTTTTCGCATCACGTAATAATAAGTTTAAATTTTAAAAAGGTTTTTTTTTATTTCTAAAAATTGACTCAATTGTCCCAAGATTTTTTCGTGTGTTGTTTTGTGATTTTTTTTGGATTTATTAGTATTGGACCCAGTATAGGACTACAGTTAGGGGTGATGCCTTTAATAAAAAAAATATAATGTTATAGTCGAACAAATTTTAAATGTTGCATGTTTTTTGTGTGTCTATCGACTCGACTCTATAAAAACATCAAATTTTCCATTTGAAAATGTTTGAAGAGAATTAATATTCATCGTTGTGTCATGTTCACTTTTCACGCTTATTATGTTAAGTTAATTAAACTAAAATAATTATTGTCGATTTCATTTGATTTACCGTTGGCCATTTTTGGTTTGTCGTTATAATAATGAAATCAATTCAATCAAAAATATACAATGCCGTTAAAATACTTTTCACAAAATATATTTATATAAATTGTCAGATTACTTAATTTTTTCACTGTGTAATTATGAAATATGTAGGAATTGATTTTATTTAACTTCATTTATTTATTAATTATCATAAATAATATAAGTATTACAATGTAATTATATACTTGAAATATTGTGTGTATTTTTTGTGTGTTACTGGGAAGTGTGTAAATGGAATGGTACAACGAAAACCTCACTAGGAATTCCTGTGCCGTGGTGTTCATTTGATTAGTTGCGTTTAGGAATGTAGGAGTTTATTATGTTTGATTTGGTGTTATAGTGTTATTTATATGTTTCCAACCGATATTATACATCCATGATGTTTTCTATTTTTTTGTAGTTTTGTGACGTTATATTTAGTGATAGCAGTTGTTCGTGAAGTTGGTAGACAATTGTGTAATATGATGGCGTAATATTTGAAATGTCTTTGGCCGTGTGTGGTTTGCAACTTGGGTAAATTAGATGGGTCGATATATTCATTTCACAATTGACCTTATTTATTGGCCAAGAATATTTCAGTTCTTTGCAGACTGACTAGCTCACGTTAGGCTTTCATACTAATTTCACGTTTATTTCGCCACCTGCACGTTTGTTTTGCCATGTTTCATTGAATTACGTAAAATTAGCTAGTATTGAATTATAAACGACAACTTTTGTTAGCTCGGATCGAAAATTAAGCTATTGCATTTGTTAACTAGGTATACAATAATTTGTATTAAATATATTACAAAAAGATTTAACTACTCAAAATGTAATACAAGACAAATTCAAAACAATTCCATTTATATTTGAACGATGTATTCAATTGCCTCCCAAATGAATTGAAACAAATAAGAGATTTTAAAAAAATTCAAACAAAACCTAGTTTCAAGATAGTAAGAGTAAAAATATATTTCTAAATAAGATAGTATTTTTTTAAATCAAGCAAACTGATAATAGTTCCACATATATTAACAGGATGTTCGTTCCGGCTGAAGAGACCTTTATCAGCCTTGATAATAAGTTTAATGGATTTTACAGATTTCTTTTATAGTGTTCATCGACATCAATACCGTCAACAGCAACAAAGTTAAAACAATTAGTATTGATCTTCTTAAGCATGGTAGAAGATTATTATTGTTAGTAAAAAGATCCACGAAACCATCTTTTCCATTTTTTCGAGACATCATATTCACCGCGTCACATTTTTTATTCTCAGCTGAAAAGTTAATGCAGCATATTTATTTATTTATTTGTATCTACGGCCAGAAGCCTTTTACAAATACACAAAAAACAAAGCAGTTACACAATATAACAAAAATATTAATAATAATAAAAAAACAATAATTATATGCAGAACAAAAAATAAAAGTTTACAATAAAAAGGCGATAAAAGAAACATAAAAAAAATACTTAATTATATGCAGATAAACAAATACAATAACTATATGCAAATAAAATTATAAAAAAAACAATAATTATATGCAGATAAAATACTTAATAAAAAAACAATAATTATATGCAGAACAAAAAATAAAAGTTGACAACAAAAAAGCGATAAAAATAAATAGAAAAACATCGATATATATAGTTAATTAAAGAAATGACGAAAAATTGTCATTGTAGATCAAAACCCAACATTATATTATATATTATTATGCATGATGGCGGTAGCGGTAGCGGCAGCGGGGTGTAGGGTTCTAAGCAACGCGCTCTTGTACTGAGACAAACCAGAGTTAAATATATCTATTATATGTGCATACCTATTACCTAGCCTATGCAGTCTAGGTATAAGGGAATTTATGTGAGCATTTGTTCTGGTATTGTCACAGTAAAAAAGCGTCGGCAACCGAGTAGATCGTATTGGTGCATGAAACAATATTAAATAAAGAATATCAGGGATGTCAAAAAATGAATTTATTATTTTATAGAGCAATGTCAAATCAAACACAACTCTCCTGTTGGATAGAGACAAAAGACCCGTAAAAATTAATAACTCTGTATAATTAATATTTTCAATTGGAATATGAAGACGGTAGTTTATATAGCGTAGAAATTTATTTTGGATACGTTCAAGTGAGTTGATATGGATATTATAGTGTGGACACCAAACAGAAGAATTATATTCAACTCTACTTCTAACTAGAGAACAGTACCTATAACAGTTGCATGTACGTAAAACAAAGCCAAGGGTTTTCATAGCTTTGTTTGTTATATTGTTTATATGACCCACAAATGACAATTTCTCGTCAAATAATACACCAAGATCATTGATTTCAGTTACTGATTTCAAAAAAATATCCTCGATAGAGTAATTAAATATGATGGGATTTTTAATTCTATGAAATCTAATAACTTGGCATTTGTTGACATTTAAAAGAAGTTTGTTGGATTTACACCAATCGTTCAGTCTGATTAGATTTTGTTGAATTATTTCACAATCCTGGATATTTCGAATCACACTAAATATTTTCATATCGTCTGCGAAAATCAAAATCATCACATCCTGAAATATAGTAATAATGTCATTTATAAAAACCAAAAATAAAATAGGACCTAAATGGGACCCTTGTGGGACACCACTGGTTGTTTTAAATTTAAATGAAGAGAAGGAATTAATTTTGACGTATAGCTCCCTATTACAAATGTATGACTCAATCCAATATGAAACGATTAGGTACCCCGCAAAATAATCTGGCCCCGTTGTGTTATGAGGTGTAATCATTCTTCGACTGGACGATTGGCAAAAAAGTTTTGTTGTGTCAAGACACAGCTAGATATGCACCTAGATCCTGCAGCCGCCCGCAATGGACCGAGACGTGAGATAATTTGATCAATCTGGAATCTGGCAGAGATTGGCTACACCATTACACTTAGATTGCATCTAATCAATATGCGATGCCAGTCCGTCTGAATGTTTACCTTCGTCTGGTTGCTGTTTGCCCACGACAAACACTTATAACCTATACAAGACACGATAGCGGCAGATTAAGCTGCCGAAATTATCTTCAACGCAGACTAATGCCTAGAAATATAAATTATTACGCCATGTGCTTTTTGGTAATCCAGTCAAACGATGTGCATATTTGAGTATTCGTAATAAAGGTCTATTTAATTTTGACAGGAAAACAAAACAGGTACACAGAAAAATAGAAAAACAAAAAGGAAGGATATTAGAATCTGTTCACTTAATAACATTGTTTCACAAATTATAAACTACCTTAACAAAGTACCTTACAATCAAATTAATTTTCTTTAGAACATCTCAACAAAATAGGATAGAAAGGAAAAGAAAAAGTGAAATAATGAAATAAAATAAAGGAAGAAAGAAGAAGAGGTATAAAATGCTTTCACTGCTGCAACACTCTTAGGCTGGGCTGTTTTAAAAATATATCAGTTATAATATAGTTAAAATACTTTGATTCATAAATTTGTTTAGAATTGCGTCCTTTGACTGCATTATATTTCAATGAAACAATCAAAAGTTTTGAACAATTTAATGAAATAAAAATATATTTTAACTTTACTATACTTTTACTGACATCTTTCTTCATCTGACATTCTTTTCTTATATCCTTATTGCTTACCCTGTCATACATCGTTCTACATTTTTACTAGCGATCTCATTTCATCTGCATTTATTCGGATTTCGTGCGACTTTTGCCATGTCCAGGTTTCACTTGCATACATCAAGGTTGGCACTAAGATAGCGTAATGAATGGCTATTTTAGATATGTTTAGATCATACAGTATAAGTGATTCATTCTCTCTGTTACCTACCATAACTATACTTTCGATCTCCTTATCAAGCCGTCCATTTTGTTGAAACTTGCTTTCCATATAGACATCAGTTCTTCATTACTAAAAACCCATATTTTTGTTCTTTGGTTTCAATCTTTCAATAATCGGTTGGCAGCAAAGTGATGCGTCTCTTTCTCAACTCCGCTAGGTCTTTGGCGACTCTCTTCAACTCTGTGTAGGCGGCACACTTCATGTGTTGCCATCTCTTACTAGCTAGTTGCATGTAAAAAGTTCCTCAGACGTGGTTTTTATTAAAACAGCTAAAAGTGTACAAAAACAGGTTGGAATTAATTCAGAATCTGGAGCTTCCGTCATCATAAGTATTAGAGAGGTCCCCATCCCCGTGGCTATCCTTGTGGCTCATCTCCCTGTCGCTGCTGTGCTGGTTCAAGGAGCTTACCCCACAATACATATAGGTAGTATGCATTGGGTTGTTAGGAAAGTCAAGTTATTTAATTTTCATATCATTTCATTAAATTTTCATATAATTTTTGTTTTTGTTCATTTCATTTTCGTTTCGTTTCATTTTAGATTTTTATTGTTTTATTAGCATTTTCATATTCGATATCTTTTTTTTTGTCTTTTTCTTTTTCATTTTGTTTTTAATTTTGTATTACTTTTCATTTCATTTTGTATAATTATTTTTATATGTAGGTAGGTAGTATGTCAAATATCAATTTAACACGCATCCAATAACAAGTTACCACATTATGGAGACTGACGATATTTATCGTCTCACAGATGCAGACTGAAAACGCAATTTAAAATTGTGTCTACCTGGAATCAAACACGGGCCTTTTCACCCAGGAGTCTGATTTCTATCCAATAAAGCCACGAAGGTAGCATCATTTAATATGATTTACGACCTAATTTTTTTACATAGAACCAGCAAAAAATATGTTTTTCTCTTCATTGAATATAATATCAGCGTTGCCACGAGTTGATATTCAACGTTTCGTCTTTATTTTGTCTTTTTGTTTTCTTCTGAATTTTACTTCCAGAACGTGGTTCATCTTCAAAATCAAAATTGCCGGATCGAAATTTAACAAATCAGTTTTGGAACTGGAGCTCTGGCAATACACCATCCCCACACACATCGATTATTTGTTTTCCTTTTTTTTTGTTTTATTTATAGTTAAAAAGATCGCCGAAAATGCTGCTTTAATTTTTTCATAAGGCACCTACCTACTGAATAAAATTTTTGTGCAGAAACAGACAAAAAAATAAATAAATAAAAGACCGGTAGGGCGACCACAAAAAAGATGGGAAGACGATTTCATTCCGGTTGCGGGAAGGGGTTGGCTGGGGGAAGCACAGGACTGAGAGAGATGGAGTTCATTGGAGGAGGCCTACATCCAGCAGTGGAGAGATGGCTGACAAAGAAGAAGAAGAAGAATACGGCTTAAGTGTGAAGTATGCTACGTAAAATATAATTAATTTCTTGAAAACAGGAATTATTTTCCGAACAACCTGTTACATATGTCGTTAGTTAGAGTGAGAGAGATAGATATATAGAGGTACGTTTGTATGTTGTAGTGTTGCACTCCACATGCACACAGCCCAAGTTGGGTGTAAATTGTGTTTCCAACTTCTTGTTATGGTTAAACTATCGTCATGAGATTAGCGCCAACGGATCTTAGTTTCTCATTAATTAAACAATATGGAGACCGCTGCCGCTACTGCAAATGCTGATTCAACGTATTTTATTACAACAACATTCAAACGAGCGACATTTGATGCATACATTATACTCAACAGTTATTTATTGTAAATTGGTAAAGCGCCACTTATTGGTCCAGAATCAATGTGCCGTTATCTCAACCATTAGATACCAAATATGTTTACAATTTGTTTTACAAGGTTTTTTGCATTTTGAATTATTTCTTTGCAAAGGGTGGGAATTATAGTACCTACAATAAACGGAGAACTCTTAAAAGCTTATCACGTGATGATTATAATGTGTGTTTTTGAAAGCTTTGAAATTTTTGTTACTCTATTAATTTTCCCTCGCTAAAATCGAATGTTTCCACTGTCATCTATTCGAGAAACTCCAAAACAACCCAAATCGTTTGTTTTTTTTTATAACAAAATTGATTCATTCATTTTAGACAACTTTAAAATGTAAGATATATTGGCTTCGGTTCTGATATTCAAATCTCAGTATTGTTTCAAATAAAAGATTACTTGTTTACTATTTCGAATAATAATACAATTTATCTAGTTTATAATTTACGTGTGTTCGCGATGTTAAGAGTCGTTTGGTAAAAAAATATTACTATAATAATTATTATTGTGATAGTAACTTTGACTAAGCGGTTGATGCGTGAATGAAGGTCCGTGTTGTTTGCGAATGACTGTGATAACCATTCTTTGATCCTCGGTTATTTTCGGAAATATTCTAAATGCGGTTAATCAGGAGCGCAGCTACAAACAAAATGATGAAGTAAGTTACAAAAAAAAAATCTCATCGAATATTCTCTACCTTTCAAGGGCGTTAAAAATATATTAACAAAAAGTAAAATAAAATATTTTTCTATATATTAGAGTTGTTTATAGTAAAATTTTAGCAGAAAAATATTGTTTTTTAAAAAACACAAATGACTCTGTTATAATCACTTATTGAGTTTTTATATTTGACGGGTTTCGAAACGTACCGTTTCCTCGTCAGGATGGATAACAACTGATGGATAACTCTCTACGTTTGTGTTACTGCCGGTGGGTCTATTTTTATAAAGGAAATAAATATATTGATAAGTGAACTCTGTTAAAATTGGATTATTTATGATAATTTCGCCTTTGTTTCTTATTGCGTATTTCTAATGCTTCTAAATTATCCAATCTGTGGCCCTGATTGTGAACATGTCAAATTTGAAACCCAGTACTACTATCAAAACTGTAATTATTTTCTATCGCATATTATGATCTTTTATTCGCTGTTCATAACTTCTCCCCGTTCTACCTATGTAGAAATGGGGGAAGTTTGATGCTAAAAAATGTAGTTAACTCTCCTCTTGAATTTTCAAATCCACTGTTGATAGTTATTTACTATCTCAAAAATACAATATGTTGTATATATAAAATCATAATTCTTGCTAAAAAAATGCTTGACGAAATGTTAAATTAATTGAATCGATTACATTTGATTCCAGTAAAAAGTTTTCTTAGAGATTCGAATTGTTATCCTGTATTTTCTCACAAAACGTATATTATTATGATTAATATGATTTCAAATCGTTTTGTTTATTCCTTCTATTTAATTTGTTGTAACATTGCACAGATTCTTTGTAAACTGATTGTAACCATTTATGGAATATCACAATACATTCCTGGCTTCGAAATCACAGGACATTAGTTTAATTGCTGTCAAAATATCATATCTGGAATATTGTTCAATATGCAATAAGTACCTATGTATATACACTGAATACCTGAGTTAATAGCAAATAATTTGATGCTGCCATTAACACTATCGTTGACAATTATTAATTACTTACCAAATATCTTGTTACTAGGAAGAGTACTATTCAATTTTCACTTTGATTTTAATAATTGACATTTCTACGTAAAATTTCATTTATTTAAATTTGTCGAAAGACAATTTGTAGCGAAACTTCATAAGGATATTGAGTAAAAAACATTTCAGTTTTCAAATTAATTTATATTTTTAATAAATAAAAATAAAAACACTTGTTTAAAATTAATTCCACTATTTATTTGAGGACTACAACCTACGACCGGTTTCGTGCTAAGCACATTTTCAAGTAGTCACTACTTGAAATGTGCTTAGCATGAAACCGGTCGTAGGTTGTAGTCCTCAAATAAATAGTGGAATTAATTTTAAACAAGTGTTTTTATTTTTATTTATTAAAAATATAAATTAATTTAAATGGAATTCCATCAAGAACTGACGATCAAAAAGTTAAATCTAATTTCAGTTTTCATTTTACTCTTGATAAGTCCATATTTTGATCTGAGTATTTTTAATTTATTGCTTTTATTATTTTTTTATTTATAAACTTCTTTATATTTTATGTAGTTTGTTTTATTTTATTTTTTAATATGTTTTTAATGCACATATTTGTTTTTTCTTGTTTAACTATCTTGTGTAAATGCGCACATGAGCGTTGATCTTGTGAATAAATAAATATTAACGAGGAATTTTATTCGATCGTTTGATTTTACTTTTGGAAACAAAATAGTTATTTTGTGTACATAAGATTAACTCGAAAAGTTATGTCAGAACCTGAAAACTGTAAAAGGATTGAATAGAAAATGTCTAGGAAACAGATATATTAAATACATAAGCAGTTAATATGAACAACAAGTAATCAAAAATAAAACGAAAATCGATCTAATAACGATATAAATAACCCTTGAATATTATGCTAAAAAAATCAAGTTCAGAAATAGAAAATTGTATATCAAATGAATCGAGCTAAAAAAGTGCATGTTAAAATTTTTTCAACATGCATTGTCAACGGTCATACACAGATTATGAAAGTTGGGAAGTTTGTTACTTAAAAATCTATTGAAAGACTTGTGAAGTTAATAAAAGAGTGTAATAAAAATACTCATCATCATCTTCCGTTGCTCTACAACCTATTCGATATCTTTTTTTTTGTCTTTTTCTTTTTCATTTTGTTTTTAATTTTGTATTACTTTTCATTTCATTTTGTATAATTATTTTTATATGTAGGTAGGTAGTATGTCAAATATCAATTTAACACGCATCCAATAACAAGTTACCACATTATGGAGACTGACGATATTTATCGTCTCACAGATGCAGACTGAAAACGCAATTTAAAATTGTGTCTACCTGGAATCAAACACGGGCCTTTTCACCCAGGAGTCTGATTTCTATCCAATAAAGCCACGAAGGTAGCATCATTTAATATGATTTACGACCTAATTTTTTTACATAGAACCAGCAAAAAATAAGTTTTTCTCTTCATTGAATATAATATCAGCGTTGCCACGAGTTGATATTCAACGTTTCGTCTTTATTTTGTCTTTTTGTTTTCGTCTGAATTTTACTTCCAGAACGTGGTGCATCTTCAAAATCAAAATTGCCGGATCGAAATTTTACAAATCAGTTTTGGAACTGGAGCTCTGGCAATACACCATCCCCACACACATCGATTATTTGTTTTGCTTTTTTTTGTTTTATTTATAGTTAAAAAGATCGCCGAAAATGCTGCTTTAATTTTTTCATAAGGCACAGCTACCTACTGAATAAAATTTTTGTGCAGAAACAGACAAAAAAATAAATAAACAAATCATACACAGATTATGAAAGTTGGGAAGTTTGTTACTTAAAAATCTATTGAAAGACTTGTGAAGTTAATAAAAGAGTGTAATAAAAATACTCATCATCATCTTCCGTTGCTCTACAACCTAGCTTGGGTCTTGGCCTCATGTAGAGTTCAGCTCCAAGACTGTTGGTTTTGCGATGCGCCACAACAGTTCCGAAATCGATTTTGGAATGTCTCCATTTTCATAAAATATCCAGCATATTTGAATTATTCAACCTTTCTTTCTGTAATCAGTCTGTAAGTACGTTGTGTTCGATTTGATTTCTTGCTCTAGTGTTTTCTTGATACGATTGTACCGAATTAACAAGAAACTTCACGAAGTTAGGATTCATAATCATCAGTGGCTCCACAGCCCGATGCGAGCCTTGGTCTTCTCCGGCATTCCTCGACATCTTCCTCTATACTGGCATGTGACTGGCACGTGTTTCTTCATTCCCTAACACCAATAGTCTCAACACTCCGCTTTACGTCATCCAGCCATCGAAGTTTGGGTCAACCAACGTTGCGTCTAGCTTGTGGTTTTATAGTTCTCTCATTATAAATACTATAGATCTCGCCGTGTCGTATTCTCCAAACTCCGTTCAACTGCACAGGTTCGAGTATTTTTTCTTTCGAATACTAATACAAACAATTCATCTTTCTTAATCAATACCCAGCATTCGGAACCCTTAGTATAGGGCGAAGCAACATTTTGTAGATTGTGACTTTTTTTCTAGACATTATCCGAAAAGCAAGACTTCTTCTTAAACCAAAGATAGATCTCTTAGCCATATGTATCCGGCGCTTAATTACAGTGAATTGGTTAGATTTAATTTTAGTGAAAATAAACAACCCTGTGTACACTTTTTAAGTTCATCAAAAAGTTCATCATTACAACGATGATGATGTCATAGAATATTTTTTAAATGGAAAGTTATTGCATCAAACGACGCAATACGTTTGCAACAGTCTGCACATATATTTGCAGGGATAAATACGATTGGCATTTATGCACGATCCGTCCGCAGTTGCAAATTTAAATTATTAATTAAATTTCAAATGGAATCAATGAATCGGCGCACAGTGGAAATATGTACATACCTTTCCATGGGTTGTATTATACAATATTCTATAGAGAGTCTATGTCGAATCACATCTGATGTTTCATTAAATAATTCAAAGCGCGCGAATGTTTGCTCTATGACAAGTATGAATTCAATTATTATTTTCATTTCAATTTTCATTTGACGAATTCATTTCGGAATTTGCCGTCTTTGATTTGAAACAATCCACGTAATAACTATTTATTTTATAAACATTTATAGCTATGTACGACTAGGTAAAAAAAATGTTTATTGATGGATATTTTTTGGTGAAACTCTACGATGATATGGAATAAAACGCTAGTTTCACTAATTATTGGAAAATATGAACACAAGAGTAGGAATTTTATATTTTAGCGACGATCGTTTTGGATTATATGGCTTTATTCAACAAGTTTGATTGACGATGAACTATAAGTATGTAAACCCGCGCCTCTAAAAATTAATTTGTATTATTTTTTTTACAAACTGAAACAGCTCGTACTGCAGCATTCCTAAGAAGAACAGAGATGATATCCTCGGAAAAATAACACGCAGTACTCTACGTGACTTAATTAGGAACAGTATGATCAGAGAGATGTGTGATATTGAAGATATTGTCAGATGGGAGCGACAGTGAAGAAGGCATTGGAGGATTCTACATATGTGAAAGAATGAACTACCAATGGCATACACATATTGGCCAACATGAAAAATTAGAAGGAAGCCTGGAAGATTCCCTAAAAGATGAAAAGACAGCTGGAGTCCACATCACGAGAGACTGCAAACTCTACATAACTATGCTCCAGTGTTCATCAATAAGAAGAAGACTTTTAGAAGACACAAAACAAACTTACAATAATAACCCATTGATTTAAATAACTACACAAAATATCTATAATTAAGTACGAAATTGTTGTTTATTCCAAATTTATTCGTTAATTTTATATTACATCATTCACATATACGTCATTAAAAATATATAACTGCTACCCAACAAGGTATGCCTGTTCTAGATCTAGCATTCAAATCAAACAATGTTCAAGTTTACTCTGAATATTCTTTTTTCATTAGAAAAATACTGTAGATAGAACTAATGGCAGTATTAATTTCTAATATATTAGTTTTTCAATTTTATGGAACCATATTTTTTTCTCTTATTTGTTCAAATAGCGATCTTTTTTCTACATAAATTCAATTCTGATTCTGGTAAGAGGATGACTTTCCTTTTGATGGCCTTTCCGTTATATTTTTTTTTATGTGGAATCATGAATAGTTTCTGGTTACTAGAATATTTCACCAAATCAGTGTCCATAACTTATTCATATTTTTTGTTATTCGTTCTAGGTAGGAAGGTATATACATTTATTTTTTGTGCGGTCAGTTTTGTGGAATTGTACGCTTCGCGATATCGAACGTCGATGAATCGGAAACACTCGTGTTGAAAAATTGTATGAATTTTTATGAATTCATTGTTTTTTGCGCACATTTCGCTTTTTTACATTGGCAGCCGCCATAGACAGCTATAGTATAATGAAAGTCCACTGAGCTATGAAAATCAACACAAAGTCAGTCATATAGTTGCAAACAAAGGTATTTAAATTATATCGTTAATGTTAGGAAAATAACTTTGTGGCGACATTGTAAATTATTTATAATATACACTTAACGTAGTTTACACCACTTAACTATGAGTACTAACTTCTACCGGTTTCAAAAACTTTAAATGTTTTCTTCGTCAGGAAGACTTACGTACTAAAAATTAAAAATCAAATATAGACTGTTGTTAGGTTTAAAGTTGTGGGAGGAGTCAATTTTAGAAAGTAGTGGGGCGGAACGGTAAACATAAGTGACACTGGGTGGTTCTGGGTGGTCTTTTTGTTGAACATCTCATAGAATTTAACCATCATTTTGATATAGACACGGGATTACAGATTATGCATACAGGTTACTCAAATTTAAAATTAGCAGATCTAGAAATTTTAGAAATAAGAAAAAGTGTTAATAATAAACAAAGTATAATAAATAACCAATTAAACTTCCCAAACAACCCGATTCTAAATACATTCCCGATTAATTAATAAAATTGAAAATATTTTTATAACTAACAAAAAGAGAAGAAAAAAAATTTTTGAACCACCCAGTGTCACTTATGTTTACCGTTCCGCCCCACTACTTTCTAAAATTGACTCCTCCCACAACTTTAAACCTAACAACAGTCTATATTTTATTTTTAATTTTTAGTACGTAAGTCTTCCTGACGAAGAAAACATTTAAAGTTTTTGAAACCGGTAGAAGTTAGTACTCATAGTTAAGTGGTGTAAACTACGTTAAGTGTATATTATAAATAATTTAAATTATATTCTAGAAGTGACCCAACGAATATGACCATTAGATGATATTGTATTGTTTTTATTTTACAAATAATTGACACACAAATCGTAAAAATAATTACGTTAGTTATACGAAGAGCTTTACAAGAAAGAGAATATAAGTGACAGTTTTATCTAGCAAGGTTGCAAAGGTCAGGGCATAAGCGACACGCAATACGCTACACAACGTCGAACGTCAACTAATTTTATTGGTTGACTCATTGGTATGTAGGTATATCAAATGTACTAAAATTGGTTAGTGCACGAGGCTATATGACAAAACAGTCAATTGCGTGGTACCATGTGACATTATCATCATTTTAGATGTAAAAAAACCATCTCCCATCCACCTTTTTTCTGTTAAGTGATTGTGTTTATATGCTTATATATATTTTTAATGAATTACTTTAAGTGAAAACCTGTTATAAATTTCCTTGTTTATATCTATTTAATGTAAAAATAAAAATAAAACTGATGTTGAATAAATAAATAAATAAATCATTGAAGTAGTAACGTTTTGTAGTGTTACGGCATCATTACTAAACGACACCACTATGATGACGTCATCGTCACCGCGCAATGGTATGTATCAATTTGACGTATGACCTAGGTTAGTGCACAAGTGACGTCATCCGCAGTCTTTCGCTTGGCAAGCTCTACACTCATAATTATTATGTAGCACAAAATGGTTTTATGATCATTTAGGACGTAGGTATTAAGATTGTTGGACAAGGTATAGAAAAACTTATGAGTATACTTTTGTGTGTACAAAACGTTATCCACGTGTCGATAGTTATTATTCGAATGTTCCTCCAATATGCTAGAAACTACATACCTACATATCATAATCTAATATTTTAATGCACCAACACAGGATTGTATGTAGGTACCTACCTTGGCGGGAGTCGAAGAATGCCTTATGTTATGTTAAGAGCTATTTACGGTTTAAAATGATTTATTGTTTCTTTAAATTGCATCATGTGTAAAAAAAAATAGTTAATAAATATTTTAATTATATTTCGACATAAAGTGTATTTACCATAAAATATTCAGTACCTATCTGATGTACACAAAAAAGTTCTTTTTGTAAAAGTTTAATTTCCTTTACTTAACATAACTATTAGCTTTTATTAGGAAATAAAAAATTAATTTTGAAAATATGTCATATTATCCGTAAGTATTCTCTATGTATGTAGGTATATATTTTAAAAATGAATAAAAAAATATAGGTATATTTAAGTAATTCTGTTTTACGAAGAAATGGTATGTATAAAAACATAAATCTATTTTTCTTCCTTTATTTATTTAAATAAAATATATTTTTCGTCCTTAAGAATTTTTGGTCACCTTGACGATGCTTGTTATTTTCTTAAATTAATCGTCTTCATCCTTAATATTTTTTTTTTACTTTGAAATTGCTTGTTATTTTCAAAACATAATCTTTTTCGTCCTTAAGAATTTTTTAGTTACATTTACGATGATTTTTATTTTCAAAACTTAATGTTTTGTATTCTCGAATATCCGATTGTTAACTTTGTTAACATCTTAACCTTTTTCAACTGTTTAATATCTGCATGAAAAAAATATGTTTCGTATTTGCGCCATTTAGCAATAGGTAGGTATCTTCGTATATAATATTGAAATCGACGCATCTGGCATTTCTTCGTGCATATTGGAGTATTTTCCTTTCCAGCTTTGAAAGTCAAAGGTATTCTAGGGTTAACAAAAGACTATCCATACCCACTGCATCATAAAGTCCCAGGTGAAACTGGCATGGAGAAGAACGTAATGCTCTCATATTGGCAATAACCTACGTTAGTATTGAAATCGGTCAAAACTCAGATCACGCTGTTCAAGATAGAAATTCAGACGTCAAGAAAGATATGTAGATGAGACTGATTTATAATCTTAGTAGCATCTTTATGACAGGAAAATAATAGTATGAAGTGGCAATGGATTATTTTCAATGACTACATCCACAATTTTGTTTTAATTTCGGCATATTAACAAATTTGGATAAAGTATAATAAATTTATCTTCTTCTTTTTCTACTTCAGTCAGGACTATGTCCTGTTGTTTTCGAAACCTGCTCCTGGTAGGTGGATGTCTGCTATATGCAGGATACTCACCACTCGGTCTGAACTCCTTCTCACGTGATCTCTCCAGAAGCGTCTTCTTGCTCTGCTCCATCGGATAACATCTTCCACATCACAGATTCTTCTTATTTCCGAGCTCCTTACTCTATCTCGGAGGTTGACTCCTGCGATGGGCCGTAGAGTCTTCATCTCCGTTGTTCTTTATATTGTCCATTGTACAAATCATTACGGAATCTCTTTTTTATTGCAATAATCATGAATTAATTTAATTTAATTTATCAAACGACATTGATGGAATTCCATTTACAATTTTTAAATATTTTTCTTGAAATCTACTTGAAAATGTGCGTTGCACGAAACTGGTCGTAATATTAGTGGAGTAGTTAAAAAGTTTTTTTTTATTTTTAATATTCTTTTATATTTTTAACTAGCTTTTATGTCCCGCCGTTGGCCAAGAATGTAAAATTGTGAAGGAATAAGCAATCGTTTTTATAATATTGTCACCCAATTATTTTTCAAAATCGGACTATGGAAAGTCGTTTGAAATTTGATTGAGTTTAAGTATTGTAAAATGTTCAAGTGATGGCCACAACCCATTCTTTTTTATATATTGCTATAAAGTGTGAATGAAGTATAATATTTATACAATTTCTGCTCGCATGGACTATGCGTAATGGTTTTAAATATGACTGTTTATCAACGTTGTAAAGAGATTGGTTTGGCCACAACCCCCATTTTTAAATATTATCATCGAAAACAAATTGTAATGTGTATCTATTGAAAATTTAGTAATTTTGGATGTTGGGATGTGGTTAAAATTTGATTAAACAAACGTAGGTACTGAAAAGATCTAGTATTGGTCACATCCCATTCGTTTTTGTATTTTTTCATCAAGTATGCATTATATTTTTGCTCAATTTGACTGAAAGTCTTCATTAACGAAGAAGAAGAAGACTTGAACTATAGTAAATAGTTTTTAATTTGAATATAAATTTTGTGAAGAGTTCAGTAATGGCCACAACCCCCATTCTTTAAATATTAGGTGTTGAAAATTATTCAAAATAGGATGATATAAATGGTTTAAATTTAATTAAACAAAAGTATTGAAAAGATTCTAGTGCAGGTTATATCGTCACATCCCATATCCCATTCATTTCATATGTATTTTCATCAAGTGTGCATATCGTTAATAATATTTCTGCACAATAGACTATAAGACTTATAACTAACCCAAAAGTTTAATTAAAAAAGAGAAGAATAAGTATAAGACTATAAGAAATAGTTTGTATAAAAAATCCCAATGGTCTACATAAAATAAGAAAAAATACATAAAAAAATTAGACTATTGGAAATAGATTGTATAAAAACTGACCAAAAGGTCTTCATAAAAGAAGAAGAAGATTAATCTATAGGAAATAGTTTGTATAAAATTCACCAAAGTTCTACATAACATAAGAAAACGAAGAAAAAGACTAAAGGAAATAGTTTCTGTAAAAACTGTAAGGTCTACATAAAAAAAGAAGGAATTAGACAATAGGAAATAGTATGTATAAAAGCTCACCCAAAGGTCTACAAAAAAGAAGAAGAATAATTAGACTATTGGAAATAGTTTGTATAAAAAACTGTCCTAAAGGTCTACATAAAATTAAGAAGAAAAAGAATAAGACTACAGGAACCATCGCTTCAGACCCTTCAGTACCTCCCGTCCCTTCAGGCCCTTCAGTATCTCCCGTCCCTTCAATCCCTCATTACGTCCCTTCCAATCAGGTCCTTCAGTACCTCCCGTCCTAAAATGACTAAATACACGAAGAAGAAGAAGAAAAAAGTTTAAATCCAGATACCTGCGAAGATATGGAAGGATAATTGGACCTTCTTCTCCCAGGATAGTCTACCTTCATAGGTAAAATGACCAAATGCACGATGAAGAAGAAGAAGAAGAAAAAAGTTTATATCCAAAAACCGTCTTGGAAGACTTGCGAAGAGTTGGAAGGACAGTTGGACCTTCTTCTCCCAGGATTCTCCAAATTCATAAGTAAATTGACCAATAATACACGAAGAAGAAGAAGAATAAGAAAAAAGTTTAAATCCAGAAACCTGCGAAGAGATAGAAGGACAATTGGACCTTCTTCTCCCAGGTTAGTCCACCTTCATAGGTAAAATGACCAAATACACGATGAAGAAAAATAAGAAGAAAGTTTAAATCCAGAAACCTGCGAAGAGATTGAAGGAAAATTGGACCTTCTTCTCCCAGGATAGTTCATCTTCATATGTAAGATAACCAAATACACGATGAAGAAAAAGAAGAAAAAAGTTTATATACAGAACCCGTTCTGGATGACCTGTGAAGAGATGGAAGGACAGTTGGACCTTCTTCTCCCAGGATACTCCCCCTTCATAGGTAAAATGACCAAATACACGAAGAAGAAGAAGAATAAGAAAAAAGTTTAAATTCAGAAACCATCCTGGGCATACGCTCGACAATTCACCAAAGTTTCATTGTAATCGGACAAACGGTTTAGGAGCACATCGCATACATGCAAACATTCATACATACATAAATAAATAAATAAAATAATTTTCCGATAGGAAATCAGTATATTGTTGATTTGTAAGTATAAATAGTAATAGGTAGGTACCTACCTACAACAATGTTCTAAATAAATTCGATTCATAACAAATTTTATTTGAATATCAGAATGCGTTCGTAACCATAGTAACCATTCCAACACGTAAAAAATATCAAATGGTTTGAGACATTTTTTGAATATGTAGGTACCTACATACATTGGTTTGTTCGATGCCATAAAAATGAAAATTGTCAGAAAAATCAAATTATGCAATTTTATTATGCCTATATCTTTACTAATAATAAACTCATTTTTACAATATATGTCTTAAAACTTGCTGTAATGTCTTGTGTTTCATTTTATTATTTCATAATTACATTTATTTCAAAGGTTTATTATTTTCACGAAGATTTTCATTCGTAAGAAATAACAAATATTGTATGAAAAGATATTAAAATGGCGGGGTTATATGTACAAAACGCTTACTTTAAAAATAAGTAAAACATTATAATTAGACAAAATATTCACCATGTTTTTCACTTAAAAGCTAAGTTATACTTGTAGATATATTTTTTTCGTGTAAATACGTACTTTTAACTTTTAAACAAACAGATATTTGCGTGCAAAATGTACACTTTTTTGACAGATATGACTTGGAAAATTTTGTATGAAAAAAATAATTATTGAAATATTTTTAAAATTCAGCATTTTTATCGCATTATTTTTAGCGTGACACTGCATCAGGTATACTGGTACATGTTCGCACATAAATCAGATTTTTAGATGCTCTTGGTTTTTCAGAAGGCGTGAGACAAACACACACATACACACACACTAACAAAATCATTGTTTTATTACTTTAGATAAATTGAATCATTACCATGTTAAAACAATGTTTTTTATTCATAGTGTTTCAAAAGTGCATATTAAGGAACTGGATTGTTTGGCATTTTCTAAGATTTATCTTGTAATACCAGCCTTAGAATCATTTCGAATCGTCTTTAATTAGTCAGTGACTTTACATACAACGGTGTTTGTAATATATACCTACATATGTTGATCGCATTGGCATAGTGATAAGCCATTTGACCTTTGTGTTGGCATCTCGGGTTTCATTCCCAGTAGATTTGAAATTGTTTAAAATTCATTTTTCATGAAAATCTTGATAATCTTCACTACATACCACTTGGCATGTTGTTATTATAATAACATATCTCTGGTTTGTTTTAAATTATTTTATTAAAATAATAAAAAAACACATCCTTGCACCCAGCGCAAGTGTTGAGTTTATTGTAATTTATTTTAACTAACCAGTATTTTCAGCTCATTAAAGTTTCATAAATTGTTTTCCGAATTTGTGATTTAAATAGAAACACGTCACAATTTAAAGTGAGTTTGTTTTTTTTAAATTTTTTCTTTGAACATAAAATAAATTTATATTTTTTGACAGACAGATAGAGAGAGTATGTATATCGCTAGGTTTTTTGTTTATTTATTTACTGTCAGGGGAATACGCTACTTGTGGGGAAACTGGCCCATGTCTCAAATCTACTTGTTTTTCATGTCTACCATTTCAACCGGTTTACGACAGTTTTGGGCGTTACTTCGGACAAGGTGAAGAATCCATTGATTCACCAAAAGGTATTTACTTCCACATAAACTCAACCGTTCGTTAATTTATTACGAACGTCGTGGCTAATGGTGAGTCGTCTGGCTTATGTGCCAATGTCCTGGGTTTGTTTCCTACAGATGATTAATTACTGAATATTATTTCACACCCAAATAAATATTCCTACTCTGGACTTGCAATACTGGTTGTTTGGTAGATATTGCTAATTAAGTCGCCATTTGCACAGGGTGCGAAGAGTTTTGTTTTTTTTTAATTTTAATATGTGGGTAGGTATGTTTTTAGTCCAGTCCATGTCACATTGACATATAACCTATGTATGTTCAAAATAGTTCTAGCTTTGTAGGTTTGTAATGATCTTTGTCATCCTTATAATTAACGGGTAACACAATCATTTATTAGGTATCTTTTATCTACATTTAGATAAAATAATAGTAAAAAGTATAAATATGGGTTTCCAAATACAACACTTTAAAAAAGTTCAAACAAAAATATCTATCTGATAATACCTACCTTATTTGATCTTCCTCTCCTCTTCTTATCCTTGTGTTTTCCTATTAATTCTACGCCTTTTTCACATTTTTTTCTTTGATTTTAATTTTTTTGGCATATGATCAACTTGTTGTCATACTAGGTAAGTAAACATTGTTTTTAATGAATAATGTTAAAGGGGTCCTACAGTAATATATGATGTTGAAAAGAGAAAAAAAAATGTATATAGTAATCCAGTGGTCGCGAGTTCGAATCCTGCCTCGACCGATTTCGTTCACCTATAGCACAAGCATTTATTTGCTTATTTTAACGAACGTAGGAAGATGTATATGTACTTGTTTAACAAGGACATATTCAACTTCGTCTCTATTGAGATGTTATTGAGATTGAGATATGTATATGAAGTAATGTAATATAATATGATGTAATATAATATAATGTTATGTGAAAGTATATAATATAATAAGTATAATGTTTTGGAATATGATGTATATGGTGTGATATAATGTAATATGGTAGGATGTAATAAGGTGTTATGCAGAATAGTATGTTGGAATATAATATTATAATGTAGTGTAACATGATAAAATATTGTAAATTATAATGTAATATAGACCCCCAACACGGGTAGATACTCGCCTACCTAAACGGGGGACACTATAATGTTAATGTGTTATGTAACTTAATTGTTAATCAATGAATAAATAAATAAATAAATAAATAAATAAATAAATAAATAAATAAATAAATAAATAAATAAATAAATAAGTAAATAAATAAATAAATAACTAAATAAATAAATAAGTAAATAAATAAATAAATAAATAAGTAAATAAATAAATGAATAAATAAATAAAAAAATAAATAAATAAATAAACTCTCGTTGGTTGGAATAAATTGTCTTTTGTTAATTAATACAAATATGTACCTACAAAGTGCGACAAATAAATAAATAAATATCCACCTATCTACATAAATATTACATAATACGATAAGTGAAAACTCCGGTCCCCTTTATAAGCATACCTGCGTGCACTAAGGAATGTGAGATTTGGCATAGTTAAGTTTATATGGAGTGTAGAGACCTTATACCTTTGTATAACAAATAATACAAAAAATATTTCACCATAGATTGTTTATTTTCATACACCCAATGTCAAACGCGTATTGTCAAACGCAGTTGTTAAAGATCAATTCAAATAGAGAATATGTGAATGAAAAATATGCAGCTACATATCTACTATAAAAAAAAATAATAATAATATATAACCATAATATCCTAGATAAACTTGATAACCGTGCTGTAATTTTTATGTCCAATGACTTTTAAGCTTAAAAAAATATTTATTACGGTCGAATTAATAAATAACCTCGAACGATCACTACTAATGATGAAGTTTTGTTAATATTTTCTCCGTCATAAAACATTTTTTTTTTTGGAATTTGATAATATTTTCAGCGTTGGATTCCTTTGTTGGTCGCGCGTCAATTTGTTGGGAAAATATTCGTATAAAAGTTAATGATCCAGAAATCACAAGTTCGTTAAAAAGCAAAATGGCACATGGGTATAGTGTACCTAGGCATGGTGATTCAGGCGTGAATGTCTTTCAAATGGTCTCGTTAGTGATATGGCGGGATGGCCTTTATACACCAGGTGCACGACACCTTTTGTTAACAAGCCACCATAATACTTTACCATAATAATATAACGACGACTGTACAACACGATCCATACATTTTAATATTCAACTAGTTGCTTCAAATACTATTTTTTTTTAATATTCCTCTACCTACTATACAATTAAAACTGTTTTATAGTCAAAATTTCAGGAATTTAATATGCATGCATACAATCACACCATGTGCTTATTTTCGAGGTAAGCAGAAAATACCGAACGCCAAAAGAAGATCGATTCGTTAACTATCATTTTTTGTAGTTAAGTTCCAGTCTGTTATTTAATAACATAACATAACATTGTGGGCCTTCGTAGCTCAGTTGGTGAGGTATCGTCTCACATAACTGAAAACACAAATAAATACTGTTTCTCCAACGGGAATCGAACCTGGGACCTTTGTATCAGCAGTCAGATACCTAACCAACTGAGCCACGAAGGCCGACATTGATTGACATCGCAATAATCGTATCTTCAATACAATTGTATCTTCAATACCCCACTAGGGAAAAAAACCTGTGCCGGGGTTAATGAATCTCGAAACAGAGACACTATAATAGTCAATGAAAACATCAAAAGTACATACAAATTGCATCAATATTACAAATTACAATAGAAATTTGTATGAAAAAATATATTACAAAAAAAAACATGAATATACTTAAAAGGCTATGGGTGAAAAATATCCTCTGCATAGTGTCTGCCTGACACTAATAGCTGTTCCTTTATTCCTTTATTTTTAATGGAATCCGCATTTTTCGTTAAGACTTTTTTATAAATGTTCTAGGAGCAACGACTTCAAAACGTCTTTGTCAAAAACCAATGTATTGTTTGCATGGGAGGCTTTATTGTTTTGCTGGCCCATTTCTGTTTTTTTTTTCACCGTTTATCTCAATATTTTGTAGGTCAAATTAATTTATTTGATACAATGTTTGTTAATGTGACATTTTAAATATTTAGTGTGATAATCTTTTGACACAATGACGGCTTACGAGTAAATATTATATTTGTCGGGGTAAAAAAAATATTTATTTTATTTATTTAAGTTATTTTTTTACAATTTCAAACATATAACAGCTTTAATGTCACTTGTTTCTTGATATTGATATGGTTTTTGTATGTCTTTTAAGCTGCTTCCAAATATCTAACATATTCCAAGGTCAATAAAGTAAAATTGTGTTGCGTTTTCTTATGTTACGATGCTTTGTCATTCAAAATGAACACTGAAGTCCCGACGTGGTATACTTTGAAAGTTCGATGCTAAAATTGAAGTATCATTTACCTATTACATACTAGTGGAGAGGAAAAAACACATAAACGATAGGTACATATGTAGGTATACATACGGTGCGGTTATTTAATATGGTATAAACCTGTAGATATAGGAAATGAAATGAGGTGTATCTTTGTAGGAAATGCTTGCTGTATATGTGAGCATTAAATATTGTGTTTAGTTCGATATTATCATGAAATACTGTGTTTATACATATATAGCTTATGTTATGAGCCCATAAAGACTATGTTTCTACATGCATTTTTCATCACTTGCGTTTTAACCAATGCCTTTGGCATCATCATATAATACTAATATTTGGGAACCTGTATCTAATGTAGGTATGTTTTTCGAGCGTCTTATAAATTATGATTAAAAAATTGATAGGGGCCATCCTAGATGCAGTTATAATGGAGCAGGTGATGCGTATTGTAGTGACCACCCAATGAGTGCTTGGTGCAGACTAATCGTAGTATTATGACCCAGAAGAAGAAGAATTTCATCAATGTATACATACATACATACCATCACGCCATGTCCCTTACGGGGTAGGCAGAGTGAACCGAACGCCATATCTTTCTATCCTGGCACACATTCATCGCCTCGTCAACATTCATGCATCGTCTCATACATGTTCGTCTATTGTACATGCTTCTAACATTTCCGTCTTTCAGAATATCGTTCACATGGTCGTGCCATCCCTTTCTTGGGCGGCCCCGGCCTCTCAATCCATTCCTATCCACATTGTATATTTTCTTCGTCAGGCGTTCCTCATTCATTCTACCCATGTGGCCAAACCATCTCAGTGTGTTCACTTTCATTCTATTAATGATATCTTTCTTCATCTTACATTCTTTCCTTATGTTCTCATTTCTTACCCTGTCATACATCGTTCTATTGCAGATTCTTCTTAGCGATCTCATGTAGGAACCCAAAAAATGGTGGAAAAGATATTAGGTATGTATGTAAAATAAAAAACTGACCTATGTATAAATAGGTATACATTATTAGATATGGTGCTGATGGAATTTATCAATAAATGATTATCATAGAAAATTTGAGTCTATAAAAACCTATTGTTTTCCTGATGTGTTGTGAGGCACCATGTTAAAATAGTGCTTCCACTATTTTCTATAATTAGTCATGTAAGAGCCTGAAAACTAAAAATAATAACAGTTCAGAAACGAGGTTCAAAATCCATTCTGATTTGTAGCCTTTATAGGTGTGACGAAGCTGGTGTGTGAGGATACATGTAAATATCGTGCTTCCTTTTATGTACGACACTGTTGCTGATAACTTCATATTGAAGGATATTTCGTGATGGTATGTATGTGCTCTTTTGTTTTTATTTTGTTTGTCAGAGTAACCTAAAATTAATACAAATTGTCAGGGTAACCTAAAATTAATACAAATTGTCAGGGTAACCTAAAATTAATACAAATTGTCAGGGTAACCTAAAATTAATACAAATTGTCAGGGTAACCTAAAATTAATACAAATTGTCAGGGTAACCTAAAATTAATACAAATTGTCAGGGTAACCTAAAATTAATACAAATTGTCAGGGTAACCTAAAATTAATACAAATTGTCAGGGTAACCTAAAATTAATACAAATTGTCAGGGTAACCTAAAATTAATACAAATTGTCAGGGTAACCTAAAATTAATACAAATTGTCAGGGTAACCTAAAATTAATACAAATTGTCAGGGTAACCTAAAATTAATACAAATTGTCAGGGTAACCTAAAATTAATACAAATTGTCAGGGTAACCTAAAATTAATACAAATTGTCAGGGTAACCTAAAATTAATACAAATTGTCAGGGTAACCTAAAATTAATACAAATTGTCAGGGTAACCTAAAATTAATACAAATTGTCAGGGTAACCTAAAATTAATACAAATTGTCAGGGTAACCTAAAATTAATACAAATTGTCAGGGTAACCTAAAATTAATACAAATTGTCAGGGTAACCTAAAATTAATACAAATTGTCAGGGTAACCTAAAATTAATACAAATTGTCAGGGTAACCTAAAATTAATACAAATTGTCAGGGTAAGCCAATATTATACGTAAGTATGGACTATGTCATTTAAAATAAATGTAAAGCTATTCCGACACAAACAATGCTTAATGCTTAGTTGAATAGTTCTTATCCACTGGATGTTGGTGCTGGTAAATTGTTTTCATGTTGTAAGAACGGACTCTCGGAGCATTTTATCAGTGCCAATATATTCTTAATTGTCTATGTTGCATAATTAATTGTACTATTGTTACACTAAAACGGCTGTTCGCCCGGCTATGCTCTACGGCTCGGAGTGCTGGACTACAAAAAAAAAGCACGAACATAAACTGCATACAGCCGAGATGAAAATGCTGAGATGGTCCGCGGGTGTCACTATAATGGACAAAATTAAAAACGAATATATTCGTGGTGGCTTTGGGGTCGCGCCCATCCCGGAGAAAATGAAAGAAACCAGACTCCGGTGGTATGGTCATGTGAATAGAAGGGGAGACGATCACGTGGTCAGGGTGGCCCTAAATATTCCCACACCACCCAGAGCTAGAGGCCGTCCACAGGCCACCTGGTGGACGAGTATTGAGAGAGATCTGAGGAAGGACCAGCTGACCAGTGAGATGTCGCATAACAGAACGACGTGGAGACTGCGTACCAGGAAGGCCGACCCCAGATGAACTGGGAAGAGGACCAGCCAAAGAAGAAGAAGAAGAAGATTGTTACACTATTGTATTATTCTTATTCTGTATTTTTTATGTGGATTTAAATAAATAAATAAATATAAATATATTGTTTTCATTGACGTAGATATTTGGATTTCAGTAAAGTTCAAAGAAACCATCTTGTATCTATTCGCTATTTTCAATTCAGTCAGCCGATGAACATTAATGTATGAAAGTTCTATATTCCGTTGAAGGTAATATGTAAGTATTGGTGCCTATTCAGTAATAGTATGTAGGTATGCGGTTTGGAGTACACAGCGATTGGTGGTGAGGGAATACACGGTTGGGATATATCCTTCTCATTTAGCACCAGGGAGTATTGTGCCGGGATCTTTGCACAGGGGATAAGCCCCGCTTTTGATAGGTGGCTCCTCATCTCGGCTGGAATTATTTCGCACCGCCAATATCGGGATATTTACCCACCGAAAACCTTTCAATTTTTACATTTTACGAGCAAATGTACCCATCCAACCGCCTAGGTACAAACCAACACACGGAATGGATGTATATTCCAAAAGGTACCTTTATTATAATAAAGCATCTGGAAAAAATATCGTGCTAGTTAATTTTGATCCATCACAGTAGACATGAATACAATCTGGAAATTGAAGAAAATAATGACTGAAGATCATGTATGTATGTATGTATGTATCTACTTATTTTGAGTTGTGACATCTTTTTTCATGTTCATTTTTTCAAATTTATTCATAACGTCAAGGCATATCCCACAATGTGAGGTTACCAGCGAAAGGTGTGCGTTATATTGTGAAGGGATGCACTACACATGCGTGTCTTCCAATAGTCTTCGATCGAATAATATTTTTCCAATTCAATAAATTTGAAATCACTAGTGAGTTATGTTTTTGAAAGGACTTGATTCTAAGTGACTTATATTATGAAATAAGTGACCGCTTTTTTCTCAGGATTGACGAAAACTGTGATCCGTTTGGCACCTGCAAAAATGGCACCTGTCATTCATCCTGAAAAAGGAGCAGTTTGTTTTTATAGCTTATAACTCATCTCGACATAACAAAGAGAAATTTTATCAATTTAATTTAATAGAACACGTCACGTCATACTTGAACACGTCGAGGAAGACATTATAGATGTAAGTCATACAGAAGAAGAGAGAATTGCATAAGCGTTTATGACTAATTCAGGGAATACTAATAATTATAATGTATGGTATCTGGTACCTTTGGATACACAGATATTGTAAATAACACACGCGTTTAACTTGTATACAATTTATTGATATAATTTCAGTAAAATGTTTATTAATAGAGTGAAGTACAACAATAGTAAAATCTATGAACCACTAGCACTATCTCATTGATCAATCTCCGATCAATCCACCAATCAATCGACCCCGGCCTAACCCCAGATATTCCTATATATTCAAATCCTTAGTAACGAAGATTGCTGAATCACCTGTTCGTTCAAACTCGTAAACTGCTATACAGATTGCCTGATGAAAGGCGCAACATCAGTATATCACAAATTATATACATCGACAACAATTGTTGGTGTTTAGCAATGTATTGTGTTGTTTAAAAAAACATAATAACTCCTCTATGTCGCTTTCTCAATAAATTATAATTGTAACTGTGATTTATATTTTGTAAGCGCGTTAACAGGTAATTTATTAATGAGAAATTTTCAACACCTCAATGGAGACGAAATTGGAATATTCTAGGAGAATCAGGAACTTAAGACATCTACAGATCTTATGACCAGCTATCGGCTGGTTTACGAGATCACGCTTTATGTGCTTGTGCAACGTTCAACAAATGTGCCTTCTTATTGAGTTGCCTATCAATTCAATTTTTGAATCCAAAGTTCTATATATTTTTATCATGAAAATCTGGTCGTTAGAAAAAAAGCTATAGCATAACAACTTCGTCTATTTTTAGATGTTAAAAATTTTCATAAAATATCATTGAAACCCGACAAATCCTATGTTTGCTTAAGTATAAAAATATTCTAATAGTTAATGTATTTATTTGTTTTTTTTTAATTATTTTTTGTTTTAACCATATTATATAATTTCATAAATTCACAAGATATTTACTATGTTTAATCTTTACAATAATAACCTTCGTTAAAATTGTTTTTTTATTTAACTTCGATTTGCTGTTTATATATAAAATGTTTTTAATTGATTTGTCTTCCAATTCGCAGAAGAAAAAGAAACGGAAAATGTACGAAATGAGTTTTCTATCCATCGAACCATAATCCAACTAAGGTAGAATATTATTTATAAATGTCCCCGAAGATCAAAATATCATCTTAGCTTCATAAGAAGATATCACGTTGTTATATCATGTTGTGTATCTTTTCATGTTAAAAATCCTAGGATAATACTTATTGATCCTGGATGAAAAAAATAAACGGATATTTATATTTCGAAATGCCAGCGTTTTAAAGAAACGCTTTTGATTCGTACAACAGAAACAAAAAGAAAATTTTAACGTATTCCCTTACAGATATTGTATTGTCGGTGTCACAAGTCATTGTGAGAAATTATAACATCATGTCTGAATTCATGTCTTGACGTTCGCGTACGACGGGAAGTGAGACAAAAAAATATATGAATATTTTATTTTTATATAAGTATTTTTTATATCATCGAGAGAGGAATTCAAGAAATATAATAATTGTTTTAATCGAATACTTTTTAAAGTTGCGTATAATGAAATATTGGTACATACAGGTTGGAACACGTAGGTAAAAAAGCCATAAAATGAAATAATTTTCTGCTGCTGTTCAGAGGTGACATCTGTGCAATAACACTGTGACCTCATGTATAAGGACTGTTGCTTTCATTGATTACAGTTACACAATTTCTCAATAGATGGCGTTACAAAAAGGTTTCTTCGTTACTTCATAGATGGCGATGTAACCATTGCCACAGCTAGTTTGCAAAACGATCAGTTTTTCATTATTAAAATATATAGAACTTGCATTGATAAAGGAACTCAATTATGAGGCATTATTGGTTAACATTGAGCAAAAAAGTGATCACGTAAACCGGCCGATGACAGGTCGCAAGCCCTGTAGATTCCTTGAGTTCCTGGTTCGGCTTTCATGGCTCAGTTGGTTGGGTATCTGACTGCTGATCTAAAGGTCCCGGGTTCGATTCGCTGTGTAGACACAGTTTTTAATTGTGTTTTCAGTCTGGAACTGTGAGACGATTAATACTTATCGTTAGTCTCCAGAATGTGGCAACTTGTTATTGGGTAGGTACGTGTTAAATTAATATTTGGCATAGTACCTGTTAGAAGTCATATAAAATAAAAATAAATATTTCAACTTCATCTCTATTGTAATTTTGAAAAATTGTCAAAAAAGTTTTTTATTGAAATTTTACAAACGTATATATTTTAAAATGTGGTGTTTTGTTGTTGAATTATCTCATGGGCAGCAAAGCTCGCTATGCACAATGCAATAGTCGTTCCAACAAATATGTATGCAAGTGAGACATGGACATGGCAGAAGACGCATGAAAGTAAAATTAAAGATGTGGAAATGAGATCCCTAAGATGAATGTGTTATAAAACAATCTATGGATAAGGAATCAGACGAGAATGCAAGATTTGATAAGAATGAAGATAAATGCTCTGCTATGGTTTGGATATGTAGAGAGAATGAACGATGAACGCCTGATGAAGAAAGTATAGTGTCTCTTGATTTTATTTATTTATTTACGGTATATAACAACCATTTACATAGAAAAGAACAAAAAATAATATAAAAAACATATCATAAACACATCATCTAAGTGCATAAAAAAATCAAGTATAAAGAAAAAAATATATAGTATACCTACAAGGTTGAAAAGAGTGTTATGAGAAGTAGGTGTTGGGCGAGAAAGAGCTGGCATGATCATATAAATGAGATTTGGAAAAATGATAAGATACGAAGTTAGAATAATAGGAAGTCGGTTGCTTGGTTATGATTGATATTATGGTTTAGTGTTTTGTGCGTTAACCGTGTATTAAATTAAAATAAACATATAAATAAAAATAAATAGGGGAGCATGTATGACGCGATGCATGGATTTAAATGAGGCAAAACACGTATATCAAGAAAGAAGAGTCTGTCGTTCGGTTCTCTCTGCCTTGGACTCGTCAGTTGCAGTTCACGAATATGTACGATGCATAAAAAAATCATGCAAGATTCGTGTTTAATATTTCGTCAACAGACTGTTTTGTTAACTTTAAATAAAATATGCATATCGTAACAAAATCCAAGTTTTGTCTTTTATTACTTCATCTAAAGTATTTACTTTTTCGGAGACGAGTCTCTTCTCGATGAAATGACCCAATAATTAGAATGGTAGTCAATGCTTGCAAAAGACAGAGAGGGCAGAAGCGTCTGGAGAAGGCAACAACAGCTCAGCATGTTGGGCACCACCTTCAGCAACGAAGAAAACGAACAAGAAGAAGAAAGTATCATTTGACGAAACAATTCTCAGAAAAGATTTGTTACAATATCACTTGAACGCTTTGAGCGTATTAACATTGACCCAAATGTCTGTTTAAGGATCGTTAATAACCCCCCCTACTTGAAAGTAAGAAGGTAACTGAGATGGATTTCAAAATTCTCCTAACATTTGGTGTTTTGGTTTAGTCTCCCTCAACAAGATTAATGTGGCTTTGTTTTGTGTCAATCAATTATTGCCGTTGTTGTCGGGGGGTTCCCCCTGGACCACCAGCTATAGTTAGCTGAATCTATTAATCCGACAGGTGATTATGCCTTTAATACAACACAAATATATCTAAAATACCTTCCATCCTTCTTACGTCTATCTTGTGTCTTAATCCTTAACTAGAATGCGGAAATTGATTAAGATTGTAAAAGATACATTGTATAAGTATCTGTGAATTAATATTATATCCTACATATTATATCGTTTATTTGGTTTAAGTATATGCTGATACACTGAATTTGTACCTATTAGAAAAAATAATATATTTTGTGACATATTATTTCATTTCATTTTAAGTCAATGAAAGATTGTAAGCTGTAAATGATTCGAACATAGTCGTAATGAGAAAGTTATTATAGGTTTATTTAATAAGAGGCGTTTTTTGTGTTTTTGATAAATTAATAATAAATATAGGAAAAAATACACGTTGCTTATTATTCATTGCGTAATATTCAATATGGATTGAGAGGCCGGGGCCGCCCAAGAAAGGGATGGCACGACCATGTGAACGATATTCTGAAAGACGGAAATGTTAGAAGCATGTACAATAGACGAACATGTATGAGACGATGCATGAATGTTGACGAGGCGATGAATGTGTGCCAGGATAGAAAGATATGGCGTTCGGTTCTCTCTGCCTACCCCGTAAGGGACATGGCGTGATGGTATGTATGTATGTATGTATGTAATATTCAATATTAAAGGTTACAGAAAAAAATAAATTTGACATTGTTCGATGACATGTAATTGAAACTGGAGATTTTTTGATGGCACATAAATGAAACTGGACATTGCACATTGGCATGTAAACGAAACTGGACATGGCAAGATGGCATGTAAACGAAACTGGATATTGTACGATGGCATATAAACGACACTTGACATTGCACAATGGTAATTTAATGAAACTGGATATTGTACGATGAGATGTAAACGAAACTGGTCATTGCACGATGGTACGTACATAAAACTGGAAATTGTACGATGACACTTAACTAAATGAAGCTGGATATTGAACGATGATACATTCGTCAAAGAAACTGTGCATTGTACGATCGCATGTAAACGAAACTGGACAATGTTCGATGACATGTAGTTGAGATTGGAGATTGTTTTATAGCAAATACATGAATCTGGACATTGCACAATGGCATATAATCGAAACTGGACATTGCACGATGGCAGGTTAACAAAACTGAACATTGTACGATGACATTTACCTAAATTAAACTGGACATTGTACGATGGCATGTAAACGAAACTGAACATTGTACTATGACACTTACCTTAATTAAACTGGACATGATAGCATATAAACGAAACTAAACATTGCATGATAGCATGTGAATGAAACTGGACATTCCACGATGGCACATAAATGATTATTTTTCGAAAGATGTGTAATGTGTACGAGTCGTTTGTATCATTAACCTTGTCTATTGAAGTGATTAGTCTGGCGTATAAGGGAGTAAGTTATATATTGGGGTAGGTGTGTAGCATAAACATAGACGGATGGGTTATGTAGGTAAGTACCTATAGGTTGTATTAAGGTTGTACCAGCCGCGCACCGCACCACCCTTTTCTTTTTCTTCTTCTCCACTCCCCCCTCGCGATGAGTGATTGATGACTCCTTATGTAAGTTTTCCTAAGACTCCCGTGTGTTGGCCGCTTGAGCCCTAAGTACGTGGGAAAATACGTGTCTACCAACAGCGGCGGATGAGGGGAGGGAAGTGCATGGGAGGGGGTTGCGGTGCTCTGGCTTGGTAATACGAACACTACAGGATGTTTTTATTAACACATGATTTTTATTTAATTTCTTTTTTATTTCGAAGCTCCTGACCTGACATTAAACGAAAAGAAGAGGAAAATCATGATTTAATTCAATTGCCGATTGGCAAATAAACTCGCCAATGTACAAATTATGTATAGGTACGAGTGAAATAGAGAGATATAAAACTAAAAGATCAACAGGCATCAAAAATTAACAAAAACATTAAATAAGTGTAATTTGAAGAAATAATTTCATTGCATGTCTTATCGTTTCACTTAAATGTATCGAAATTGTTTTATTAATGTATAGGTACCTATGATATTATCAAGCTTTCAAATTAAATAAAAAATGGTACTTACCTAATTATAATTAACTTTCGAACAACATATTTTAACATAGAACAAAGTAAAACTATCGAAAATACTACTTGAAAATGTGCTTAGCATGAAACCGGTTAAAGGCTGTAGTCATGAAATAAATAATGAATAATAATGAATGAATAATAAATTTCTAACAATATTAATATAACAAAGGAATAAAATACAATTTAATTTATACTTAATTGCAATTTTACAATATATATATATTTTTTTCTTCCACACATTTGGAAATTTTAATGCCTCGCTAGACAAAATTTTTGAAATAGTAGAAAAATTTTGAAATAGAATAATTTTCAAAAAGTTTTTATTTTTAATTATTTTTTTTTTTGAAAATACTTTGGTTCTTACATTAATTTTTTTTTCGTTATAATCTGGTATAATCTTAATTTGACTCCTCAACATAAAAACGAAATTCAACACAATTTTTTTGAATAATTAAGACTTAAAAAAATCACTAAGAAATTTCGAAACACGCTGTATAGTGTAGGCCGCGAATCTTTCATATGAGGTGTCTGAGTGGCATCCCACTTAATGAAATCTAATGTAGTTTCCCCAGGAATGTTTATATACCTACATATATACTTACCTATGTACATACATAATATAAAGATATATCTTGCCAGTCGATATTTTATTATGTAGGTACCTTAAAATTATAAAGATATGGAAGATATTATTTTCTATTTCGGTATATTGGCAATATATGTTATCAGTGGGTGTCTCATATAAACCGTGGTAATCTTTTCGTGGTAATCGTGGTTTATGTTGACAGTTTGTGCAAATTACATTAATTTATTCTGGGTAGAGTGAAATATACGTGTTGCTTAAGAATATTTAGTATATTCAAGCAAATAAATGGTACTTACAAGCTTATTATATGAGTATATTAAAAAAAAATCTTGTGATGTGAAATGAGCGTACTGGCATGCATCTTTATAATATAAAAATAGGCACCTATTTTACTAAAATAGGTGCCTTTTTTAACAAAATAGGTGCCTATTTTACCAACATTTCTTAAAGGTTCACGTTGTTTGGGTTGACTCGAAGGGATTGCAATTATTGTTATGTAATTATTAATTTATATCATCACGGCAAATCGCACAATGTTATAAAACGAGGAAGCACGACACATGCGCGTATACCCATACATCAGTGTCGTTTTATCTAAAAAGACACGACATTCAGAACGGGTGGTGAACCTCATTACTGAACTATGTGAGCCGATATTTTGCATTTTTTTGGTACATTTTTTATTTATTTTTTACTATAAACGAAACAATACCTATTTCTTTGTAACAAGTAGGTACATATACCTGTAAACTCATAAATTCTCTAATCTAAGCATAAATGCTTGTACTGTATGTAGGTGAACGAAATCGGTCCTGGCTGGAATCGAACTTGCGACCATTGGATTTCTAACGCATTGCGCTAACCGCTTTGCTGCCACACATCTAAATAATTTTTTTATTTATTTTATTTTATTTTATTTTATTTTATTTTATTTTATTTTATTTTATTTTATTTTATTTTATTTTATTTTATTTTATTTTATTTTATTTTATTTTATTTTATTTTATTTTATTTTATTTTATTTTATTTTATTTTATTTTATTTTATTTTATTTTATTTTATTTTATTTTATTTAATTTTATTTTATTTTATTTTTTTTTATTTTATTTTATTTTATTTTATTTTATTTTATTTTATTTTATTTTATTTTATTTTATTTTATTTTATTTTATTTTATTTTATTTTATTTTATTTTATTTTATTTTATTTTATTTTATTTTATTTTATTTTATTTTATTTTATTTTATTTTATTTTATTTTATTTTATTTTATTTTATTTTATTTTATTTTATTTTATTTTATTTTATTTTATTTTATTTTATTTTATTTTATTTTATTTTATTTTATTTTATTTTATTTTATATTCGGGAAGCAAACAGCTCATTTACAGTTTTGATTATACAATTTATATGACATAGTCAGAGCCAATAAAAGCATTTCATCAATAATAAATTAACAATAATAAAAACAGACAGTTCATACAAAGAAATCAACAAACAAAGAGAAAAAAATAATTAAGAAAATTAAAATTAGGTATGGAACTGATAAGAGATCAGGAGGGATGGGGGGGGGGGGGGGGGGATTAGGAGCGCATCACCGTCAGTATTTCTTCACGAAACCTTTCATATTTTGCACTGAAGATGTCCACCCCAGCTGAGAACAACATGTTGTGAGAATCATAATATATGCGTGGAATAGTGGCATTCTTCCTGACATTAGTTCTGCATACCGGTACATGCAAAAGTCGGCGTACTGTTCTACCTGGAACATGGATACCTACTAGGTTAACAAGCTCAGGCGAGTCGATAGCACAGTTCAGAATTCTATGCAGCAGCGACTGGTCGTGTAAGATTCTTCTACATTCGATAAATAAATAAATAATAAAAGAAAGGGACTATCTTATGGTAATTAACTTGTTTTTGTACACTTGTTAGGTACTTAAATAAATAAATATATAATTCACATTGTTTGGGTGGGCTGGAAGGGACTGCCTCAAGGAATTTAACTTGGTTGTTTTTTCTTCTCTTCGTGCCAAATCAGGTGCCTTCGACGTTGGCTTCGACCATGTCAGATTCTCTCAACGTCAGCTATCGCCTGAGCATAATCACCTGTGTCCCGTGCCAATTCAAAAATATGTCAGACGTCCCGCACTCCAGTCCGTTTACAGATATTATTAAGTCGCAGCTTTCATCCGATACCCTGGCGACCTTCAATCTTTCCTTCCAAGATCAGCAAAAGAATCCTGCATTCATCAGTCTTGTAAAGAGTTCATTACTAATTTCAGTTAGTTGAGATTAAACCGTCTGGCAACTAAACCGTCTTGGAAGACTTGCTTGTATATGATATATTTATAGTTCCAATGTGCTCCATATCAGCCTGTGTGTAATGTTGGTACATTTGTACTAGATAATACGTGTCCGCATTTCGAAGATGAGTTTCCACATTAAATGCATGATAACGAATGGCCTCCATCTATAACGTTAGACGCCGGAAGCGATGAACACCTTCCATGCTCATAGTTGCGTACATCCGCTACAGGTCTAACCCACCCACCTATCTTGGTATACCTATCCAGGCCAAAGTTGATGCTATCTAACATTTGTGTTTCCTTCCTTCAAATGGATGGATGTTAGAATTAGTGTCGTTATTTTCGTACTTGGCGTGCTGAAAGGTTTCGCTGTTGTTGGGGCATTTCCTAGACAGTCTGTCACCTTTGATATTAACAACTTATCAACGTCCATATCAGCAGTTACAAAACCACTTGTAAATTGTCTGAGCTCTTTAGTGCGTATAAGTCCATTGTCCATAACTCTTTCTTGATGTGCCCAACTGACATATCCACCCGAAAACTTGGCGGTTTGAGGAAGACTGAAAAACAAACGTCACTACTGAATATTTGAAGAAAATAAAAATTTCAATAATTTTGTCACGCATATGTATGTTGAATACATTTTTTTGAGTTTTAAAAAAAAATAGAAATTAACAACACTAAAATACATTAAAAATGGTCAACTTTTAAAGAAAAAAAATTGTTCAATAATGTAAAATATACACGCATAAATACTTACATAATTATATACGTAAGAGTAGAGTAATCATCAACTTACTCAAAAAAATGAAGAAAAGTTTTTAATTAAAAAAAGTGTTGATATGAGTTTGAAAACTTAACTTATTACGATGTTTTTTTTACATCTATGGCTCAGTTATTAAATATATTAATAATAATTTGCATTGAAAAAAAATAAGACTAAATTATTATTATTTTCTTTTTAATGACAAACATTTTTTCAACATCTCAATAGAGACGAAGTTGGGATATTGTAGAAGAACCAGGAACTCGAGGCACCTACAGGGCTTACGAAAGCGAAAAAAATCCAATGTTTGCGTGTACCTATGCAATTAAAAAAGAATACTTGTACCAAATGTGTATGTAAATCGAATATTCTTTTTTAACCAAACATTTGATGAAGATGAATGTTTTTTATAGTAAAATGGATAGATTAGATCCTTTTTTATTTTAATCAAGTGGATTTTTGCATTTTACTTCGAATACTGACCATTGGCCGAATTTAGATATACCGAGCCTCTTCCCAAGATATAATAAATTTATTATTGAACAGTGCAATTGCAAATTGTACTTTTATTTTTGTGAAATTGGCGAAACCGTGTCTATATATATATATATATATATATATATATATATATATATATATATATATATATATATATATATATATATATATATATATATATATATATATATATATATATATATATATATATATATATATATATATATATATATATATATATATATATATATATATATATATATATATATATATATATATATATATATATATATATATGTACGTGTCTATATATATATATATATATATATATATATATATATATATATATATATATATATATATATATATATATATATATATATATATATATATATATATATATATATATAGCCAAGATCTCGTTTAGTATGGATAATGGGCTATTTTTAATACTGAAGATATGTAGTCTGCAGGCTGTGTTATGCCGAGCTGAGCTCAGCGCAGGGATCGGACCAAATTAAAACTTAGCAAAACTCTAAAAATAAACTTATAATTCAATTTGCATGAGGAAAAGTAAAACCGTGGTGATTTTTCCTCTTCTGCAGGTGCTTTTGTGAGAACATTTTCATTCAGACAATATGTTTTACTAAAATAAGAAATTTTATACAATTCTACATTTTACTCGCGAATAGACCCAGGGTGACCATTGAATGGTGGTTAGTCGTTTGATTTCTATGTCATCTTCGGGTTCGATTCCCAACAGGGCAAAATTTTTTTGAATGGATGCAATTCATGCAAAGGGAAGACTCCTGCTTCGTCAACAGTGTGATCGTTCTCCCCTTAAAACCACGACACGGTAGATGGGAATCACGAGGGAGCTAGCGGTTCAAGGTGTTCCACAGGAGACAACTCCGAATCGTAAATCATGGTGACCATTGACTAGGAGACCCGACCCGACCTCGGATATGAACTGGCTTACATAGATGAAAAGGAAATGATGATGATTTAATTTACGAAACTAATACAAACCGTAGGATAGCTGGACTCAGGATAGTTAACCTTCATAAACAGATCATTTATTCAAGGATCATTTTTTTCTCTTCACTACTATGGTATAGTGGAGAATTATGATTTCACAATTTTTAGCGTATCTTTTTATTGCTTCTTTTGCAACGAGTATTGAGCTGAAAATTTAAACACGCACATAACAAGGCAGTAGCCACATTAAGGATACAGTGAAAATATATATTTTAAACTGTGCCTTCACCGACAATTGAACCTGGATCCTTGGCCTAAGATTTAGTTTACCAACTAACTTATTGTAATTAAGGGCTTGGTTTAAATTATCGGGTTCAAGTCGTTTAAAATATGTTGAAGCAATTCTTGGCACGAAGTTGATATTGGAATTGATCGAATCTTACACCGCATCATATTACAAAAGTTTACAATATTAATTAATATCGATAGCATAGGTGGGTTGGTACAGGATACAGAGCACTCTCACAGTCTCTATCTCCACAGCTTCCGAGAACAAGGGTCGTCGTGTGGGTTGAGGTCCTTAGATGGAGATTGTTTTGGAAAATTAAGCGATAAACGGGAACTTTTGATTCCTTGACATTTCCACCACCACTAGAGAATAAAGTAACCTTAGTTAAGGCATGAAAGACAGGAGAGAATCAGATAAAACAAATGATTCTAGTAGATAATATAAGTTTTATCGCTCGAAAGTAAATCGAAGTTTACCAACGTAGGTATATCTAAAATTTTGATACTCGGCCATATCAGTCAATTTTTTACTCTCCACACTATGGAATAGGGGAGAGTCATGATTTCGCAAAATTTAAGCGTATTTTTTTTACATCAATTTCTCAATGGGTATCATGTAGAGAATGCACACTATGAGTTTCGTCGTGATGTGTTTGTGTGTATGGCGTATACGCTGTACGCCGTACGCCGTACGCCGTACGCCGTACGCCGTAGCATTTATCTTTTTTGTGTCCTCTCTACAGCCCAAACTATAAGTCTGATCGACTTCATATTAACATCATATGTGTAAAGTGCAAAGACCTAGAGCTGATTAGTTTTCCATAGACAACTTTTGATTTCTTCTCTATGAATTCATCATTTACGTTGTTTTTTTTTTGTGTCCTCTCTGCAGCCCAAACTATAAGTCCGATTGACTTCATATTGATATCACATGTGTTAAGTCCATAAACTTAGAGCTGATTAGTTTTCCATAGACAACGGTTCATTTTTTCCCAATGTTTCTTTATGATTTCATCTATTAAAACTGAAAAAATGCTCTCACGACCTGGAAATTAGAGATATTTTAATTTGGTTTCAACTATTTATACAACACCAAGAATCTTCATAAAATTGTATTCAAAGTTGGTCAATGTTAAAAGAAAAATATTCAACGGTTTCAAAAATTATATTTTATTTAATGGATATTTGTATGAAACTTATATGTAACAAGAGAATTTTTTTATATTTGGCAATGTTCAGTTCATTGATTTCATATTGATATAAGAATATTAATAGCTTGAACTTAGAACTGATTAGCTTTTCATAGATATCATAAAATTTCTTCATATATCTCTAATTTCCAGGTCGTGAGAGCATTTTTTCAGTTTTAATAGATGAAATCATAAAGAAACATTGGGAAAAAATGAACCGTTGTCTATGGAAAACTAATCAGCGCTAAGTTTATGGACTTAACACATGTGATATCAATATGATATCACGTGTCAACATTGTCAAAATGCTCTAACGCTCTTTGAAACAAAATTTATCTGCTTTTTTTAAAATATTTCATACAACATAAGCAGTCTTCACTATACTGCATTAATAGTTTGTCTATCTTAACATAAAAATATACTATCGGAAGAAAATTTATATTCCTGTTAGTAACATTTAGTATGAATAAAAATGTAATTAGATAAATTTCTATTTATGGAAACGTTCAGTAATTTGATTTCATGTTATAATGTAAAGAGCTTGAACATAGAACTGATTAGCTTTCCATAAATAACAAAAAAAATCTTCATATGATATCACCTGTCAAAATTTGGAAAATGCTCTCGCGTTCTTTAGAACAAAATTTATCTGCTTTTTTTAAAATATTTCATACAACATAAGCATTCTTCACTATACTGCATTAATAGTTTGTTTATCTTAACATAAAAATATACTATCGGAAGAAAATTTATATTCCTGATAGTAACATTTAGTATGAATAAAAATGTAATTAGATAAATTTCTATGTATGGAAACGTTCAGTAATTTAATTTCATGTTATAATGTAAAGAACTTGAACATAGAACTGATTAGCTTTCCATAAATCAAAAAAAAATCTTCATATAATATCACGTGTCAAAATTTTGAAAATGCCTTCGCGTTCTTTAAAACAAAATTTATCTGCTTTTTTTAAAATATTTCATACAACATAAGCATTCTTCACTATACTGCATTAATAGTTTGTTTATCTTAACATAAAAATATACTATCGGAAGAAAATTTATATTCCTGATAGTCACATTTAGTATGAATAAAAATGTAATTAGATAAATTTCTATGTATGGAAACGTTCAGTAATTTGATTTCATGTTATAATGTAAAGAACTTGAACATAGAACTGATTAGCTTTCCATAAATCAAAAAAAAATCTTCATATAATATCACGTGTCAAAATTTTGAAAATGCTCTCGCGTTCTTTAGAACAAAATTTATCTGCTTTTTTTAAAATATTTCATACAACATAAGCATTCTTCCCTATACTGCATTAATAGTTTGTCTATCTTAACATAAAAATATACTATCGGAAGAAAATTTATATTCCTGATAGTAACATTTAGTATGAATAAAAATGTAATAAGATAAATTTCTATGTATGGAAACGTTCAGTAATTTGATTTCATGTTATAATGTAAAGAGCTTGAACATAGAACTGATTAGCTTTCCATAAATAACAAAAAAAATCTTCATATGATATCACCTGTCAAAATTTGGAAAATGCTCTCGCGTTCTTTAGAACAAAATTTATCTGCTTTTTTTTAAATATTTCATACAACATAAGCATTCTTCCCTATACTGCATTAATAGTTTGTCTATCTTAACATAAAAATATACTATCGGAAGAAAATTTATATTCCTGATAGTAACATTTAGTATGAATAAAAATGTAATTAGATAAATTTCTATGTATGGAAACGTTCAGTAATTTGATTTCATGTTATAATGTAAAGAGCTTGAACATAGAACTGATTAGCTTTCCATAAATAACTAAAAATTCTTCATATAATATCACGTGTCAAAATTTTGAAAATGCTCTCGCGTTCTTTAAAACAAAATTTATCTGCTTTTTTTAAAATATTTCATACAACATACGCATTCTTCACTATACTGCATTAATAGTTTGTTTATCTTAACATAAAAATATACTATCGGAAGAAAATTTATATTCCTGATAGTAACATTTAGTATGAATAAAAATGTAATTAGATAAATTTCTATGTATGGAAAAGTTCAGTAATTTGATTTCATGTTATAATGTAAAGAGCTTGAACATAGAACTGATTAGCTTTCCATAAATAACAAAAAAAATCTTCATATGATATCACCTGTCAAAATTTGGAAAATGCTCTCGCGTTCTTTAGAACAAAATTTATCTGCTTTTTTTAAAATATTTCATACAACATAAGCATTCTTCCCTATACTGCATTAATAGTTTGTCTATCTTAACATAAAAATATACTAACGGAAGAAAATTTATATTCCTGATAGTAACATTTAGTATGAATAAAAATGTAATTAGATAAATTTCTATGTATGGAAACGTTCAGTTATTTGATTTCATGTTATAATGTAAAGAGCTTGAACATAGAACTGATTAGCTTTCCATAAATAACAAAAAAAATCTTCATATGATATCACCTGTCAAAATTTGGAAAATGCTCTCGCGTTCTTTAGAACAAAATTTATCTGCTTTTTTAAAATATTTCATACAACATAAGCATTCTTCCCTATACTGCATTAATAGTTTGTCTATCTTAACATAAAAATATACTCTCGGAAGAAAATTTATATTCCTGATAGTAACATTTAGTATGAATAAAAATGTAATTAGATAAATTTCTATGTATGGAAACGTTCAGTAATTTGATTTCATGTTATAATGTATAGAGCTTGAACATAGAACTGATTAGCTTTCCATAAATAACAAAAAAATCTTCATATGATATCACGTGTCAAAATTTTGAAAATGCTCTCGCGTTCTTTAAATCAAAGTTTATCTGCTTTTTTAAAAATATTTCATACAACATAAGCATTCTTCACTATACTGCATTAATAGTTTGTCTATCTTAACATAAAAATATACTATCGGAAGAAAATTTATATTCCTGATAGTAACATTTAGTATGAATAAAAATGTAATTAGATAAATTTCTATGTATGGAAACGTTCAGTAATTTGATTTCATGTTATAATGTATCGAGCTTGAACATCGAACTGATTAGCTTTCCATAAATAACAAAAAAATCTTCATATGATATCACGTGTCAAAATTTTGAAAATGCTCTCGCGTTCTTTAAATCAAAATTTATCTGCTTTTTTTAAAATATTTCATACAACATAAGCATTCTTCACTATACGGCATTAATAGTTTGTCTATCTTAACATGAAAATATACTATCGTTAGAAAATTTATATTCCTGGTAGTAAAATTTAGAATGAATAAAATATTTCATTGTCAATATTTGTGGTGTGGAGAGTTTAGTGTTGGCCACAACCCACTCGTTTTTAAATAAAATTTTGATTTTTAATATATTATAGATAAGTATAACACTATAGATATTTGAGTCATATTGAGACTACCTAATTAGTGGATCGAAATAATGTGTTTTGATTACACATTGTTTATTAAATTTCGCGAAGTGAACTGTGTGAGCTATTCATTGGTGGGGATATAATATAGTAGAGTCAGAGGGGCTGCCTCCTCGATCCTCGCTACATTATTTTAATTGGTCGGTTTAGTTTTCTATTTCCAATCGGTACTTCCAGCCCACCGTATCAAATTTTGATATTTTTTTATTTATAATTTCCTGGCATTCGAATAAAGACTACGAAAATATTTTCCAAAGAAAAACTTTTGAATAAACTCCCTAAATTGAGCTAGTAGATCGGAAAATATTTGGATTGTTATACATTGTTGAGCTACAATTCCAGGGAAGTGAACATGTTGATCAAAAAATCCATCAAAATTAACTACCTTAAAATCTAACACTACAATAAAAATAAATATACAAAAATAATTTTAAAACATATATCTTTTAATTTTTTTTTATATTTGTAATACTTATATCTATAAAAACATAACTTTGTTTCTCTCTATTTAGACAATTTAATCAGTAAACTTATATGGGTCTTTATGGGCGAAGAGCCAACAAAAAAAAAATCAGGTTAAGATCCTAATTGTATACATTAGGATCATATTTTTTTATGGTGACAATAAGTCACAATAACAAAATAAATTGCCCTCACAAAGATCAGAAAATGTAACACAAATTTTATATAATTAATTAACATACATGAATGATGGTAAATCTAAATCACAAGGATTTAAGATAGGAGTTAAAGGAAAGATTATAATATTCAGAAGATACAGACGGCAGGTGATTGATGTGCTAAAATAAACATACTTAAATGAATGCGTTGTGACATTTATCTTTTGAATATTTTTATATTCAATAATATTTTTGTGACAATTTTTTAACATCTCAATAGATACGAAGTTGGAATAGTATAGGAGAACCATCAAGGCACCTACAGGCTGGTCTTACTAACTGTCTTCAGCTGGCATACGCGATCACTTTATGCGCTTGCGCAGCGTTTATCAATTATGCTTTTTAATAGAGTTCCCTATCAATCCGATTTTTGGTAGTTCTTCAAATTTTATTCATGAAAATCATAATAAAATATGAATATGTAAGCTGAAACACCTTCGCCATCTACGATGTGACAAAGAAAATTTTGAATAAACTATGACTCCTAAATACTCCTATAATATTTCAACTTCTCTGTTGAGATGTTTAAAATTTGTCATAAAAAGATAAATATATTTGAAAATTGTATAAAATTTAAAAAATTAAATATATTTTGAAGTTAATTAAATATTTAAATTTCATTGGATAATCATCATCATCTTCAGTGGCTCCACAGCCCAGGATGTTCTTTGACCTCCTCAAGGAATCGTCTCCATTGCACCCTATCCATGGCCTTTTCTCTCTAATTCCGCACACCGGCTATCTGAAGTTCCTTCTCGACTCCATCCATCCATCGTAATTTCGGAGGATTCTTTTTGGTGTCTGGACATCTTCCATACGATGCACGTGTCCTAACCAACGGAGGCTCCCTATTTTTATCGTTTGGACGATATTTGGTTCCTTGAATAGATCGCCAAGAAAACTTAAAAAAAGAATCTGGTGCAATGATGAGATGAAAAATAAAACCCTAACCTGTGTCATTTCACCATTCTTAAGGGCACCTCTGAAATGGGAATTATTTGGAAAAAACTCGCTGTTTTTTTCCTTGAATACAAAATCCCGGCAAAGAATTTTCCGCTCGAAACGTAAAGACAAAAATGAACTCCGCATCTATGTAGAAATTAGTTTATATAACGTAAAATAAGGGAAACATGGGAAATTTCCTACGTAGAGTTTGACTGGTGTCGGGGTCCGGAGGGTGGATGAGATGAGAAGAATAAGACGTGCAGTCAAGCCGGTAGGAATTGTCGTGTGAGTGAGAGGAGATATTCGGAAATGGCTGCAAGACGACATTAGGCAAGGCTGGATGCTGGATGAAAACGTCGATCAAACTCTCACGCATTCCGTTTTATCGTCTCTATAAATCCAGACATCTAAAAAAGAACAGTTGGGGGAGATACATACAACATGCATACCTACATAAAACAAACTTGGCAATTTTCTCATCAAGGTGGAGCTATGTATGTACATACATACTTTGTACATAACAAACGAATATATCATTAAAATGGATCATTATTATTTCGAATTCATACCTTCTCAGAGTAATATTTACCATAATGTAGGTTAACCAGCGACAAAAGTGCGGGTGTGCAAAAAAATATGCGCAACACAAGCTTGTATCACACACTAATGTCGTGTCATCTGAAAAGGCAATATCCAGAATGGATGGTGAACTTCATTGCTGAACTATGTTAAATGTTATGTTGCCTGTTGTGTTTTCGAGTATCTGGCTTTTACGAAAACGATAATAGAAAAGAATGGAAGCACTATTCCTAGCTGGTGCCTTACAGAAAATTGATTAATTAATTAATTACAAATTCTTGTGTACTTGATATAGATTTTTAGTATTTTTTTTCTGTGTGTTGATATTATTATAATCGTATCAAACTGTGTGTTTTATAATTTTATTGTGCATTTTTAACCTATTCATTTCTTCACAGCATATCCCACAATGTGGGTTAACCAGCGACAAGAGTGAGGGTGTACATTTCCTTATAAAATGAAGGATAACACAAGCTTGTACTCCCACATCAGTCTCCAGTCATTTAGAATATTCACATCATATTCTCCTTTATAATCAAATTTCCTCATAACACTTAAACTTTAATGCTTTTTATTTGATTGAAAGGAATATTTTTAATACATGGTATTAGATAAATGAGACATTGTTCGTTTGGTGTAAACCATATTTTAATGATAAATGCATTACGTAGATCGACTTTTTTATTTTGTTTTATTTATTGGTTGATATAGAGTTATACAATCTACACAATTTATTAAACAGGTAATGTGCTTTAGTGTGCCAGTGAAGAATCCATACATTATTCAATACAATGATTAATATTAATTACAAAAAATTACAAATAATACATAATTAATTTCATAGTACACAAAAAAACACCAAAAGAATACAGCTGATTAAATCAAAGTACCAGGAAAGATAGGAGGAGATAGCTGTCCTTAACGCACTGAGAGAGTTCGCAGAGATGTCGAGTGCATTAAAGAAAGCATTGTACACCGTGCAAGAATGGATATCTGGTTATTCTGCTTATATTCTGCTTCTGGTTATTTTTTTCAACAAGTCTGGGAAATTGATATGAAAAGATTTTGATCCAGTCAACGACATTAAGACAAGTATGGTCGGTTCTGCGGTGTCGAGAATTTGATCCTTAAAAGTTGGTACTAAAATCCACCTGGAGGCAATCGAGATGTAGATTCACCGAAGAAAAAGGATAGCCTGGTCTGACATGGTGAGCAACACTGAAGTCTTGCGTAGAGCTCCGTAATAGAAATACTCTATCCTTCAGATGAACATAAAATGGGGAGATTGAGGGCCCTAAAGGGGTCGGCAGGAACCAGAAACATTCAGGAATGGACCGGAATGAGGCGTGTGGAGGACCTGTTCTTCAACGTCAACGTCAACGTCGTGGGGGATCCGACAGGTCACACGAAGAAGAAGAACCACATTGTTTTTCATAGATTTTATACTGCCAATAGTTTGTTTTATTATATTTTGTTTAGAAAAATATTGGTTCAAAGGTGTGTTAGGTAACTAAAGAACCAAATCTATAAGAAGCCATAAAAATCAATAATAAAGTGAGAACACTCAAACTAGAGTAATTTATTTCGTAACAACTAAATGTTACCTAATCAAACTTCAACAATAACAAATAAATTAACTTATCAAAATAATAACTATTATTTAATTGTATAATATAATAAATATGGGTTCGAATGAACGCTGGGTTCGAATCCCAGTAAAATATAAAATAATCTGATTTTTTTTTTATTTCTCATACGATTATAAGTTTTCTGCGCTTAGGGTGAAGAGCCAAAACAATGAAAAAAAATCTCCTATGAAAACAATGACTAGTTGGATGACACTTGGGTGAGAGCACACTTGGTCGCGACTTACTTTTTATTTATTTATTTATTTAATATTGCTTCTCGGGCAACAAACAGGTACTATGTCAAATTTTTAATTTAACACGTACCCAATAACAAGTTGCCACATTCTGGAGACATACGACTATATATACGACTGAAGACTGAAAACACAATTTAAAACTCGGTCTCCACCGGGAATCGAACTCTTATGAAAAACTGAAAAATATATGACGCTGTAACACAATAATATAATGCAACTCGCTCACGCGAGTCGCAATAGTGATCTCATACGATCCTGACCAACCTATTTTATCTAAACTCTTGGTAAGAATATATTGGCTAAATAAATTATAATATTATAGGTTTATTAGTAATGAGATATTAAATGTCAATTTTATTAATATTAACTAACTTAAAGCATAGTTTTCAAAAAAGTATTTTTTTTATCATCTTAATTAATAATTATAATATGTGCTTGTTAATAAATAATAATAATATAGGTAGGTATATTTGTAATGAGAAAAAAATAAACTTTGAAATTGATATTGTATTTAATATTTCAAATGTCTTTGTATGTAGCTTAATACTTGAATATCAACTACATATCTATAAAAAGCATTACGTTTTAATCGAACATGTCGCGACCAAGTGGACTCGCACCCAATAGTCCTTCACATCTAAATGTCCCGCACCCAAGTTTTTTCGCAGTCAAGTATCCCTTTCCGATTTGGCAATAAGTTTTTTTTCCCAAAAGTTATATATGTTTATAGGATAACGAAAACAAAGTGTAATTGTTTAACGTCCAAAATCTATTTTTATATTTTTTTTCCACCCCGAATTCTAAATTTAAATCTCGTGTTATTCTATTTTTATAAACTTCACTTGCAGCCAAAACAACTGACAGACATGTAACGTAATTATTATCACAACACTTATTTGCAGGTGTTTAAATACCTGCTCCATTTTATATACATGCGATGTAGCTGTTACAACTGTCAACTTTATCATGATAATGTTGTGTAGGTATCTGCTATCATAAATGATTTGCAACACGCCATCAAATTATGTTTATTTTAATTCAATTAAAATGCCACTTTAATTTTAAACGTTTATTTTTGAAACGTTTTTTGAAACTAAAGAATTACAAGCACGTAAATGATACATCAATTTTTGGTGTAAGAATACAACGTTTAATTTGTATTCCTTCAATATTCATATATTCAAAGACACTAAAAATTTCACTCTATGAAAAAATCTAACTTGTTTTTGTAAAAATACTCTGTTGAACTTATGTATATTTTTTACTTTTTCTTTCTCAGCCATCTCTCCACTGCTGGATGTAGGCCTCTTCTAATAGCTTCCACTCGTCTTTTTTCTGGGCTTTTCGAACCCATCCGCTTCCAGCGACAGGGACAATATCATCGGCCCACCTTTATATATTTACTACTTGAAAATGTGCCTAGCAGGAAACCGGTTGTAGGTTGTAGTCCTTAAATAAATAGTGGAATTGATTCTTAACAAGTTTTTTTTTATTTTTATTTATTAAAAATATAAATTAACTTAAAATTCATTTTGCCAAAAGTTCAAAATATAAAAAAAAACACTTACTTCACAGGTTTATCATGTTTATCACCTTCACTTATGCACCACACACATATTCTCAGGCATAACACACTCACTTTCAAACACATACACACTACACATATTATACACATAGTATCATCATACACAGATAATATACATGTACCCATGAAATGATATATTATTTATCAAGACTGTACTGTAAGCTTATAATTGATGTTTAATTTGAATGGGTCGATGGCAGAGCGGTTAGCGTGCTGGGCTAGTAACCCAGTGGTCGCGAGTTTGAATCCTGCTTCGACTGATTTCATAAGAATTTATGCTTAATTTATATTATTTATTGTTTATTGTACCTTATCCCCCCTAGGTTCTTTACAGAACACTTGGGTTCATCGTTACATGGTTCACAATATTATGATCACAATAATTGGTATAATACATTGAGATAACATGACATCATGGTTTAAAAGAGTACAGATATAGTATATTAAAGAGTAAATAAAAATATAAAGAATATAGAGAAAAAAAAAATGTATACAAAATAAGCAATTCGGGAAAAAAAGGAAAGAAAAATTCAGAAAAAAAACAATTGAGTGCTAGAAGGATGTAAAGGGTCCTACTAGCACCATGTCCAAAACACAGTTATTTATAGAATGTAGAAAGATGTTCATATACTTGTTTGAAAAAATGAAAATAAAAAATAAAAATGTTAGTTATATGATCTTTTAAAGAACGCTAATATGTCGGCCTTCGTGGCTCAGTTGGTTAGATATCTGACTGCTGAACCAAAGGTCCCGGGTTCGATTCCCGGTGGAGACAAAGTTTTTAATTGTGTTTTCAGTCTGGATCTGTGAGACGATTAATATCGTAAGTCTCTAGAATGTGGCAACTTGTTATTGGGTACGTGTTAAATTAATATTTGACATAGTACCTGTTAGTTGCCCGAGAACCAATATTAAATAAATATATAAATAAATAATAATAATATTCTTGTTCAACATTTTATGTTGAACAAGACATTGAATTGTTCAACATATTATGTTGAACAAGACATTGAATATTCTTGTTCAACATATTATGTTGAACAAGTCCTTTAGATAATGCGCTCTGTAAAATGGAATAGTCCTGTGTCGAGTTTTTAAAATATTAGAAAATGTGTTATAGAAAAATCAAATGGTTATTCATTGGACCAATCGTCCTGTCTGATGATTATTCCTATTCAGGAAACATATTGTTTTAATTTGTATGCGATGTTGTAAATTTATCTAGGTAAATATTTAAAGTTGTACAATCCCGAACATCTGTTTATTGTTTCGAATAAATTAAATGGAGTACCTACATACTTTTCCAGTCTAAGCTACTTTATCAATATGTATGCATGATACATGGGTGGTTAACATTAGAGTGTACCAACGTTGCACACATGAAAATATACGAGATAAAAATGCACCAGCATCCTATGTGTTCCCCCTTTAATGTCTGCAACGAATGGTGGATATCTTTGGATAATATTTTTATGCTCGACCATCTGTGTGATGCAGTAATGAATTAGGTATTACAAAATGACCAGGGATACCCTTTATTTATGTATATATATTTTATTTTTATGTTTGGATCTACCTTTGCTGGATGGTTCAACTCTCTTGATGCAATTTCCTACGTAGCGGGAAATTTTATTTTCATTTTTCAACAGTCTGTTCTCTACTTACGTTGCTGGAAATAACCATTTTATTATAAACTTGGGGTGATTTTGAATTGGATACTGAATCACCATTACATATTATATCACTATCATTTCTATTGTCATTATTTGGTAGGTATTACAAACTTATGATCTTACTTAAGGGGGGGGACTGCTGCCAACGTACCTATTTTTCAATTTGAATATACCATCATTATTTCTTATCAAATCGTTTTGAAAAAAAATAATTTAGATAGTTTGGGTATTAACAAACAAAAATATACCTTAACTTTTTGATAATGTTCTGTATAAATTCTTGTAGAAAAATAATGGCATACCCCGATTTTCAACGTTTATCATATATTTTTGATAAACTATAAGGCGTAGAGTAATATATATTTTTTAATTAAAGAAGAGAAAAATATCTAGAAAAATATGATGTGACGTTGCATTAATGCTTCAGGTTTAGTAAATAAACCTAAAATACATTTATTTTCCATTCAGCGCCATTGCGTAATAAAAGTTTTTTTGGTTTATTTATTTAACCTGCTGCGTTAATGCAACGTCATATCATATTTTTCCAGGTATTTTGTTCTTCTTTAATTTATAAAAAAAAATATTGCTCTATACGTTATATTTTTTCAGAAATTTAAGATAAATGGCTAAAATCGGAGAATGCTTATTATTTTCTTACAAGAATATATACAGAACATAATCAAAAAGTTAAGGTATATTTCTCTTTATTAATTTCCAAACTAACTAGGATATTTTTTTCAAAATTATTCGTTTAGTAATAATGATGGTATATCAAATTGAAAAAATTGGTATGTTGGCAGCAGTCGCCCTCTTAAATATAGTAAATGATTTTAAAAGATTCAAACAAAGACTAAAAAACATTTCACAATCGAAACGTGGTGTATGTAATGATGTATGTATTGATATGACCAAAATTGTTTCGAATTGCCCGTTTTCTGTTGTTTTTTATGTTTATTTGTTTTTTGTTTGTGCATAGCTTTTTTTAAAAGACTCGCTTGACTGTAGGTACTGTTGAATGACTTTAGACGACAGTTTTAATGACACGATCTTTTGTATTCTCTGACACTATCTAAAAAAAAATCGTCATTCGACAAGACCCGTGGCTCATGACCGAGTCTCACTCGAGGTCGTCTATACATACATTGCCGGAGCATTCAACTACTTGATGGAGACTTCCGTGGTGGCCGTCTAAGCTACAATGCCGTGGCTCCTGATGATACGTGCACTTGTGACATTAAAATCTACGTTGGAAAGCTTAATAATGTATCTTTATAGAAAACTAATCATGTCAAATCATGTCAATCTTCTTCCCGTGTATTTTCACCCCTTCTTTATGACTCATTTTATCTCTGATTACATCTATTGCACACTGAACATACCCATTGAAAAGCACTGGAGATAGAGAACATCCCTGTCTGACCCCTTGTCTTATTTTGGCTTCTTTTTGGTCATTTCCACATGAAATTATAGCAGCTTCATTCTTATACAACTCAAATATAATTCTCCTATCTCTGTTTACATGATTAGATTTGCTGACGACATCGCACTGGTTGCTGCAAGTGAAGAGGAACTCACAGAAGCTTTGATAGTCATGGAGAATGTCTTGAACAAGGATTTTAATATGAAAATTAATAAAAATAAGACTAAAGTGATGACTGTAGGCCGTGAGGAGCAGCAAATTAATGTGGTTATGTTCGGAGAAACATTGAAAAACACAAAAGAGTTCGTGTACCTCGGAAGTAGGATCTCTTGGGATGGGAGAACAAGGAAAGAAGTTGACAGCCGAATACATCAGGCAAGGCTGGCTTTCAACAAGAAGTCGAAGATCCTTGAGTCAAACAACCTAGACTTGAAGCTCCGTAAGAGACTTACAAAAACATATGTGTGGAGCATACTGTTGTATGGCTGTGAGACATGGTGTCTTACCGAAAGAGACAGAAGTAGACTTGAGGCTTTCGAGATGTGGTGTTACAGAAGAATATTGGGAATTTCCTGGAGGGACCACATCACGAATGCCGAGGTTCTCAACAGAGTTGAAGAAGGCAGACACCTACTCAATACCATCTCCGAGAGCGTGCTCGCTGGATTGGGCACATCTTGCGCCACGAGGGACTCCTACATGACCTAATGGAGGGAATGGTTGAGGGGACAAACCACAGGGGGCGCCCCCGACGGGAATATTTGGCCCCGGTGTGCGAGGACATGAACTGCGCCACATATGTTGATCTGAAAAGGGCTGCACAGGATAAAGAGAAGTGGAAAGCGAGATGTAGACTTCTTCTGCAAACCAATCCATAGGATTGAGACTTTTGATGAGAAAACTAGCTCCTTGGTTTGGATGGTTTTTTACTTATATGTATATGCAATGGTTTGTTCTGATGAAACACTTAGTCCAAAAACACTCATAATTGTTTTTTTATAAAATCACTTATAAATTGATTGATCGATCGATCCTTTACCACTAGAAATATATATATTTTTTAAAAATATTGTCATATTTCCTGAGAAAATCTGTTGCTTTTTAACCTGTTGTAGAAAAAGTCTCGTTCGTGGTATGAAATCAAAAATGATAAATCATTCAGGTTTTATAGAAGCAAAAACCTCTTCAGATTGAAGTATGAGGCGTTAAAAAAATAATCTCACCATGGTGTGGATAGACATAATTATATTTCAGCAATTTTATACGAAGTCCAGGCACCCTCCTCTACTCGGCTAAGAAAACTTTTTCGATTAAATGAATTTACTTCGAATGCGGATAGCTTCCATTTTTTTTTTATATTTGTTTATTCGCCGCATTTGAAAGCAAAGATTGTTGATAATGCAGACTTTACTAATTAAATATTTTAATTTAAAACTCATTCAATTACCAGCTCTAGTCATTATTTTATTTTTTCGTGGTTACTTTTTGATGCAACGTCTATTGTCATACATATTGATGAAATTTGTCGTGGTTTCTTTATGATGCACAATTTACTGTCATACATATTGATGAAATTTTGCGTGGTTACTTTTGGTTGCAACATTTATTGTCATACATATTGATGAAATTTTGCGTGGTTACTTTTTGATGCAACATTTAGTGCCATACATATTGATTTTATTTTGCGTGGCTAGGTACTTTTGGTTCCAACATTTATTGTCATATTTACATATTAATGAAATTTTTCGTAGTTTTTTTTTTGATGCAACATTTATTGTCATATACATTGATGAAAATTTGCGTGGTTACTTTTGGTTGCAACATTTATTGTCATACATATTGATGAAATTTTGGTAAATTTACAAAAATCTGTGTCTGATCTGATATACAAAATTATTTTCTTTATAAAACAAATATAATTTTTATGTAGTTATTTTTGCATTATTTTTGGTGTCCTTTAATTATACAATTAATTACCAGGTTCATAGCTCAAGAAAGATAAATTATATCCTATTATAATTTATAACACTTCTTTGACAAAAAAACCTTTGAATTACACCATAATTATTTTTTTTCTAAAAATATTATTTTTCCCCAGTTTTCCAAATATGAGAATGTAATTATTATTAACTGCCTGGTGCGTAAACACCGTTCTCTTTACGGATTAAATATTGATATTATATAATGGTTTTCAATTAAGAACTTTTTAAAAAGGATTCACAAAAAAATGTACATACATACATACATTTTTTAAAATTTTTGTTACATTTACAATACAAACACAAAATATAAAACAATACACAGTAAGAAAAAACATATTTCCCTTTAGCAGAGTGCAAGTACTCCTGTATAAAGGGGACAATTAATTAAAAAAAAATTAATTATCTCAAAAGAGACGAAGTTGGGGTTGGTATTTACTGTAGGAGAACTGGGAAATCAAGGCACCTACAGGGCTTACGACCTGTCATCGGCTGGTTTACGTGATCACTTTATGCGCTTGCGCAACGTTCACCAATTATGCCTTTTAATGAGATCCCTATCAATTCTATTTTGAAAGTTCTATATATTGTAATACTGAAATTCTTTTCGCTTGAAAAGAAGCAATTTTTACTATAGCCATCTATGTGTGAAATTATGAACAACATTCTTATTATTTTTTATTTATTTTTGTTGTAACGCCATCTATTGAGAGAATTGTTTTTTTTGTAAATAATGAGAGCAACAAGTGAGTGTAAATTATATTGCTGTATATATTCAAATTGACGATACTGTAATATACCTAACAGCAGCCCCAGAACAGGTATGTAATACCTAGTGGGGCGTTGTTGATCAATTTATATATATGCATGTATTGTGAGAAAGAAAGAATAAATCTGCATATAAATAAAGTAGACCTGGTAAGATTGTCGTTCTGGATTTGCGAATGTTTGTGCACGACTATATTCATGTCAGTCTGCCCAAGGCTGCCTGTTCTTACATTCGTTTGAAATCTTTCTATGTGGAAATCGGCAATTTTACAGTAGAGTAAAAAACTTACAATATTACATTTTTATAATATTACATTTGAAACGGTACAAAAACACAAAGCCTCACAAGCTGATATGTTTTTTTTTATTATTTTCAAAAGAAAGTGTGTTTAAATGTTATATAATAAGAATTAAAGAATGCTTTTATGCTTTACTCGCCGAGTCGCCAAAATTGATTTATGTGAATTTACCCTGAAGATGACAAAAATACCAACATTCTGATATATGCGTCCCTATCGTAATTAGACCTCAAATGGCACGAAGTAATAAAATCCGACACAGGGAGAGTGAGCAATTCACGTTGAACAAATGGTCCCTTTTGCATTGTGGGTCAGATTTGCTTTCCTCGCGTTGTTCCACCATTCTTTCAGCTGTCAAATATTCGAAAGTTACCAACTTTATATTTTTATCGTAATTAATATGTATTGATTTAGTTTATTTTCCAATATTTAATAACTCTTTATATTTTATTTTCTTTCAGAATCAAATTTTAGCCTATAAAGTTAAAAAAAATGTAAGTTGAAATTTCAATTCTCGATGAATTTAGGTAAAAACAACATTCACATATGGAAAGAACATAGGTATTTGTTTAAAGATATTTTCATAAATGAGTTGGTGATTATTGTATTTCGGTGTACAGGTTATGTCATTCTTCTAGGAGTGCAGAAGGAATGGCACATGTGAAAATAACATGTTGCGAATGGTTGCACTTAGGGCAAACGAATCTAAAGAACAGCAAGAAATGAGATGTGAAGCCAGTAGATTACAAATGACGGCGTATAGGGTATTACAATTTCTGCAGCAAGAAAGAGGAAGTACAGATTTTCAGTCTTCAAGTAATTGGATAGAGGTAGGGAGTCGTGATAATTTAATGATAATAGATCAGATGAATATGCAAGACGTTGAAGTAATAGAAATTACTGCACTTGAATGCGCCATCTTAGCAGCATTAAAAGTATAAAACAGCCTCTAAGTCTTCAAGTCATAAGGCCCCTGAATCAAATTGAAAACGCTTAACAATATCGCCAAACGCTATTTTTTTTGTATGTAAAATAACAGATGTGGCATTGAAACATGAATCATGGAGACAAAAGGAAAATTCTGCTTTTTCCTATAGTTGCAATATAGATATTAACCTATAGTTGCAATTTATTTCTGAGCCAGTATCAACTTTTGGTAGAATGTCTATAATTTGTACATATTGTGGTGATTTGAAATGGAAGGGAGAAAACCCAGGAATGTGTTGTAACAATGGAATAGTACACATACCTGCAATAGATATCCTCCAGAGCCTCTTTATACATTATTAACAGGTAATTCTATAAATGCATGCCATTATAGAATTAAGTATTTTAAAAGTCATGTTAGAAGATATAATAGGACGATGTATGAGAGGGTCAGAAATGAGGACATAAGGAAAGAATGTAAGATAAAGAAAGATGTCATTAATAGAATTTAAGTGAACACATTGAGATGGTTTAGACACATTGGCAGAATGAATGAGGAACGCCTGACGAAGAAAATATACTTTGCGACAGGAATCGAATGAGAGGTCGGGGCCGCCCAAGTAAGGGATGGCATATCCATGGGAACGCTATTTTGAAAGGCGGAGATGTCAGAAGCATGAACAACAAATGAATATGTATAGGACAATGTATGAATGTCGACGAGGCGATGAATGTGTGTCAAGATAGAAATAAGTAGCGTTTGGTTCTCTCTGCCTACCCCGCGAGGGACATGGCATGATGGTATGTATGTAATGCTTGCTTTCAAATGAAATTTTTAGGAACCACTAAAGAATTATGAGTTATTATTATGAGTGATAGAGTTAGATGTGTTACAAAGGAGGATCGAATTAGAAATGAATACGTCCGAGGTAGTTTTGGAGTCGCCTCTATTCCGGAGAAACTAAAGGCCAGACACCGATGGTACGGACACATTACCAGACGAAATGAGGATCATATAGTTAAACTCACACAGGATATACGCACTCAGTCCAGAAATAGAGGCACTCAGTCCAGAAATACGGTCTCCGTAGGCAAGAAAGGAAAGGTCGTACCAGAAGGGCCGCTCCAGATGAACTGGGAAGAGGCAAGGAAGAAGAAATCTATATTTTCAAAACATTTCTGTATGTTTCATTTAATTAACAAATTATTTTACTTTCAAATTTATGAAGATAAATTTAAGAAAATAAAATTAAATAATTGCCAACAATCAATTAATTTATTCACATAAAAATATCATCATCATTATTCTTAGCGTCACAACTCTTGATGGGTCCTATCTGTGTCCAAGAATCTTCTCCATACTGTTCTATCGTTGGCTGCCACCTTCCAGTTCTGCTGCCCCATGGCTCATGACTATGCTGATGTCCTGGTAAAGATCATAAAGCTCGGTGATATATATCTTTTATGCCATGTTTGACAGTCGTTAATAGGTACATAGGTATATTCTGCATAAGATTTTTCTTTCAAAGGCATCCACTCTGTTTTCATCGTGTTTTGTTAATATCCAGGTAGGTATATAAAAATATATTACTATCAAATTCAACAAAACTTATTAACGTGGTAAGTTTTCTCCATATCTTTAACAATGTATATCTTTGTCAAAAACTTAATTGAAAAAACTTGAATCGAACTATAAAAACTATATAACCATATTGAATCGAACACCACATTTTCCTATGACATATACGCATTGTCGTCTCGATACTCGACATACATACATCACCTAATAATAATAATAATTAAAGACTTTTATAGTATTAAAAATACAAAATATATAAAGGGAAAGAACACGGGAATCTCTTCGGTGACGGATCTTTAACCAGTTCAGTCGTTGCCTGCTCTCGGATACGTGGTCGAACTTCCTGAGTCCAAACACGTTCGAGTTTGTTAAGTTGATCTTCAGTTGAATCTCAGCGTAGGCAACGTCAGCGTAGTCAAGTAATGGTAGCATGTGTTGTTGAGTTACGCGACATCCTACGTAGGCGATTCAAAGCGAATGCGAAGCGATCCGAACGGATACATGCGAATTCAAAGCGATGCGGTGCGACGCTGCGGCTCTGTCCTACGGGCACGCGAATCGTGCTTCTGACATTATACTTTACCAAAAAAAACTATGGCACCGCTTCCAATTCGCGCGAAAATATCAAACCAATTGATCGCGTTCGCTTCGCATCGTGCCATGTCACACCGTACCCTACTCGCGGTCGGTAACGCAGGACACTTCAATAGTTACCGACTGATTGTTATTTTCGCGCCGCTTCGCGTTCGCCTTGAATCGCCTACGTAAGACGTCGCGTTAGAGTGATTTTAGTCTTAACTGGTAAATAATTTTTAAGTCGGCCTCATACGTTCTCATTTGTTATTCAACAGACATACGACAAAGTTTAAGTATTAAATTTAGAATAAAATTATTATATTTATTTGTTTATAAATTTTTGGAAGACTAATAGCATATATATTACATCTAATATAAAAATTTAACAGCCAATTAGAAGTCTCAGCTGATTGGCTATACTGTCAGTTGCAAGTTGAAAAATATAACATAACAATATAATATGTTTCTGTAACAGATAAAGTTTCATCGTGAAACGGAGGTAAACATAAACAAGAAAAAAAAATTATCACCGAAGAGAACATACATGATTTTATATTTTAGTGGTTACAGTTGGCAAAATAAATTATAGTATTAAAAAAATTGCACTTAGAATACATCTCGCTACTGTAATGCTAATCTGAAATACATCAAATTCTGGTGAATTAAATATAAAATGTCCATAACCAAACTATAGTACCGCTTTAATGTCTGCAGTTAAAATAAGAGTCTGCGAATGCTTGCTAAATTAACTGAAAAGGCGAATATCCTTATTTAAGCATAAAAAATTATACAATCTAAATACACATAACACACAATAGTAAGTGTAAATATTTAAGTAATATCATTTAGTTTAGATTTAGACTACATGTTGAGTTTGCAAACATAATTTATCGGTCATTTGTCAAACGTCAAGTCAAATGTCAACCACGGTGTTGCCAGGATTTAAAGTACTAATTATTATTGGAGAGTTGCATGAAAAAATATTAATATTTATTACATGCTTATTTACAAGGAGTTTAAAATATCAATCTTTCTAAAGTTAAACAATTTATTATTTTGTAAATTAATATTTTATAAGAATAACGTTTTTGTGCGGAGGCGACAAACACAGCAGCGAAAAATAAAGCTTGCTCCGTGTCATGGTTTGTGAAACGCAAATTAAGAAACTAAAAGAGAAGTTTCGTTTGACTTCTACAATAGGGTTTGCAACCTTTTTAACCACTTTGCGGATTATAGGCGTTTGATTTAGTTGAAACTCAGCAATCTTCGTATTGCCTGTATAATTAAAAATGGTCCCTCAGTGTCTCCCGTCCCTTCAGTGCCTCCCGTCCTTTTAATGTCTCCTGTCCCTCAGTGCCACCCGTCTCTTCAGTGTCTCCCGTCCCTTTAGGTCCTTCTGTACCTCCCGTTCCGTCAATGCCTCTTCATTTCCTCCCGAATCTTTCATCCCTTCAGACATTTTAGTAACTTCAGTACCTTCAGATCGTTCAGTACCTTCAGATCCCTCAGTGCCATGGACCGCCGGAGGCGGTCATTTACCGCGCAGCGGTAAAAGCCGGCTGCAAGCCCTAGCTTAGAAGCTGAGCGAAGCGAAGCTTCTCAGCTAGTAAATAAATAAAACAATTCTTATACCTGAGGTGACAAATGCATTTTTCGCATACAAGTCACCCCTGAATTGCGCCAGACTTATAAGGCCATGTTTGTCTTATTTACTTACTTGTATTATTTATTTACTTAAAAATACGTTTGACTCCCGACAGGGAAAAAAAATCCAATATTTGCGCATATGCAATAATAAAAATATTCGATTAATTGAAAAAGACACAAAATATTATATATACATAATTATTATTTATACCATACCATACCATCACGCCATTTCCCTATTTGGGGTAGGCAGAGAGAACCGAACGCCAGACTCCTCTCCCTTGACATACATTCCTCGCTTCATTCACGTCCATACTTCGTCTCATACACGCTCTTCTATTATTCATACTTCTAACATCACCATCTTTCAAAATCCCATTTATGTGATCGTGCCAACTTTTTCTTGGCCGACCTCTACCTTTCGTTCCTCTTTTATCAGCCTTGTATACTTTTCATCACTCATTCTTTCTATGTGGCCGAACCACCTTAGGGCATTTATTTTCATCTTACTTACGATATTTCTTTCAATCATACATTCTCGTCTAATATCCTCATTTCTTATACAAAAAAGTTAATATAATTTACATATCAGTCAAATTTAATTAGTTAGAATTTTACATATATTACATATATAGTATATGTAACCTTGGTATTGGGGAGTGTAAAATGTATTTGATTATTGTTAATTTAAAACATGTGGGTTGTGGTCAACGCTATACTCATCACTAACAAGTCATTCTGTAAAGTATTTAAATGTTGTATGCTAAATATTCAGCATTTTCATGTAATGAGTTTGTTAAATTATTTTTTATTAAAATATTTTACTTTGAAAACTTGATAATTATTCAATGCCATTTTATGAAAGTGATGTGCCTTTTTTCCAATTTGAAAATAAAAATTTCAAATTTTAAGTTTCCTGAGCTTGGGGTCACTTTGAAATATTTGATAGTTAAAAAAAATGAGAAGTACTATTCAGATATCCTTCAAAATCTAATGGGGTCTGAGTGAGTACCTACCAGATATACAAATTCGCAAAATTTGAAAAGATTTGAATGAGTACTTTAGTCTATAATCGATAAAGTAAAATAAACACACCGTATATAGAACACGCACACACAGATACATTGTGATGAAACTTTCAGAATACAATCTCAGCATGATACTAGATGATAATCTGCAATAAAAAAAATAGCCTTAAAAATTGCGAAATCTAAACTCCCCCCTTTGGGTTAGTGAGGAGTAAAATGAAAATTGAGATACGTGGAGAGGATAACAAATTTATAAATATTGATCGAATAATTTTCTTCATATTTTAATACAATCTTCATCAATATAAATTTTATTAACAGACGAAATTTCATTTCTGAGACTCCATAATGCGGGGACATCAAAACCAAATTAAACTTTATTTGCAATTAAGGTAAAGTCATTATTTCTACTTTCGAGTGCCAACTCCGAGAGTTTCAGTACTCAAACACAAATTTACATATTAATTTTAGCTAAAAAAATAATTATAATGATAAAAAATGAATCCTCAAAATTGTTGAACAAATAAGCTTCCAGAAAATTCTCCCGAGTTCCACTCCATTCGAGGCGGTCCCCCCGAGGGAGAAGGAAGAGGTCCTGTTTAATACAGGGAAATTCGACGATTGTGACTTGTTAATTTTTCCGCTAAACCCACCTCACTTGACAGGCCGGGAGAAAACATTTTATGCAAATTTACAACTGACTTCCTTTTGGCATCCTTTATGTTACCTTTTTCTTTGGTTACATCTGATAGGTGACAATTATCCAAGTGTCGATTTGTTCAGGAGAACTTTGTTCTCTTAACATATCGACAATGTATCAAGCCAGGATACGCGAGAATTGTATGCAGAGGTCTACTTTTTTCACGGCTTTTCCAACTTTGAAGTCAAAAAACACCAACTTAGAGGCTTCGCAGCATATATGTTCCATACACGGATTTACTCAGAATTCAGAGTAGGACATTTCGTGTGTCTGTGTGTGCGTCTGTGTGTCTGTGTGTCTGTGTGTGTGTGTGTGTGTGTGTGTGTGTGTCCCTTATAACTTATGATTCGCTCAATTTACAGAGCCCAAAATTTAAGAATATATAAACAGTTATAGGTTTACAAAAATTTTATACTCAGAATTTCGAATTTTTGTTTTAATCAGGGGTTATCAACTTTTGAATTTTTATTTTATTTTTCCATATATCTCAGAAACCATAAAAGCTAGAACGCTGAAAATTTGTACAAATATAGAAAAATACAAAATCTCAAATTAGTTTATTCAAAAAAATTCCAGGGTTTCTCAAACATTTTTTATTAGAAAAATATTTTTTTTATGATAAATTTATGAGTTTAACTGCCTATATTTCCAAAACTTTTACAATTATCGAAAAAAGCCGAAACACCCCAACTAGATAATTTTATTTTCTATAAAAAATATTAACATTGTAGTAGAAGATCTCAATTTTTTTTGACCTTTTTTTTAAAAATTGAATTTAGTGACGACATCGCTTCATACATTTTGTATGGCAGTCGCCTATACACAATATGTAAGAAAACTTAATAGTTTGATACTTCATCTCCAAACATACATACATACCATCATGCTATTTTCATATTCTGGGTAGGAAAAAAGGATCTTCCTCCATACTATCCTATCTTGACATACATACCTACATATGTTGTATAGAAAACAAAATATCTGAAAATATTCAATAATTTGTATTTATGGGTTTATAGTTTGGTACATATTCTTCAACTATACATAATATCGCTATCGACAGTTGGATCTCATGTGTTACATGCAACTAGTAATTTACTCTAATCCACTTTGTTTGAACAGCGAAAGAGCTATATTATATGGCCGGTTTCAAAGATCCAGAATGGATGACATTTATGCCTTTCCCACAAAAAAATTACAATATTAAATTACTATTAAATGATGCAAGATCATTCCAAGGGCGCATGGCTCCACAGAACAAATATCCTATAATAATTTACTAAATGTATCAAGACTCTTGGCTCCATGCATATGAGGAGATGAATCAAATTAAAAAGTGTTTATATTAAAACAGAGAGCAGCTTTATCGACTTTCATATTACCACAAAAGATTAGTACACCGTGACAAAGTCGACTTATATATAAGATGTTTTCTGATGCCATATACTTTTAATACAGTACTTGAATGTAGTGCGGAATTGAATAATGTATCCAATGACATATAAAAATAAAAGATACGTTACTAGTCTTAACCGTAAACAAAAAATAAGGCGCATAAGGGTGTTGTAGTGTTCGGACGTATTGTAGTCAAAATGCCAAATTGTGCGATGAAAACATTACACTAGAACTGTGAAGGATATCATTGATTTCATGCTGCATATTATTTATTCGATAACATATATATTTATATGGATTTTTCGAAAGTTATTTTTATTTTGAGTAAACGAGAGATAAGTCAAGTCATATTCGCTTGTAGGTATCTAGAGGTATTTTATTGTTGTATTCGCTTTTTCACGCAGGCATAACTTAATATAAGTTTCTCTTTCAGTCATTGTTTGTTGAGAGAGATAATTATATGTTATGTGATTGCACTGAAGTAAAAGAGAAAATATGTCTGCAGTGTGTGTCTTTTATTGAAGGTACTATCTCTTTCTCACTTGATGTTTTCTGTCGAGTGTGCTCTTTCTTGGTGATATTCTATGAATTCGTTTTGTTCTCATGACGTGTCTAAATATAAAATGTCATTGCATGTATCGTATTAAAGACCAATAAGCAAACCTTATAGTTTATTCGTTTGAATTTTTTAACGTTTGCGTCTAGAAGGTCACTTAATCAAGGTTTCTTTCAAGAAAATTATATTTCTTCTTCGTATTTGCTCAGATTCTAACGATAATAGGTTTGAAAAGAACTTTCTGGAATCTTCAAGAAAATTTTTGTAAACGAAATTTAAGAAGTTATTCCACCCTGCCACACTAAATAATTGTACTAAAAATAATTGTTCATATACTGATTGACATGATCATATGAACAATATTCTGAAACAGTGAAATGTTTAAACAATGTTTTAGAAATGTGTGTGATGGTGTATGCATATGGGTGAGGCGAGGATTGTATACAAAGACATATTATATATGATCTTATGTTTTGTTTTCCTATCCCATAAAGAGGAACATGACATGGTTTATGTTATTCCTCTAAATTTTGTAAATTTATTTCTTTTTATTTATTCATTAAAACAATTTTATGAAGTACGATTTATTTATGAGAGGAGCCCTCCATAGCTACCATGATACGAATAAATCCTTGGTGAATCTTTTATAGCTTTCAATTTCTTTTGTGACACATTTATTGTTTTTTTATTAATGTAGGATGTGGGTGTTAATTTTTCTTATATAATTGCCTAATTATTATTTGATTCGACAGAAACTTTTTCCCTATTTTCATTACTTGCTCAAACAAATTATGACCACTTTTTACTGAGACACAGAAAAAAGCTAATTCTAAGATGCATAATATAAACATTTGAAAACTTTTAAAGTTCGATTTCCGTTTTTTAATGCACAAAAAGCACTAAGATGACAAGATCGTTGGCTTTCATGGCTCAGTTGGTTAGGTATCAGAGTGCTGATCCAAAGTTTCCGGGTTCGATTCCCGGTGGTGAAACACGGTTTTTAAGTGTGTTTTCATTCTGAATCTGTGAGACGATTAATATCAATCTATCTTAAGTCTCCGTAACGTGGCAACTTGTTATTGGGTGCGTGTTAAAAAATATTTGACATTGTACATGTTAGTTGCCCAATAAAGTAATATGAAATTAGAAAGTAAATAATAAAACTAAAATGACGAAAGAATAAGAAACTGGTACGAAGTAAAAAGTTATCATTGAACATACAAGAAAAAAATCACGTCGAATTGATAAGCTTTCCGTTTTTGGAAGTCGGTTTAAAATAGAGTGCTCACGAGGAACTTGATATGATATTAGGAACAAGCAAAAGTATCCTTAACAATGGATTTCCAAGCCTTCCATTCAGCAGCAATGGACTCTCAGTCATCACAAACATTCAGCACCTTCAGATCTCGAGTGACATTGTCCATCAATCTCTGACTGCAGATATCTCTAGCGCACAGGATTATTATACAGGATGCGTTTTGTGGCTCTATCTTCTCCCGATCTGACTACTTATCCAATCCAGACTAATATTCTAGGCCTGATCTCATTACCTAGTGGTTAAGGCCTACCCTGCCGATGCTCGAATTTCCTCATCGCTTCTTGGTCTCCAGGTACCTGCCGCATTTGCCGACCATGAGCCTAAAATTTTTCGAGTGTCAAATAGGTTTTCAACCAGGAAAAATATTTTATTAGATCGACTATTCCTCAAGTCACAACAAAATATCACTTTAAGCGTTCTGCGTGTGAACAAAAACAACACAATTTAATAGAAAAAATATCTCGATTACTTTGAAACATGCTGTAAAAGTTTTATAATGTATTTCCATTCAAAACAAGCCGTCAACTTTCTAGACTATTATTTTCGTTCAAGTAGTGGTGAAAATATAATTAGAAAGAAAGTAGTTTTTTAATTAACATGTGTTTGAATTCCTGTGTGATATTTAAGTATTTTTTTAATTAAATGCATTATAATATTATTCTACCTGCGTTCGTGAGTTCTCGCAGCAAAAGCGTCAGAACAACACAATGAAAATTTAATGTGAATTAGGTAGTGAGCAGTCACAGATAATGTAGAACTTGAAAACATAAAGTGAAATATACTCTGGGGGAATAAAACATTATTAATTTGTAAAAAGATTTCTTCTTAAACACCTGTATTCAATCAGAGTATCAAAGTGCGTGTTTGAACTGTTGTATTTTTTAATTCAATATATTATTTTGAAAGAGTTCAGAGAAAAAATCAAGACATTAAAGCTGAAAATGCAATTCATTCAAGCAATTTGTAACTAGTTATCATCTTCTACATAATATACAGTAAAAAAAACTTATACGGTGCTTATTTATTACTTTCGGGCAATTGAAGGCATAAGTTGTCACATTCTGGAAACTTGAGTTTTTCTCTTATGTATAAAATAGACCTTAATGCATTCTCTTTTTTACTTGGGGCTAGAAAAAAAAATATGGGCTATTTACATGGGGCTAGAGATTCTGTAATAAAAAGGTAGTTTTATGAAGTTAATAAATAATGTATATCTAGTATTTTTATTATTGCATATACGCAAACATTGGATTTATTTTTCCTATTGGAAGTCAATGATGTTTTAGTCTAAGTTCCTGGTACTCCTCCTTTAATATTCCAAATTTGTCTTTATTGAGATGAAATTGTCATAAAATGAATGGACGTATATTTCAAAATTATACATGATTGAATAAAATAGAAAATCTTAACTCTCAACATCAAAAATTTTATTTGATTTATTGAAATAACAATTGTTCTGAATCTGCGATCTGTAACTTTATTTTAAAATATAATGTCTGTTTGTTTTGACTGTGTATGTTTGGTATAACTAATACTTTGACGTAATTTATTTTTATCAAAGCTTTTGCGGCAACTTATTCAGTAACTACAAAAATTCCGCGGACCAATTAGTTAAAAGCTACCGAAAAATATTTTTACAAAATAAAAATATTCGAGTCAAAAGTGGTTCACAGAAAAATAATTCTGTATTCGTCTAATGCAATATTAATTTGTTTGATGCATTTTATCAATGTGAAGCTAAAACACGATTTTCGTCGATTTGATAAAATAAATTATTATTTGGTAAAATTAATTTTGTGTTATTCATATAATTTTGTGATTGTACACTTTGCACAGAGTTCCAAATTCGGAAAGGGCCACAAAGTTTTCATTTCACATATTTCAAAGAGTAATTGTTTATGTACCAATTACAATTGGTAATAAAAGTGAAATAATATAAATAATATATTATTATTAATAGTAATATATAAAGACATAAATGTAGTTGATGATAGTTGTAGGAAATGTTTGGCTTTTCCGGAAACAATCGATCATATAATATCGGGCTGTTCTTTTCTCGCGCAATCAGAATATACATTTAGACATAACCAAGTAGCAAAAATAATACATCAAAATTTAGCTATTAAATATAAATTAATTGACGCTATAAACATAAAACCATATTATGAATATGATCCGATTTCATTTTTAGAAAATAATAACATTTCGCTTTATTACGATAAAACAATATTAACTGACCGGTCAATTCAACATAACAGACCCGATTTAATAATACATGATAAAATTAAAAAAATAACATATATTTGCGACGTGGCTATTCCAAATTCTAGTAATATTATAAAAACTTTTGATGAAAAAATTAGAAAATACACCGCTTTAGGTAATGAGATTAAAAGACTTTGGCATTCTGGTAAAATAATAATATTACCGTTCATTATTTCAGCCACTGGCATTATTCCAAAATCGTTAATCCGTAATTTAGAAATTATAGATTTATCGAAAAATTTAATAATAAAAATGCAAAAAACGGTAATTATGAATACATGTAGAATCGTTAAAGATTTTTTAAACGTTAATATTCGGGAATCAGTAGGGTTGTTAGGTAGTATAGAGACCTCCTCAGAGCCTAATCCTTTGATATGTTAAGTATCTGGATGGGTGAACTATTCCCAATTGAAAGCTTGATGATGCGTTTATTTTTAATATATTACTTCAGAATAGATTACGTATTTGTACTTGACATGTCCTTTTTTTTAATTTAAAACATCTACGTTAGACATTGTTTGACTGTTTGGCAGTATTAAAGTTATCAATCTATGGATTGACATAAAATATTTTTTTATTTAATTTAATATATTTGTAACACATTCTATTGTGTAAAAATTTTAGCTTTCTGCTATCTTACTCTATGTATATTTACTTTGCCAAATCTCATACACCTCCGTACGTCCAATTTGCTCAAGGGCCTTATATACCCAGGGCATACGTATGTACACAAATATACACATTAAATTACCTTAAAATGTACGAAATACAAAAAAAATTGTACATCAGCAAATTCGTGACATAAGTTCAATATTTTTAGTGAAGAAGAGGTAAACTTTAGAGTTTTTATTTTAAATAGCAAGAATAGTAAACAACAAGTATTAAAATTTTGAAATATTAAAAAAAACTCAGCGGGTAGTTTTCCATATTCTCTTTCGATTGAAGTTAAAATCTACTTCATCGGCCTTGTAGTTTTTAAGTAATAATAAAAAAAATAAAAAAGGGTTTTATTTAAACTAATTTTAAAATTGTTAAAGAAATTCAAATTTCAAAAAACCCATGCAATAGAATATAGATGTAAAAAAACTGTTATTTATTTCAATTACGTATCCTTTGGGATTATTGGGGAAAATATTTTTTTAAATTTACTATTTGGTCTGAAGTTTTCACCTCGCGTATTTATATAAAGGTATACAATGTAGAAGTACCTTTTAATTCATTTAAATGAAGTTTTTTTTATTTAATTTTGTCAATACTGACGGTGTTGAATATGTAGAATTCCATAATAATAGGTATTTTAAATTAAACAAATGATTTGGTATACAAATATATTTTTTTCCTGAATCCAGGACGACCGTTTCAGCTTATTAGGCCCTTATCAACGGGTAAACACAGAAACTCTGCTTTATCTTATAAACTTTGGTGTCTTTTAAATACTTTGTTGTTAATTTTATACCACTTTAATTATAATTATTTATCTGATAAAAATAATATATATACCTATATCAAATTATAAATTATATTTGTTTATATTATGAACAATTATATTTGTTTATATTATGTACAAGAAGATGTATAAATAAATAAATAAATAAATAAAAATACACTTATTAATAATTAACAAGGCAGACGGTGTTTATATGTAAACGGTTTTTCATGGAATGACGCCAAACGATCGAGTCTTTTGTTTTCCGAACAACGCCGACAATTGCCGACGATCTCCGAGGATATCACAAAATGTGAATATGGTATGAAAATACTATATACCACATATACTAAAATTTGGTACATTTTAGTACATAAGAAAAAGCAGAGTTTTATGTTTACCAGTTGATAAGGGCCTAATAAGCTGAAACGGTCGTCCTAGATTCAGGAAAAAAATATATATGTAGACCAAATCATTTGTTTGATTTAAAATACCTATTATTAAATGAAGTTATTTAAAATTCCAAAAGTAATTAATGCGTGTTGTAAAAAGTGACTAATAATTTACAATTTAAAATTAAGTCAAAATGAGCTTTTATTTCTCCATGTAACTGTTTGATTGGTCAAATAAATTTACTCAAAAATAATATTAATGTTTAATGTTTATAATTTTCTGTTTGTGGTTTCAAAATTTCGGCAGACAATCCTCAAAATGATTTGTAACGGTCTCAGGTTTGGGAACAATCCGTTCAGAGATAAATTCCTCGCTAATTCGTTCGTATTTCGTTTGATTTGATTCAATGACCCAGTAGTTAACCATTCCCTGAACCCTTTGATAAGTTCAGATTCCATCTGGTCCATTTGTGATTCTGTTCAGTTGTTGTGTGCGCCTCGGCCGTTCTTTGTTTTATTGTTGTACAAGTAAGGAAAACATTGGTAATAAATTTAATATACCCACACACCATCAGTTACTAGCTCTGTGTTCTGTGTTCACAGTGGGGTCGATATGTTCTATTTTGTAACTATCTTTTCCCATACCTATTTTATTCTGAAGTAAGGTTAGTGCTGTTAACGAATGATTCCTTGTAATTATAATATGAATGTTCAAACGAAGTGTATTTTGCGAGGTTCTAGCCTATTATTTGAAACAAAAAAAAAATATGAAAATATTTTACTGAAATAAAGATTTCCAGTTTTAAGAAATGTAAAAAACTTTTGGGGTTCACCAATTTATACGTAATAATTTATCACGTCGGTGGTAACCAATTTATAGGTGAATATTTGTCAATATATTGATCCTACTTATATTATATCTGGCTCTTATTATATTTATATCAACACTCCCTATAATATCAGTTGGATATGACTTAATAAAATCAGTTTCGTGTTCAATTAAATATCAAAATTTAGTATTTATTATCATCACAATGTGATTTGACTCCAAGGTAAATAAGATTATTCATTAAAGGATTGATATAATTAAAAAGTTGGACTTACAGTATTCCTAGTTTAATCGATTTTACAAATTTAAGAATACATAAAAAGATTAAAACTATTAAAAATATATTTTATGATATCAGTGTCGCGGACGTAGAATTTTTTCTCACGTTGACCGGACGTGAACGAGGCTGGCGTGAGAATAAGACCTCGTGCTGACGCGCCAAATCACTAAACCTTAAAAAACACGCCAGGTAATTTTTACCAATGTCGTATGAGCTATCAAAAGTGACAATTAGCGTGAAATTTTCATCACAAATAAGTATTAAAAATAGTAACATAGAATTACTTAAATTATATGTTGAGAAATCTAATTTATTTGAATAATAAAACTTATTCCTAACCTCAAATGTATAAGATGTTTATTTATTTATTTATCTTTTATGACACCATATTTATAATGACAATAATAAGTAGATTACTGCTGCCCAACTAGGAAATCCTGTTCTAGGGCTAGCAGTTTACAATTTAAATTGACAATTATATGCTATTATGAACCAGGGATTTTTCCCGTTCCACACTAAATTAATAATATGTATACAATCTCAACTTTCTGCAATCACAATCATTATCACAACAAAAATATAGGCTCACACAAAACAGATCAACCAGATCCCAATGTCCGACATTATACCTGTCATAAATCCAATCTCTGACGCGATTTTTATTTCAGAGCCATAGAAAGAGACTAGTTTACTATGTTGGTGTAAATAATATGAATCACATGGTTCCCAAATAAAATCAAATATTTTTATGTGTTACTCAAAGAGCATCGCAAACACAATACGGCATAGTAATGTTGTTAATAATTTTAATTTTGAATTATCAAATAATTATTGCAACCATTTTCCATTCAATTTATAAAGCATACTATTAATAGAGTCTTACTAAACCTAGCCAAAAAATAACGGGAATGGAGATTTACGAAAAAATCATGCTATTATTTCTGTGTCGTATTTTATTACATCCCGTATAATTTTCGAAACGATAAATGTGGCAACTTACAAATATTAAGGTCAAATATTATACTAATTTTTGACATAGTACTTGTTAGTTGACCGAGAAGCAATAATAAATAAATAAGAATAGAAGCTTCCTTCACCCATTCTTGCAAATTACAATTGAAAACCTTTGTAATACATACTGTTTTGTGTACATTCCAGGTGTCCAAAATCCTGTCCCGTGTCATTACATATTGTGAATGAATAAAATATATAATTTAATGTTGTGTAAAGCATTCTACGATGTAAGTATATGCTTTCCAAACCGAAAAAAGTGTGTCAGTAAAAAGGCGAAATTCTGTTCGATTGTATTAACGAAATGGGGTCGCTTCAAAGTATGGGCATCACAACAGAAATGCTGTGCAGACGGAATCGTCTGCGGTGAAATTAAGAAAATAAATCATGTAAGAGAGACGGAATAGTTAAAAAGAATGGGTGCAGCGTCTATGAAAGACCAGGTAAGCATGTCACCTTCGGGAACGGATAGGGTGAAGATGGGGAGGGGGGGGAGATAGCTCTGAAACGAGTTTGGTAGGTATCTACCGCTGATGTGGCGGCACGTCCGTATATATTCGGGTGGGGCGGCAGTAAATATGTCAGTATGGTGAACGTTGTCACAGGGATAGGAGGTTCCTTGCTCGGAACACAAGCCGGAGCAGACCGTCCCACCTGATATTGTGGTGGTGCTGGGAGGTGGATATGTTAACATTCACGTGCCTTATTTGGAAATAAACGGTTATTCGTTTTACAAGAGTTGTTTATATCGCGGTTTGCTAGTCCATATAACTTTCGGTGAACAGATACGATACGAGGCCACTAGAACAAAAATTCAACCTATATAACACCCACAACATAATGGATCACATATACAGGGTGTTGAAGTAAAGTAAAAGAAAAAATGTTTAATGTAAATAAAAAAACAGCACAAAACTTTAACTTTAAACAAGTTCGTTGTTATGTACGTAGGTCGCAATTAAAGATGAGCGTAAGCTCGAAAAAAAAATACGACTTTCGGGTTTCCGTTTAAAAAAGAAACTTTACAAAGTTTCATTCGACGCAACATTCGATGATTTAAATCACAGCACGCAGACCCAGTGCACCATTAGATATGTGTCTTTGAACCTTGGCGAATTAACGTTCAGCAACGTTAAATTTAAGACATTGTATTTCAGAATGACGTTTAATATATTTCCCGACAAATCTAAACAAGTAGTTTCGGTCGGTAGATTAAGAAAATATACCAAAATCACCCCTGATAGGTTAGGATAAGTATATTATAGTAAAAATAATTTCAAACCTACAAATGAGATCATCATACCGCCATAAAACCCGTAAAATACTCTCTGATAGAAAACGTAGAATTCGTAAGATTTCAAATTGAGCAGCTCGCTCAGATCGAAAATATTTTTCACGTGCTAAGTTTACGGATTTATGTGTGAGATAATGAAATAATGTTTTCAAAGATAGAATTATGTTTCGTTTACTGTAAAACCTCGCACAATGTCGATATGACGTGTCGTATATATTATGTAGATACTCAGTCATTGCATTGATTAGTTTTATAAGGAAATAAAATAGAATATATATGTGTTAATAGATATTTATGGAATCTTGTCTTGATGATTCCGAAATTACATAAAAAATCATGTTTTTTACTACTTTATGACAGCTTAAAATTATACGTTTTGTATAAGACTACACATGAATGTACAGAATGTCACGAGTGTTTCAAAGCTAGGTTTGAAACACTCTGCTCAGTTTGCTCAACCTACCTCGTTAGGAAATATAGTGATTGTAAGTTTGTATGTTAACGTCGTAATGTTCCTTGAATTTTGTTTAGGTAGAAATAAATTGTTTAAACAGAGTTTTCTCCACTAAAAAAAAGATGAATTTGTTTCTATAAAACTTGGCGAAAACTCAAAATGAATTTGTTATGTAAAGTTAACTTATTTCGTTTTCATTGTTTTGATGTTAAGACGTAGATGCGGACTTAAAGTTTGACGCGTAGGGTCACCCTGTATTATGTATTTATCCCTTGATACGAAAATGTGTATACCCTAAATCTCAACGGATTTAAAAATAAAATGGTGTTATGATTATAAATAATTTATAACATTTTTGTTTTTATATTTTTACTGGGAAAGTAATGGAATTTTATAAAGGGCATTGAAAAGGCTTTTATTAGCAAAAAAATATGGTCCTGTGAAAAGAAAAATAAAATTTTGAAGACCGTAAAAAGGTATTTTTTCCAGAATGTGCAAACTTTTTCTTGCGGATAATATTGATAACATTTTTAAGTGAAAAACTCTTATTGTTTAGTTACAAATATATAAAATTAATGGATCCTTTTGTTTTACATATTTGAATTTGAAAAAAAAAATGTTTCGTTGGACATTTTCCTTGAGAAAGATGTGTAATTTAATTTTGTACCTAAATAACTCTTATAATACATGAGTGGGGTGTGTGTGTCCTCACTACTAAGTCACTCCACTAAGTAATCAAATTTTGCATGGAAAAATATTTATAATTTTCATGAAATGAATTTGTTAAATTATTTTTGATTTTAATATTGTATTACGATAACATTATAATTATTCAACGCCATTTTATGAATATGATAAAAATATACAGATCACTAAGAAGAGTATGTAATAGAACGATATATGATAGAATAAAAAATGAGGACATAGGGAGGGAATGCAAGATGAAGAAGAGTATTATAAATAAAATGAAAGTGAATTCCTTGAGGTGGTTTGGACATATTGAAAGAATGAATGATGTACGACTGACCAAAAAAATATACATGGGTGTAAGAGATGGAGTGAATAGCAGGGGCCGCCCCAGAAAGGGATGGCATGACCATGTGAATGATATTTTGAAAGAAGGAAATATAAGAAGCTTGAATAATCGACGAGCATGTATGAGACGATGCATGGATGTAAAGGAAGCTAAGAATGTATGCAAAAATAGAGGAGTATGGCGCTCGGTTCTCTCTGCTTACCCCGTAAGGAATATGGCGTGATGGTATGAATGTATGTATGTATGTATGATAAAAATATCAAATTTATAGTTCCTGCGCTTGGAGTCACTTTCAAAAATTTAGCAGTTAAAAAACTGATCAAATTTCCTTCAAAATCTAATCTAGTCTAAGCGAGTAGGTATTGGATATACAAATTTGAAAACGTTGAAAAGAATCGAGTGTGCACACACACAAATACACTGTGATGAAACTTTCCGAATAGAATCTCAGAAATTGCGAATTCATGACTCCCCACTCTCCTTGAGGTTGTGAGGAGTACACTTACCTTATCTTCTTCATCGATTATTTAATCTTTCGTCTTCTTCTTTCTCCTTAGCGCTTTTGTCCCGTTTCTATCGGTGTACGCTTTGACCATGATCCTGGAATTGGCGAGTCTGGTTATTACATTAAAGCGACTGCCATCTGACCTTCGTAACCCTTAGAAAGGGGAACCAGTCAAATTGGATCATGGTTACACGTAGCTAGTGATATAAATTCGCACATTGATTTTTTTTGAAAATCCAGAGGTGCGTGCCTCGAACCGTCGACCTCACGCATGTGAGGCAACGACCTTACCGCTGGGCTATCACCGCTCAAACTCCATATTTTATCAAAAATAACAATTTAATTTTTAGTTTTAACGTCGTATTGAAGAATATAATTAATATGAGTTGTTTTGCATAAAAAGCGTCCAAAATTTATTTCAATAAACTCTCAATCACCCTCAAATGTTTTTTTTTAATTTCATAATTTAAATTTCAAAATTGTAAAATGCTGCTAAGATTGAAATTGTCATAAACTAGCAAATGTCATTAAGTGTTAAGTAATCATTGTGTTGCGTATTGAGAAACAACCTTGGTTCTTCCATCCTACCACATTTATTAATATTGTTTATCGTCTTATGCGCACACGGGGAGAGTATAATGCTGTGGATAAGGTAAAACATATTTGCTTGTTGGATATTTATGTAACAACTTCAACGACCCCTATACTATAAAATAAATATATTTTATGATACCTAAAATGCATGTTATAGAATAAAAATGACCTCGTAAGTTGTAATCAGGTTTTTTGCAATTCAACAACGACAGTTTTCAATAAAGGTTTAGAGAACAGACACCCAGACTAAAATGGATCAAATGAAAACCAAACGTTTTCTTTTTGCATCCTTTAAATTAACTTCACTTGTTTATATGTCAAGGAATATTTCAATCGATTATAAACTAACTTTTAGACCAGTAAGAGCTCTGTAACTTTCAGAATTTTTGAATTCCCGATGACATTGCTTGATTCATTTGATATTTTGATAAATATTTTTTATTTCATACCAAGAAAACAATAATGTATTAGCAATATTATTGCATAAGTATTTTTATGAGTTTATTTTTAAAGGAAAAATCTTTGAAAACGTCTTCATTTTTACTATTTATTTTTTCGATAAATTTAATTTTTTTTTGATACTGTTGCTACCTAGCCTAGTTTCACAATTACAAAAGAATATTTGAATATTCACGACGCCAATAACTGCACCCATAATATAATAATAAAAGTAGGTAAAAGTTAATTTTTTTATTTTATTTTTATATTCAAAGAAAAAAATCTAAAAAGAGATAGGGGGGGCAAGTCTGGTTCAACCGGCGAAATCAAAACCCTCACGATTACCCATATCATGGATATAATTATTATATGGAGTTCTATAATACATTTAGATGTCATAGAACTCCATATGATAATTATGTCCATGATATGGGTAATCACTAGGGTTTTGATTTCGCCGGTCGGACCAGACTTGACCCCAATATCTAAAAATAGAAGTGAAGAATTTAGCCCTCAAACAAAAATTTTAAATCTGAAATGAATAATGATTCTGAGTCACACTGAAGTCTAATTTATAGACTTGTCGGCGTGTTATCAAGATAATATCTATGTATACTCTAATAATAACAAACAACATTACAGTAAAAAGAGACACACACCATTCCTTGACAAGTCTTTTTATGTACCTACATTGTTTTTGCATTTGCATTTCTCAATAGATGCCGGCATCATATTAAGCAATTTAGGTACATTATATTCTAACGTTCTCTTACCGTAATATTATTTATTTTCTTCTGCAGTCGTATGTCAGTCTGCATTCCTTGTATGTGTTTTGTGTGTGTGTTTAAGTGTGTACCTACATCTTGTCTTGCTACAACAGTGATTCCATAAATGTTACATTGCTCTTATTAGGTTCCTCTTTAGGACGAAGAGGCAGTCATCCATCAAAATAACTTTTTCGGCTTTTATCGAATTGCATTCAAATGTGGAGTAGGTACGATGGTAAATTGTATTTGTTATAATATTATTAAAATTTCAGAGATCTATAGATTAATGTACAAAATGATAATATTATTATTCATATAACAATTTTCAATGTAAAATTACTGTGAAATAATAATGAAATTGTAGGTAGAATTCACAACAAGACTGGACTACCGCACAGAGTTTATCGTTATTTGGACAGATAGCGCGGCAAACATGAATATTATTAGAATATAAATATATTCACAAATTATTTTGCTTGCAAAAAACCCTTTCGTTATACGGAAATTAATAAATAAATAAAATTATCGATATTATGATATACAGTTTGCAAAGTCAGGCGTACGGTTAAAAACCTTTTTTTATATATTTTTTTATTTCCATAATAATACAAATTCTATTTATATTTAAATATATTTGATATTCAGTACTACAAATAAGATATACATAAGTATACAGATTAATTAATTTTTAATTGTATTTTCTATTTGGATCTGTGAAATGATATACACTGTGGCGAACGCGACGCGCACAGCACGAATACATCCGCCTTTCTGGGAAAATCAGCGAAAGCAACTCTTTTTCTCAAACTATTCCACCGCCACCGAGCAACCCTGCCGATTCAGTTCGATAGAAAATCGTCTATATAACGCCCCAATAGACGAAATATTACCTGATTAACACAAACACCGATCGCTTTCTGATGTTACCTTAATGACGAAGTAAAATTTGAGTAGGTAGGTATATAAATAAATTAAAATGATAACTTCTTTGTTTACACCACTTTTGAGTATTTAATGTTAACCGGTTTCAGAGCTGACTCGCTCCCTCATCCGAACAAACTTATACAAAAGTGGTGTAAACAAAGAAGTTATTATTTTAATTTATTAGTTAAAATGAACCACAAAGTAATAGCTGCAGAGTATCAAGATATAGGTATATAAAGTTTACACAGAAACGTTTGTTGCTTCTTTTCCCGACTAATAAATGATGGCTTTCGTTGAAGCTACAGTGAAGTGCAAAGCGAGAAATTCTATATCTTACGTGTAAATAATTTTATTTCTTAATCATAAAACCATTCAAGATATCTTCTATTTCGTTTTCTCACTTCAGAGAGTCGTGATCCATTGAACCACCAACAGGCAGAACGAATTGTCTTCACTCATGACTGCCCTTCGCAGTTCGCAACACTGTATAAAGATCATCTTTGGTCATTTCCTTAATTTCGTCCATCACCATCGCGCAGGAAAGCTTTCTCTAGTTTTTTTATCTGAAAAAAATCTGTGATAATATTCAGAATTTCAAAATCATGCGCGTTGTTTGATAAGCCGTGTAGACTACAATATACTAGAATTAATTCATGTTTTCCACGCGTTCGTAAGCAGTATAATACAAGGTTTTATGATACCAATATATTTAACAACTCATATCCGCTATATCGCAGAAGTATACCGGCAAAGACGCAGTGAAATGACGCATAGAATACCTAACTCCTTTATACTCCCCACTCCCCCAAATTCATATATATCCCATTATCATTTATCAAATAAAAATACCAATGAAATAATAATTTTCACTTGTCAGCAAATTTACTTTGTGAATTCCATGTTTGAGATAAAACTAATAAGGTACTTATTTCAGCATTATCTTTCCATTTATACGGCGATCGCTTGTGTTAAAAACTAATGTAAAAAAAAAATATAATATGCAATGTTCATTCATATGTACGGACTCGATAACATATTTATCAATATGAATGCAAGTAAAGTTTGGTATTATTGTATTTGCGGTGAAATTCGTTTTTGATTTTACATTTGTGTTTATTCCGTAGCCAGGACGGATATCCGTTTTGTTAATATTTTCGTTGACGTTTCTCAAAATCATAAAACATTAGGGTGGAGATATTTTTTTTTTGTTCACATTAAATATATTGTGTGCAACTATTTCACTGCGACTGTTTCAAAAACAAATAACAAATTCAAAATATGAACACGATATATTTTTATGATTTTTATAGAAGACTAAGGTACATTTCATTTTTTTTTATATCTATCGAAGAAAATGCGATCGAAATAGATGTTTTGTTGCTTCTTCCACCAGCACCCGCTCTGCATATGGGGACTGTAAACGGTCCCATCACAGAACGCTAAGTGAGCGACAAGAAAAAAAATGCTTAGCACGAAAAGTGGCTCGTGGAGCCCTGTAGATTGGCAGTCTCGGCACCATAGTGCAAAAATATCAATCGACGAATGTGAATGGAAAATCGACACCCTTAGACTGTCATTGACTTCAGATATTTTTGAATGAAAAGCATCAGAGGTGTGACCAAGTTCTCCGTAAAAATTAACTAAATGGGAATCTACCAATAGCAAGGAACAATAACTATTCAAAACTTTATAATTTTATAATAAATGTTTTAATGTAGATGAAACAAAACTATATCAATACATACCATCACGCCATGCCACATCTTGACATACATTCAACATTCATGCATCGTCTTCAGTTAGGCAACATCTGTCTTAAGCCTCATTTACTTCTTTGACAACATGTTTATTAAATATAAACACCAAATGGTTCTGAACAATACTAATACAACTATCATTTAATGACAACTTCCACAGATATTACATAGGTTTTCATTTTAAACCAATAAATTAATATCGGTATTACAGATTTTGAAAATTATGTATGCATTTTAACATCAAGAGAAAACCTACAACATTAAAAAAAGGTTGATTAATGAAAGGTATAACTAAATTGAATAATAAACCTGACAATTTAGGTTCGCGTCCACATAAGCGCAGCGTACGGATCGGACGCAGCGACGGACTTTAGTATTCTTTGTATGGGAATGCATATACAAGTGCGTCCATCAGATTGCATCAAGCATCAGATTGTATGTTACTAGGAGACAAAAATCCAATCCGTACGCTGCGTCTGTGTGGACGATAAGCTATATAAAATATCTATCTGATAATACCTGATTTCTTATTTCTCTCCTTATAATAGAAAATGAAGGTTTTGATTCATATGCTTATGCTGACGATCGCCTCATTGTGAAATTCTGCACTGCCGAAAACAGGGATAGTCTTGTGAATGCTACCGTTGGTTGCATTGGAAAAATTGCTGCCTGGATGTCGCTCTACAAGCTAAAATTAAACCCAACGAAAACCGAGTTTATGTGGGTAGTTTCACCGCGACGACAGCATCTCATTGAAAATACTCCGATTAACCTCAATGGAGAAGAACTTACACCATCAAATTTCTAAGCGTCCACCTGGACAACAAACTATCGCTGGACTTGCAAATCTCAAAAACTGTTAGCTCTTGTTTTTTTCATCTGAGGCAATTGAAAAGTATTCGCCGGAGCTTACCCAAAAACGAAGCTAAAACGCTTATAAATGCATTTGTGGTGTCACGTCTAGATTACTGTAATGCTATTTATGCGGGTTTGCCAAAGTATCAGCTTGATAGATTACAAATAGTTTTCAAGGCAGTTGCGAGGTTGATATATGGAGCCGACAAAAGATGTCACATAACACCTCTTCTTAACGAACTGCACTGTTTGAGATGTCCAGAGCGAGTGGATTATAAGGTATGTCTGATGGTGTTTAAAGCTCTGAACGACTTGGCTCCACACTACATTCAGGAATTGTGCCAAAGGAATGTTCTATCGGGGAGGCAGCTTACGCTAAGATCGTCTGAATTACAGAGTACCAACTCTTTAAAAGAATTGAACAGAGTCCATAAGGCGGCTAACTATGATCGCGGTTTTAGTGTGAACGGGCCTTTAAAATGGAATAAATTGCCTCTTGACATACGTGGAGCACAGAGCATTGACACCTTCGTTAAACTTCTTAAGACTGCCTTGTTTCGTAGAGCCAACAAATAAGCTACAGCGCCCTTGGAGTGATCTTGTGTCACTAAACGGCGCTTTATAAATTATTATAATTATTATAGGTACTTTTGTTTTCCTTTCTTCCGTTATATTTATTTTTAAATTTTGTCTTTTCTCCCTCTTCTCTCTGTTATTCCCCCACCTCCACCCGTTCTGCTTATGGGGACTAATAACGGCCCCTTGTAAATCTCTGAAAGAACATATGAAGATTCCGAAGAACTCCAAAACCTTGCAAACACTACACTGAATGTGCCAAAGAGAGCTAATCATGTGGAAACAACTGGCTCAACGGTCAGTGATAGTGAAGATAATAGTGCACCGAATTTAAGACAGAAAATCTTGAAAGCCCTAAAGTTGCTCTTCGTGGCTACAAGGTCCCCCTCTTCTCTCCATCAACTACAAATTATATGTACAAGAAGGTAAATAAATACGTTTCTCAGCTCGTGATACCCTGTTGTCGCTTCAGAAAATACATTCCTACTTAATTTATGTTGAAATTCCTAAAATATATTATTATCAAATATTTTTCAATATAGTTTTGCATATCTGGATTGAAAATACAGAATGAGTCTATAGTATTGCCATTCAGGTCACTTATTTGGATATTTTTACAAGGAAATGAAGGTACCAATAACCAATACACAATTCAAAATTATCAATGGGAAATGATTGATCACTTATTTCTTAACCGTATTGTTGATAATTCCAGAAGACCGTGTCCATATTAGATATGATGCAAATATATATTTTAATTACTGTCTAAACAATCGAACCTTATTATGATATTAATTGAATTGATGCTAATACAGATTCTGGGTCAAGTCATAAATAATATTTTTTCTTGTTCAGTATTGAAAGTTTTGTATAGTCGATTTTATTTGACGTATAAAGCACGTAGAGGGATACAGGAAATAAGTTATTTCGAGACATTCTTAGATATATGGACATTGATTCATGTAGGTAGGTACATTTTTATGATAAAGTTTAAGTTTATTTACTGTGACATCTTTCCAAGGATAAAATCCTTATGCGGATTATTCAGTTGCCATATTTTGATAAGAACTATACCAAAATAACTACACCAAGGAGAGCGATGCCTCCGAACAAATACAGGTTTTATTTAAATAGGTATCTCGGGGGAGATAAAACTTAAATGTATGTCCTTATAGGGTACCACATTACATATTCAATATCGAACAATATGTACAAACAGAAAGTTAGAATATTATCGATTGATAAAAGTTTATAAAAAACATCTTTATCTTTTTTATCTATTTGAACGGGTTTGGCAATATCGTCAATATAAACAGAGCATATGTACGTTTAATATTTTGTTGTTTTCTTCAAAAATGTTCACAAACTGACAGCCACATCATTCGAAATATTTCATGAATTAATGTTGAATTCTCTTAAATTTTTGAGGCAAAGCAATATTGTCTTACAAACCAATGGTTTCTATAATTCGTAAGATGCTTATTTACGGTTATATTATTTTGTAATATTTTTAATTTTATTTTTGTTTGTATATTGATGTGTTGTTCTTGTTTTTCTTGTATTATTTTTATGTTAAATGATGTATGATGTATTTATAATATTCTGATTTGCCTAAATTTATCCGTATGAATTTTAGCATACGAGAAATGTCACAAAGTTGACTGCATTTATACGGGACTCATTACGTCACACCGCGCGGTTAAAATCCTTTTATCCACGGTCGAACGTTGATTAGACGTTTTCGCACTCTGTAACGAATCAGAATAGGACATGTGTGGTTTGTGTAGCAATGCACCCCACTGTTCACGAACTGAAATAAAAACTAATAGTTAATTTTAATTCTTTCAAATAAAAATTCAGCATAAAACCCACAACGCAGAATCGATGTTTTATTCAAGATTGAATCATTAAAAAATACAGCCTATCATTAATTTTGGTTAGAATTTTGTAATAGACAGGCAGGTACTAGAAATAATAAAAGATTTTATTCCAGATGTCGGACGGTTTGAGCCCAAATTTACATGAAAATATTATAATATAAATGTAAAACAATAGAAAGAGATTCACTGAGGTGTATCGAAAACAACAATGGAAATTTGTCAAGGAAGGAACATGAAAAGACACAGAAAAGGAAGAGTAGGACCTTTAAAGATATTAGATGAAGTCGGATTATACACAGAAGATAAACGTGTTATTTTCGAAGCTGAAAATTATTCAAATATACTTACTACATATTATTTTTTTTATCTCTATGTTGGTGCGCGTGGATGTGTTTGGCAGTTGATGAAATACGAGCGCTTTGTGGTAAGTACACGCCTTCACGTAATAATTCAGATTTGGATTTTCGGATGGTACATTTTTTATTTTGTTATTGGTTAAAAGCCGAAAGAAGAACGGTATTTATTTGCCAAAGCAACATAGTCCACATTCAAAATACAATATTATTTTAAAATTAATTAACATTTTTGAAAAAAACATACGATTTGTGACCAACAGTCATGTCTCCGTTACATAAACAAGTATACACTTCAAAAATAGTCCGGGGAACTCTAAATGCTTGCAAACAATGCACTTAGAGTGACGAAGAGAATAAATTATAAGGAATCAGCAGGCTTGCCATTCACTGATTGTGAAGATGAAAGTGCACCGTACTTTGTATATATGTAAAGTCAGCCCCACTCTTAAAACTCGAAGCCGAACCCGATTTCTAATTTTCATTTATAACTTACATACAAACTATCGATTATTCAGATTTTTAACGTTGAGGCTTTGTCAATGATTGATTTTCTTTTCCTATCCATTTTCGTGTCCTTAACATCCTACCTTGTATGCATCTATTTATTTGTTATTCATTGTTTTTTTGTATCCTTATTTTTTTCCCTTTTTATCTTTTTGTACTGATATATGTATATAATTTTCGTTATTTATTTTTTTAAGACCGTTCTTTACTAACTTGTGTCTTACAATCTTGGTTTTGTATTTGTTGATTAATTTTGAGTTTTTATGTTTATCATTAAAAAAATGTACGTAACGTTGAATAAATAAAATAAAAACATACCTACCTACCGTATTATTTAATTACACAGGTAGGTTCTTAGCGAGACGGATCACATAGGGATCGTATTTGCAGTGGAGAGTAAGGTAGCTGATGAAAAGCCCTAATGTTGCTCTTCGTGGCTACAAGGTCCGCATGTCCAATGTTTCCAAAGAAATTCCCTCAGACATCGTTGTATAGTTCTCGTCGAAATGTTGACACGGAGAATTTAGTGCATTCCAATAGGATATGCTCAGAAGTCTCTTCAGTTTGGGCAGTACAAAGGGCCAAATCTTTTTCCTTTTTTATTTAATATAATATGTATTTTTGCGGTAACTTTTTCTATTGTATTTAACAAAATCGTAAAAAAAAACAATTTTCCAAAAAGTGAGAGTAATTCCGTTGGTTTTGCCACCAATGCCATGTGTCTTGTGCAATTTGTACTTCAGTAGCTCTGCTACATATATGGCAACCTTTGCAGACTTGGCGGACGTGACGTACATGGACAAAGTGCGATTCCCGTGGCTGCTAATTTCCTGCTCTGGCTACCGCCCGCATTCTCACGCCAGCCTCGTGGTCACGTCCGGTCATCGTTCAAGAAGAAGTTTTCCGTCCTCTTAGACCAATGGGTCCTATAACGTCCTTCGGCGTAGAAGTAGATCGCGAACTTCATCGTCCTCTATTCTCATGCAATATATTCCGATAAATAATATTTTTTGTATGTATTTCTGAATCTGTATAATCTAATAAACCAGCAATGCAAAGTCCTACTTTACCATTTCATCAATCCTATGAACTATTTCTTGATCTCCAATATATATTGGAGTCAAATCATATTGATAATACTAATAACAAAGTAAACATCTTTAATTGAACACACAACCGATTATATTTAGTCAGCTCCTTCTGATATTATAGGTAAAACATCTATACTTCTTTGTAACCTATGAATATATGTAGGTATGTAAGTGGCGATTCAATGAAAAATTGTCATTTCTTCTGAATAACCAGCCGGGCTACTTGACGTATTATCTTGTCTTAATCTTGAAAATGTATTAATCAGAACTCGTTCATAATTTTATCTTAATTTGCATTCAATCATATAATTTCAAAAAGATCGAAGTTTTGTTTGAAATTGCCGTTATTTTATTTTTTTATGAATAACCATAATATTTTAGTTTATTTTAATCTAAAATACTTCTAAATGCTTAAATTTATCTAAATAAACTTCACTAGTAACCGTGTAGTGCAGTGTAGTTGCAAGTCCAGCAATATTTGTGTGAGAAATAATTTGAAATAATATTTGCATTCTGGAAATCGAGCCCCAGGACGCCGGCATTCAATTCAGACGGACCACCATTGTGAACTTCCACGGTGTATACGAAAATTCATTAAAAGCATTGTAATTTATAAAATTCGAATAATAAAAAAAAATCAACTGTTCTGTATACAAATTAATTGTTTTGGTCAAGCAGCGTATTAAATAGTTATTATTTAATTTAAATTTTGTTTGAAATCGCCATTATCAATTTAAATTTTAATGGGATTTAAATTAAATTTTTAAGCGGAAACGACGCTGAAATCCCTGTTGCGTTGTGTATTATTTATTTACGAGGAAGTATTTTAAATTTTCATTAATGCATTTATAATTTTTCAAAATTTCATTCAGTTGAATATTATAACATTTACCTACTAGGGATCAAAGGGTAACTTTGGCACACTAATGACGGACTATTCGTAATGTTGTCATTCTGATTTGCACATCGTCGAATTAGGTTTAAAAAATTAATATCAGCAACTTTACAGTAAAGCAAAAAAAACTTTCTATAATCCTTTTTACATAACATTAAATACCTATATCTCCTTTTTTTGAAAATAATAAAAACGTGTCAACTCGCGTGGCTTTGTGTTTTTACATTTTTTCAAATTTTAAATTACTTACTTCCGATGGCCATACAACTCCGGTAGAGCTTTAGCCTCCTGAAATATAGCTTTCCAAGCCTTCCTGTCAGCAGTGGACTCCCAGTCATCACAAGCATTCAACACGTTCAGATCTCGGGTAACATTGTCCATCAATCTCTGACTTGATCTTCCCAGGGGTCTCTTGCCCACAGGATAATTTTGCAGGATACGTTTTGTGACTCTTTCTTCCCCTGATCTGACAACATGTCCAATCCAAGCTAATCTTCTGAACCTGATTTCGCTGATGATTAAAGGTTGTCCTGTCAATGCACGAATTTCCTCATTGCTTCGTGGTCTCCAGGTACCTGCCGCAATTCCTGGCCTTGGGTCTAATATTTTACGCAATTTAAAATTACAAGAATGTTATTATAAGTTTTATACTTTACTGTAATTTTGCCGATATTGACATAAGCGGTGTAAGATTTAATGCGGCGACAGGCAGTCCCAACTCAAATTGCCATGAAAACAGTTCCGCATAAATATGTGCAAATCAGGGAGGCAAGTCTGGTCCAACTGGCGAAATCAAAACCCTCGTGAATACTCATATAATGGATATAATTATCATATAGAGTTCTATGACATTTTTAGATATTATAGAACTCCATATTATAATAATTGTATCCATGATATGAGTAATCGTGAGGGTTTTGATTTCGCCGGTTGGACCAGACTTTCTCCCCAGAATGGCAATCTTACGAGATCTTCTTTATTTATATGTAAGCAGATTATCCTTATTTATCTTGAATATTTTTCGTTTGTCCACAAATCAACATATTATATTATACATTGTTCTGTTATTTATTTCATGCATCTTTTTGTTAATAATATAAACAAATACATATATTGCGCACTGGCGGGTTTATTCACCTTTCATCTTTCTTATCAGATGTTTAAAATCATCCATAAAAGAAAGCCCGAATAGCTATTTACTAAACTTAACTACTGGAGCCAGAAAAATCCTTTTGATTGTTCCCAGTCATAGAAGGGTAGCGTTTGAAGACATATTTTGGCTGCAACTGAATGCTGGAATGGCCTGCCTCCTCCAGTTAAAGCAGTGGAACGGTTAAATGTTTTTAAAAAATAATAAATATCGATGCATACTATACTTCTACCGAATATTTTTAATCGTTGTGCATGCATGCCATATGTATTTTTTTTTTGTAATGGGATCATGCTGAAAATCAGCTGCTGGGGGTTTGTCCTTAGCTGAGCATGCTACATAGCTGAGCATGGTCCTTTTGAGATGGTAAGTATTTTTTTTGTCATCGAACTGATACTCGTTGTCTCAATAAATGTATTATTACTATCATAACCATTAGTTAGGCAATTTATTACAAAATAGATGTACTCTAACATACTCTTCTTTGTGTATTTATTTTTAATTCTGCTTTCATGCGTTTTTGCCAAGTCCAGGTACTTCTAGCATGCGTTTGAATATATTATTGAAATACACGAATTGGAATATTCGATTGTGTTGTGAAAAAAAATGAAATGTAAATAGTACCTATGTGAATAATCACATTTCACCATCGTATGCCCATGTCAAATTGTAAAACAAATTTGAATTACTCTATCAATAGTGTTATTAAATCAATATTTGATTATATACAACTACTGTTTCGGCATTGTTCAAATAATTAACTCGCAACAATAATAATAATATGTTAATTCAGTCGTGTGTGAGCTGTATGAGTTTATGCGAATCAACATACATACAATGGGAATTCAAAATGACAGTCTAAACCACGATGCGCCATCGCAGATAAATGCATTTGTTGCATTGAAACTAATTGTCGTGTGTAATTGCTTTCATTGGTAAAATTAAAATGAATATCCAATTGGTGTTTTGTATGGCATGGTACGTTAATCCTTTTGGCTTCATTATAGCACTATTAATTCATGGACTGCGTGATTTATGGTACCTACTTTTCTACAACGTCCATGAGCAATGAGCAATATATATATACAATGTTTGTTATTTATTTTCTTTTAAGTATATCTTTATTTTTATTTTTTTTTTTTCAATATTGGACACTGTCACTTCGTGGTAGAACTCCATAATTAATTAAAACTATGAAAAAAAATTTTATGTTTAATTTTACGTTCTACTTAAATTTTTTCGCAAACGCGACTCCCATTCACCGGTATCGCTCTATGATGAGCATCGTCAGAACCCAGCAGCCCCAGCGATTTTTATTATTTTTTGTTAATGTTTTAATTTAAATTAAACTATATTGGGAAATCGTCAAACAAAATTGGAAATATTTTGAGAAAAAACAATAAAAACATTGCATTTTATAATGACAATACACTAGGTAAATTCTTAAATAACAGTAAAGATAAAATCGATAAATTAAACCGTAGTGGTGTTTACTCTCTTACATGCAATACATGCTCAGGTATACATATATGTTGGTCAAACGGGTAGATCTTTAAATACACGCCTTAAAGAACATCTTGCATGTTTCCGTTTGAAAAAAGACACTTCGAACTTTGCGACACATTTACTTGAGAGTGAGCATTCGTTTAACTCACAAACTGGGATAAATCTTATACATAGTTTAAGAAAAGGTAAAAAATTAGACAAACTAGAAATATTAGAGATAAATAGAGTAAAATGTAACAGCAACGTTCCTTTGATTAACGCACAAATAGATTTTAATACTTCTCCATTATTATTACCATTAGAATAGTTAATGTCGGGTTTTTCTGTTGGCCATTATTCAATATAATTGCTGTCCTTTTAATACAATATTTGTATATTCATTCTTTCACTTCAATTTTATTTTTATTATACCTGCATACATATTTACCTTAATGTCTTTCGGGTATTTAATTTTTCTTAGAATTGCCCCCTTCCATATCTATTGTTGTTATCCTCTTTGTGAATCTATATATGGATGGTCTTCATCATTATTGTTCACCATTCTGACGATGCTCATCATAGAGCGATACCGGTGAATGGGAGTCGCGTTTGCGAAAAAATTTAAGTAGAACGTAAAATTATATATAAAAAAAAAAAAATTCATAGTTTTAATTAATATATTTATTTCACAAAACTAATATAATTTTTTTTTTGTTTCAGGTAAGGAAAATTTATCATAATAATAATAGTCTTATAGAAAGGAACGTCGAAAAACAATTCATTTTTAATGGCTGCTTATTTTATATTTCCTTCCTTATTGAATGGTGGTATGAAAAAGGTATGTCTGGCACTTGGGAGTGGTTGCCAGTGGTTTACCAGTGCGCCTACTCTTTCTATAGGTTGTTATTTCAGATTTTAGTCAATTTTCATACAATAATCTTACAAAGTTCATTTTTATCTTTTTAAGTCCTTTTTGTGCTCGAATACCTACCATCCATCTGATTTCAATGAAACTTGGTGATTTGCTCAGCGCATACCTGGGAATGTTTCTTCTTCTTTTTTACTTATTTCATTAGCACTAAGTACTTTTTTTACAAACGGACGGTTTTTATAGGTACAAATAACATATAAGTTCACATTATATTGACATAATGTTAAAATCTGCAATGTTCACCTATAAGAGGATGCGCACTGGAAAACGCAACCACTCACAGGTACTTGGCATATATTTTTTATACCTATATTCAATATGAAATATAATATAAAAAAACTAGCTATTTAAAAATGATTCATTGAAAACGTTGCTATCTCAGACTATACATAAGTATATACCCAAAAGATTGAAGATTGCATCTACATATCTCTTTACTACATGAAGCAATAAGACTAAGTGTATGTTACATATTTATTTTTCTTTAATGTTATATTTTTGAGTTACAAAATGTCTTATTGTTGAGAAAGAAAAATCCATTTGTTTGTGAAACTGCCAAGAGTTTATGTAATTATGATTATCATAATAATATATAAAATTTCGTACAAACCGAGGCTTAGTATTGGCTTGTTCAATTATAAAAAAAATTCGATGTATATTATTTGAGAATGTTAAAAGTTTAAAGCATCATAAATATTCATAATAATAATTAAAACGTTCCCTGTTCTTGTTGAGTACCAAGTATGTATAGAGTCCTACCTAACAATGTTACGCTGATTGAATGAATATTCAACCTTCTGAGTGCATTCTGATTTTATAATAAATTGTATAAAACTCTTGTTATGTTTTTGCATTCGCTCGTTCCATCTTCAGTATTTTAATAGTCAATTAGCGAATCATTCAAATGTCCCCAGAAGCTAAATATTCAATTTTTTGTTCAACCGGCTCTAACTGCATGGAAACTCATCGATTTTTGGCAAAAAAAATGTACCGAATTGAATTACGCGAGGATAAAAATTGTAAAGTGCCAGCTAGTTTGATTGGTGTTGGTTGCGGAAAATACGATGTTCGGTTACCGGAATCTGAATAAAGTATTACATATATTCAAGTTATTTTAGTATTTCAACTAGCTGCTAATTGCTATCAGAGGATTCTGAAGTATTTTAGCCACATAGCGAAAATTAAAGAGTAATAATATGTCGACCCCAGTCTTACAGACTTTCAGACGATGGACCTCAGACTAAATGTACCTTTGTGACATAATAAAGTCCAATATTGACTGAACAGACCTTCTGAAAATTATTAACTTCAATATACTTACCAAGATACCAAACAGACGAACGAGGCACACCTCAACGTTCATTTTGGATAAAAAATAACACTAATGCCTCTCAGAATTCGCCATTGTACCGATGCCTTTCCACATATAATAATTTGGAAAGGATCAGGTCCGTGGACATATTCTGTATGTCCAGGACCCTTTTTAAGAGTCACGTTAGACAGGAATAATTAATTGTTTTGTTCTTTATACTTTGCTGCTATTGCTTTGTGGCACATTTTAACTAATATAATTTGCGAATTGACACCAGCATTTGTGGATTGGCTCGGAGCCCTCGACGTGAATGTGTGATTGATATATCGTGCTGTTTTGTGTTTGCCTGCTGTCTGTGCTGTGTTTTGTTCATTTTGACTAACATTTGATTCACTAGTATCATACGATAAATAAATAACTAATATAATTAAATAAAATCTCTTAGTTTTTAGCCACGTTGAGTATATTTATATGTCAACTAGTTTCGGAGACGTAACCGCTCCTTCGTCCGGACAAAATTATACTAAACTTAGATCTATGTACATAATGTGACCCGTGTGCCTAAATTATGTATCGGTAAGTTGATGGGCGGAGCTTACATTATTGAAATAATGTAAGCTCCGCCCATCAACTTACCGATACATAATTTAGGCACACGGGTCACATTATGTACATAGTATCTAAGTTTAGTATAAGTTTGTCCGGACGAAGGAGCGGTTACGTCTCCGAAACTAGTTGACATATAAATATACTCAACGTGGTTAACAACTAAGAGATTTTATTTAATTATATTAATTGTTTTGTTTATAGCAGTGAGAACATGCGACATGGAATCAAAGGTGGGCGATAAAGATTATTTGTTAAAAAATATTATTGTACGTTGCGTTGTACGAGCGGCATATGACCCAGCGGTGATGGCGGGGGGCCTATCCTCCTCAAAGTACTCATGTAGGTGATTCCAGAGGAATCTCACCACGCATTGACAGTAAATTACAGTTCTTCGATTTCCACGCCAAGTGCGATGTGGGCTGAATCATCGCCGCTTGTGACGAGTCACCGTCAAGAGGACATTAAGGCGTCCGCCCTGCTCTTCCAAGAGTTAAAGGGGGAACCGACCTTTTGCCCATAGTCCTAGGATAGGGCTGCGGCCACCCCTAACTAGGCCTGTAAGGCCACAACCTATAGAAAAAAGGTGGAAAAAGTTGAAGGAGACCAGCTGTGGAAAGATAGGTGAGAATAATAAGAAACGAGTACTAGGCAAAAAAAATAGTTTAATTTTTGAGGCAATTTTTTACGTGGTGACCAAATAAAAAGAATAACTGCCTCTTTGAGTAGCTTTGGATTTAAGAAAGGCATAATACAAAAGTACCCGGAGAATTTTCATCTGAGAGGCAACGATGGCTTTTTACATAGATGGTCACGACCTTCAACGATAAAGAGCACGAATAAGGAGAAGTAACCATTCCTCAACCGATGGATACATACAGGCTTCTTTTAAAGCAATGTTGAGGAATATGCTTCTAGTGTTGAAAACATAATTCGAGGGCTTGTTCTCTTTTTCAACATTTTTATGACGACGATTGTTATTTTACTTACTTGTTAATGACGACGATTGTTATTTTACTTACTTGTTTATGACGATGATTGTTATTTTATTTTCTTGTTTATAATGACTCCGAGTGCTTTTATTAAGAACTAATGGATGGAAGAAGTAAAGTAAAGACAATAAAAAGTATTAAAGATATCATAATTTCAAAATTGAAATTAAATTCATGAAGTAATTGGTTATAATTACACTTCTTGTTTCTATTGTATTTCTGCGACGGGGAAACATTACCGATTGGCAGAACGGGTGGTAAAAAAGAAAAATAAATAGATTTGCTCATAACTATCTCGTGTCGATAATCCTGTTGAGGAATATCTTTGTATCACGAGTTGTGTATTATTTTTAAACGTGGCATTTCTTACAATACTCTACCTGGCTTAGAAACACAATACGTCGCGTCGGTAATAACAAAAAATGGCCTTCTGTAATAATTTCCTATTGTATTTGCCTAAATAAAGAGTCTTAGTTTATTCAGTCAACCCCTCCCTTCCATGGCTGTTTAAGGGGTGGATAGACTGCTTCCTCGAGGAAAAAAAATATATAAAAATCGAAATGCTCCATTTTTAAAAGATGACTCCATCACGCGATCCGCCAGTCGTCTTCGGAAACGCGCAACAAATCAGTTTCGACTAGCTTCGTGCTTTTTCCAGCGCACGAACACAGCGAAGCTTTTAGAAATTTCACACAGAGGGCAGCTCGTTCAGTCTCGTTTCTGAGTTTCTCATAAATAAGTAGATTTTCAGTGATGTGCATGAAATTGATTTTGAATTTGACTACACATATAATACGTTTATATAAAAACATCTTCTTCCTTGACTTCAATCTTGCAGATTGATTGACAGCAAAGCGATGAATTTCTTCCTTAACTCCGATTGATCTTCAGTCATTCTCCTTGACTTTGTGCAGGAGTAACACTTCATGTCGTGGCACACCTGTTCTAGATAGGTTCTCTCGGAATAAACTAAATATATTTTCTTTTATAATGACTATATTTTCACTTTTTCGTATTTTGTTATCAAATACCTAATTAAATGTCTGTTATGATTTAGTTTTCATATTGTACAGCTTTTACATATAAAATGTGGCATAATTCTGCTTTCATTGGAATAATTTTACTAACTAAACTGTAAGTCAATTAGTTATTAAATAATTCAATGAAAGCAGAATAGATCAATTTCTCGACTGAATTGAAAATAGAAGCCAAATAACTAACTACGGTAGTTGATAAGATAAAAATTAAAATAGAAATGGAAAATGTAGAAATTGCAATATAATTGATATGTGTTGATGTCACAATTCGCTCACTCCATTCCTGTTTCAGCATCTTCTGTACTTAAAATTTCCCGTTATAAATCGTCTAAAAATAGACGCGCGAAATGTTCAAAGTTTGATACGGAGGCGCGAGAATATTAAAGTTTAGACGAAATTGTTCCTGAAGGCTTCAAAAGAACTAATCCTTTTAATAGTTAACGATCTACAGACTTAAACACGTCATACATTATTTAACAGTTTGTTAATGATACATGTTCCCATTGAATGGCAGACTGGAAACTTCAAAGATTCAGGCTGTTTTTTTTTTTCTTCAATACAGTTTGAATTTTCATCGTTCATGACGACGGCACGGAAATTGTATGCGAGGAAGTGAAATGAAAAACTTCATAGATGGCAGTGCAGCTAGATAAAATTTATGAAAACAATTATAAACTTGTCAAAACAATCTAAAATACGGGTATTTCATAAACTTTCAGAACTATTAAACTGACGATATCTTATTTTCCTAAGTATTTTTTGGTCATTTCTAAAGACTTAACAGTCATCGGATATTTTTTATTGCAAATGTAAAGTACAAATTTTAAGTTCATGACTTTTCCATAGACAATAGATTATTTATTTTTCGTAGTTAAATCTATTTATTTATTTAATATACAGAGACACCAACAGAATACTAAACAACACAAACAAAGAAATCATGATACAAAAACATAAGAATCTCCAGTGCTCCAATAACAGGTATCTCCCGCATGGCAGATATATCTATCAATACTTATATCTCATATTTTGCTCATGGTTCAAACAAATGTATCTTTTATTAAGTGAACACTCTGTTTGCTTATTATTATTACTCAATAATACCATTTTCTTACACAATTCAATTTCTCATGTAAAATTTTTCTCACGAATTTGTAAAAACATAAATTAAGAAAAACTCATAAGTAGGTACCGAATTGAAAACAGATTAATAATAACGAATATAACATAATAAAACTTCGAATCTATACCATACATAGTTGCATATATAGTATGTAAAAAGCAGCTTAACTTCAAATATTACTATAATTTAAGTACACAAACAAATATTTTTTTCTACTTTCAGACTGTCCCTATGAAAAATATAACTGCGGTTACATTTTTATGTCCGACATCAAAGCGTGAATTTTCATGTCGGTGGCATTATATTATTTTTTCTTCAGGAAACACAATAAAATTTTAAACAACTATCAAGTTGATTACGGGGTTGTAGGGTGGAATAAAAGGGGTAAGTATGGAGGTAGAGGCGGCGGGTTTGAATGAAACAAAGAAAATTAAAAAAAAAATACGTAACGGCAGTCAAATTATACATTCTTAAGTGGCAGGAACATTAATTAACCAACGTTGATTGATGCAAATGGGGTAAGAAATAATATACAACCTACAACGTAAAAGACAGGCCGAGAAAGCTCTGCATCTCGCTCCGTCGAAGACATTCCCAAATACACAAAAAAGGGAAGGAAATATTATTATTGTCTGTACAGTTTGGTCCGTCGGGAATAATTGTGAGCACACGAAATGAAAGTTGAAACGTGGAAAAGGGTTGTAGTCTTGTATTTATGAAGGATGATATTTAAAATGTTCATCCTGATACATTTTTACTCGGAGAAAAGAATTTCTATTTCGTTTCAGAGTGTTGATTAATAGTTTGAAGCTTAAGCTGTTGTTACATCGGAGGCGGTGGTGGTAGGCGTATCATTAGGCCGCCTTGTCTGACGGTGCCAATTATAAATATTACTGAACCATAATTACCTCATATTTTATGGAAGGAAAAAATATGAATCTGAGAGAAAATGAGAAAAAAAAATCGACGCGATAATATATAACAAAACCTCAAAAATAATGACAAATGTATATAAGTTAGTAATGGAAAATCATATACAAAATATACTTCTAGGGCAACTAAACGGGTACCATGTTAAATAACAATTTAGCACGCACCCAATAACAAGATGCCACATCTGGAGACTAACGATATTAGTCGTCTCTCATATCCAGACTTAAAAAACAACTAATAATTGAATATTTTTATTATTGCATATGCGCAAACATTGGATTTTTTCCCTGTCGGGAGTCAAAGATGTTTTTTAACAGATTTTTAAATTATCTCAATAGAGACGAAGTTGGAATATTTACTGTAAGAGAACCGGGAAATCAAGGCACCTACAGGGCTTACGACCTGTCATCGGCTGGTTTACGTGATCACTTTATGCGCATGCGCAACTTTCACCAATTATGCCTTTTTAATGAGATCCCTATCAATTCAATTTTGAAAGTTCTATACATATTGTAATACTGAAATTCTTATCGCTTGGAAATAAGGAATTTTTACTACAGCCATCTATGTGTGAAATTATGAACAACATTCTTATTATTTTTATTTATTTTTGTTGCTCTCATTATTTAAAAAAAAAACAATTCTCTCAATAGATGGCGTTACAAGCGAAAAGAATTTCAGTATTACAATATGTTTAGAACTTTCAAAATTGAATTGATAGGGATCTCATTAAAAAGGCATAATTGGTGAAAGTTGCGCAAGCGCATAAAGTGATCACGTAAACCAGCCGATGACAGGCCGTAAGCCCTGTAGGTGCCTTGATTTCCCGGTTCTCCTACATTAAATATTCCAACTTCGTCTCTATTGAGATAATTAAAAAATCTGGTAAAAAAAACTAATAATTGTGTCTCCATCAGGAATCGAGTCCGGCACCTTTGGATCAGCACTCACATACCCAACCAACTGAGTCATGAATGCCGAATTTTTAATAATTCTTCGTTTAATGTTAACGTGGAGAGGATTTCGCAGTCTCCTACCCCACTCCATTGGGAATGTTGAAGCGGCTGCCGGTCAGACGACACCATGAACTAATATCAGGTATATTTCATACCACTACCCTCAAGAGGCCAACCTCAATCGCGGGAGACCGCCAAATTGAAGCTTGGATTAAGGTCCCCGCCAATCGAACTTGGATTAAGTTAGGTAAACGTAGTCTAAATCCGTATTAAAATTAATACAATATAAAAAAAATGTCCACAAATTCGATTATTTTAACCACCAAACGTGTCTCGACATTATCATGGCCTTAAAGAAACTGAATTAAAAAAAAACAATTTATCCAGACACTTGTCCTAACTTTTTAGACTGGATAGATTGGACAATTTGATTGAAGGCACCGTTGATTTGCTATAAAATCACCACGATAAAACTAAAAAAATATGAAATGAAATAAAAATACACAAACCTTTGGAAGCTTTCTTATGGGGAGATATACTGGTCTATCGTAGAACTCTCACACAAATATGAAAGATCACACAATGAACGATAATAATAATTCCAAAAACTCTTAAAACCTCGACACACTGCATTTTTGAATGCTTTAAAGAGCTGGTTGTTAGGAAACAGTAAAAACTAACAAACTACAAATAATTTCTGCCCAACTAACTTTTGAATTACGGGTCATTGATAAGGTATATCGATACCTCTTTAATATTAATCATAAATATTGGTATCCTTAAATATACGGTATAGTAATGATCATTAACAAAAAACTTGATTAACACAAAATTATATTGGAAAAGATGTTTTCTTATGATTTACTTTTCTATAACTTAGCTGCAAGGGGTTACTGCTTCGTATAATTTTTGTTGTATCCGTTTCTGCTTTTGTTATCATCGAATCACGTAAAAGTTCTTCTATTATCCAATGTTATTTTTAATTCGTATTTCAATAAACGGCATCGTTTCAATATCGAAAAGTTTCCCCAACTTTCTATATCAAAAATGGACAGATAGATTAAAAACAGAAGAATAAAATTCTCGGCTATATTGTCTCTGTAATACATTTTCTCTCAGACGATAATATTAAAAGTTCATTCCAACGGAGTAGAAATAATGAGGTTATGAATTATTATATTTCGACAATGAGCTCGATTGAATCGGAAGTCGTCTTATGGGTGGGTATCCGAGACGGGGGGAATTGGTTTACTATCCGTTTAGGAATACGATAGTTGGGGGGTGGGGTGGCATTGCCTAGTCTATTCGATACCCGACGGCCGATACAATATGATTCCCCTAATTAGGGTGCCAGGAAGCTCCCATTATCCGGTAATCCTTAAAGAGTAATGAACCAAAATCCCTTCAGGTTATGAAGACGTCCCTATAAACGTGTTCCGGTACCGTCGTAATCAAACTAGTAAACATTCGCAAAATAAATTCGCATATTATTTCAGTTTGGAAACATTGACGATATAGAAGGGTTTTTTATAAAAAAAATGATAAACGTGAATTGATAACAAATTCTTGTGTAAATTGAAATATTTGAATTAAAATGCTTACTTACTGGAGTTTATCTGTATTGATGCATAAGGTATTCTCTTGGACTCTGTGCAACTAAAGAATTATTTTGCCCCGCGGCTATTAGTACCTAATGAAAAAGTATGTACCCGAGAAAAAATAAGTGAAAATCCTATAAATCCATAGTGTGATCGGCTTTGATAGCTTTGTTCTTTTTGTAAGTTAATTGAAAAAAAGTGAAAAACTGTTAAATAATATTTTTTTAATTTTGTTAAAAATATTGTAAACCAATCGTATAAATTATTTGTAATAAACAAATGGTGAAAACATTAAATAAACCGACTAATTTGTGTTCAGCGTAAGTCTAATTACGTGAATCGTCTTGCGCTAATCGTCGTGCGGCGGCAATTGATGAGCGGGTAACGTCCAGCACATGTACTTATATGCGGCGATCATATCGGCGGTAGGCACCAGTGCCTCTCATATCTAATAACGCTAAACTTTGACGTTGCACGCGGCCGCCATTTTCCAACATTATGCCCGGCCGTCCGGAAAATCGAACGCTCTTTAATAATTTCATTTCGTTGCAATTTGGCCGCGGTCAGCCATGCATTGTGGACGTTCTACTGGTTATTGTTAAAGTATTTCTCCATTTTTGCAATATCTTTTGTCGACTGGCAGAACTTCAAAGGATTACCTATCCGTCAAAGGAGGGGTGAGAAGAGGGGTGCCTACCCTGGTAGGGGAGGACGGGGGTTGTCGTGGGCCTCACTAATGGTTCGTTCTTTCCTTTCTTCGTTTCAATTTTTCACAATAATGCACTTTATTACACTGTATCATATTATATTTACAAAAGCTTTCCTCTTTCTTCTAACCCAATAATTTTACTGCAAAGATTTTATATTCCTATCTTGTTTATCAAAATTGGTTTAGAATTGGTTTGTCGGCCTTCGTGTCTCAGTTGGTTAGATATCTAAGTCCTGAACCAAAGGTGCCGGGTCGATTCCCGGTGAAGACACAGTTTTTGAATTGTGTTTTCAGTCTGGATCAGTGAGACGATAAATATCGTAAGTATCCAGAATGAGGCAACTTGTTATTTGGTGCATGTTATATTAATATTTGACATGATACCTGTTATATAGTTGCTCGAGAAGCAATATTAAATAAATAAATAAATAATTCAGCAAAGTTTCCATAAATGGTTTACAATAAGATTCTTTATGAAGAAAAAGGACATAAATATAATCGTCCGTCGTTTATATTTATGTTTGGATAGTATAAAAATGTCACCTTAATGAGAGTTATCATTTCCAATATTATGGAGACGGCTGACTAGCGAGTGATATTCTGTTTGTGTACGCGTATTTTTTATATTTAAAAAAAAATGTGACGTGATGTTGGTGACTATATTGTTTTGTGCTATTAAATGATAATTCCGAGATCCCAACGTAGCGGGCGTTGCCATCTAGTTGATCAATTAACGAAATAAAAGTCGATACTCACTTTAACGTACCTACGTGTCGTTAAATAAAAACCCTATCCCCAACAGTTGGTCTCATTGAAAAATACAAAAAAGAGTCCCTTTACGAATTCATAAAGAATAATAACGAACGTAATAAAAAAATAAACCGGCTGAGTTTATGCTTAATTTATTTTGATCGATGACTGCATCCATTTCCCGGGGAGAGTGAAATAATATTACAAAATATGGTCGGTGGAGTAAGGGTGCCAGCGCCGGTTAATACCGACCTGACTAACCGGGCTGGCACGCTGAACGTTAACGGTTTATGATGATAGCGGTTAGTCGAGTGGCCATGCCGAGTGCGTCCGAACGACATAACGTTCCGAACGAGATTTCGTGAAAAAAAAAACGTGTGGATTGTGACCAACACAATACTTTCCACAGCGTTCCTAGTATACGCTTTTTCATTTAAACATTGAAAATTCAACAAAGATTTTACCTATCTAGGTATGTAGGTAGATATCTACATTTCAAACAATTCAATGTAATTTGATTTGCATACACAAGTCTCCATGATTTATATGCTTTTGTCCCCATATTGTTTCAAGAACGCATTCAAAACCGAATTATGTAAAAAGTGGATGAAATTACAGACATAACTTTAATCAATTAACAAAGTACTTTAAGTTAACTTACAACTGTGGAAAACACTAAACTCTGAATTAAATTTTCAGTGTAGGTACACTTTATTTTTTTCATTATATGTATAAATATGCATTATTAAAAAAATGAAAAGCTCAATTTTCCAGAACTTAAAAGTTTTTACTTATAAAATAATATTATCATGGAGAAGAAATTGACGGACGTCTACATAAATCTTATCAGCTCAAAGTTTTTTTTTATTTGAAAAATATAAAACAATATATTAGGTAAAAATTGTTTATGAGTCACGCCAAGTCTAATTTATGGGCTTGTCGATCTGTTCTCAAGACAATATCTATACAGTAAATAATAACAAACAACTTTAGAGTAAAAAAAAACAAAGATTGTCGCCCAAAATATACACTTCTTACCTTGCTCCAAAACTCATATTTTTACTATTGTATATAAAAAAGGGAAAAAATTAGCTCATGGATATATGAAGTAATATTTTATTTCATACAAATCGCCTGTAAAATAATAAGCAAATCATGATTTCTATCATCAAATCTCTTGACTTAGTTCTGACGAAACCACTACAGAAGTAATACTTTTTTAATAGAAAATAATCATCGAATTCGGACGACGTAACAAAGAATTATCGATAATTTGGCGAATTTTAGTTTTTGATTTTATGAATCAGCTATCATCAAATCATGACCAAATTAGTATGAAAAACATCGGAAGATATCCCCTTTCTAATAAAAAAAAATTGAAATCTGACATCGCAGAAAAAATATATCGATGGACATTTACATATTAAAAAATATTCGATTTTCATACACATTGGTACAAATAGGTAAGCAAGCCAAAAATGAAATAATATTTCTGGCGCAGTTAAGGGGTGACATCTGTGCAAGACACCGTCACCTCATATATAAGGACTGTTGCTTTCATTGTTTACAAATAAACTCAATAGATGGCGTTACAAAAAAGGTTTCTTAGTTACTTCATAGATGGCAATAGTATAATTCCTTATTTTCAGATGAATTGTCATACATTATTCAAATATATAGAACTTTCAAAAATTACATTGAAAAGGGAACTCATTAAGAAGGTGAACGTTGCGCAAGCGCATAAAGTGATCACGTAAACAAGCTGATGACAGATCATAAGCCCTGTAGGTTACCTTGAGGTTCTGGTTCTATTATAACATTGGGATGTTAAAAAGTTTGTCAATTTAAAGAAATCAAGTCGGTTAAAAATATGCTTGAAAATTGTAAAACCATAACTCTCCATATCACATTCAAAGTAGCGGAGAGTATGTATAAAAACCGGAGATAAAAATGAGACTGTATTAATTCTGTAATGCGCAATCAAGCCAGCCGAGCTTGAATAATGGTATTTGAATCTAATCGCCGTGCACTGACACGATTATAACCACATTATACTCTTGACTATATGGAAAACAAATCAATTTAATCGTTTCGAGCGGCTTACGTTTGGTCGCACGCTAAATTGTCCGCTAAGTATTCTTGGTATGTATATGTTCCGTTTTATCGAAACCCGCCCTGGGACCTTTTTCACAAATTATTACAATTTTAATCGCGTAATTTTAATACGGGCCATATCAGCGTGAATTGTACGCCGCCGCCGTAAAGGGATCAAAATTAAAGATAGTATATTGGTAAAATATTATCAACATGGGGGATATTAGGAAAATAAAAATGATTGAAATTAGTAGTTTTTCGTTACCGCTATTGAGGCTATACAGCAGCTTTTTTTATCAACGATAATTTCATATGGTTGCCATTCCTAATTATTATTTTTTCTTCCGGGTTGATTCCCGGTAGTACCTAGGATTGAAGCGATGTCGTCACTAAATTTAATATTTACAAAAATTCTTAAAAAAAAGTTTGAGATATATTATTCTATTATAATGAGTAGAGTTTCACAGAAAATCAAATTATCTAGTTGGGATATTTTTTTTTTTTTTGAAATAATGGCATTTAAGGGGGGGACTGCTGCCAACGTACCTATTTTTCAATTTGATATACCATCATTATTTCTTATCAAATCGTTTTGAAAAAAATAATTTAGATAGTTTGGGTATTCATAAAGAAAAATTTATCTTTACTTTTTGATAATGTTCTGTATAAATTCTTGTAGAAAAATAATGGCATACCCCGATTTTAAACGTTTATCTTATATTTTTAATGAAATATAAGACGTAGTTCAACGTATTTTTTTTTAATTAAAGAAGACAAAAATATCTAGAAAAATACGATGTGACGTTGCATTAATGCTTCAGGTTTAGAAAATAAACCTAAAAAATCTTTATTTTCCATTCAGCGCCATTGCGAAACATAAGTTTTTTGGTTTATTAACTTAACCTAATGCATTAATGCAACATTACATCGTATTTTTCCAGATATTTTGATCTCCTTTAATGTATAAAAAAATATAATGCTCTATACCTTATTGTTTTTTAGAAATTTAAGATAAATGTCAAAAATTGGGGTATGCTTATTATTTTCCTACAAGAATACATACGGAACATAATTAAAAAAGTAAGGTATATTTTTATTAATCAATATCCAAATTAACTAGGTTATTTTTTTTAAAATGATTCGTTTTAAAGTAATGACGCAAATTCAAATTGAAAAAATAGGTACGTTGGCAAAAGTCCCCCCCTTAAATAATTGTCATAAAAAATGTTTACATGATAATAAAATGAAATTTTGAGAAACTCTATAACTTCTCTACAAAAAAAATTGAGTACATTAATCTTTTCTTTTAAATTCGAAGTATGAATGTTTTGTTAAACTTCAGAAATAATTTTGGGCTCTGTGCATCAAGCAGATCAAAATTCATAGGGACACACACACACACACAAATAGACAGACACACTAATAAAAGACAAATTTTTAAATCTCATTACCCAATATAATCGCTCATTTTGAAAAATCACCTTTTTATCACGACCACCATATTAGTTTTTCATATTTTCAAAAAAAAACAATAAGTTTCAATTATTTAGAAATTACGCATATAGAAAAGTCAAAAAAGGACAAGAAGAATATAAAAATCACCATTACATAAATTATGGGCACTAAATTGTTTTCTTATATTTTCAAATAAAATACAACAATCCTTCAAATATTTGTAAAGCAACATTCTTTAATTAATATTAATAGATACTCAACTTGAGAAGTAAAAAAAAAATTTTAGTCACCTCAAATTCTCAAAAAAGCATTGAAATATAAATATCCGCCCTCTTATTAATATAAAACATTGCTATACTTGAAAAGTCAAACAAAGAACAAGAAGAATTACGAATTAAAACTCGACAAAACCAATATAATCGCACCTGTAAAAAAAAAACACTATTTAATCACGGCCGCCATATTGGTTTCTCAAATTTTCTATCTATAACTAACTATCTAATATAAATTTATATAAATTTATATAATAAATTAACTATCAATAATTTCGAAATTTACTCCCTCTAATTACTTTTAATCGATATTAATTTTAATAAGTCTAAAAAAGGGCTAGAAGTATGTAGTTTGAAAAAATAGACATCATCTTATATCTCAAAATGTAGTGAATTTGGATCCGATTAACCCAGCATAATTGCTCATTTTGAAAAATCACCTTTAAATCATTGGCGCCATATTGATTTCTCATATTAAGAAGAATTTTGAAAATCGAAATCCATCTTGAAAAGTCAAAATAAGAACAAGAAGAATTTAGTTTAAAATCGCACATTTTCTGAAATCTCAAAATGTAGCAAATTTGAATCGTTTAAACACTCTCGTCATCTTGGATCTCTCGTGTATTCTGAAAGAAGAATAATCGGTTTGTCGTCATATGCGAACAAATTTTTAAAAAATAAATAAAACATTTCTTAACTAATACGAAAAAAGAAAAACAAAAAGTGATACTGAAAATAGTTTCCGCGCGGTGAATTGTCCATTCGGTCAATTATTGTCCATACGGTGAATTGTCCCCACGGTCAGTTGTCCATTCGGTAAAAAGGGCGTATGATCGATTGTCCACGGTCAATCGGCTACGTTCAGTTGTCCGGGAATCGGCATCAAAGCATCTCATCCTCCATTCCGCTCGATCTTCAGCGACGTTGGATGTTATGATCTTACGTATCTTTAGGAGTTTATAAAATTTGTGTTTTGTTCAGAGTTAGTTGTTGTACAACGAAAACGAATGTTTTTGATTAATTTGAAACATTATTACTGTGCGTTAAGGAAGGGGTTTATGAAAATACGTCGGTACATTTATATAAGAGAGAAATATTACGACCTTTTAATCCTCAAATGATTGTTAACGTTAAAGAGTTACCTAAATTATATAGAACAAGGACGATGGTGTCAGCCAAGGTGCTATAAATGACAACAAATATACCACATAAACAAGGATTCTCAAACTTCATCGATACATTTAATATTTTGAACAACCCTAATGCTTCATCATATCTGACTGAAAGATTTCAACCTCTGGCCTCTCATGGACTCCCGCTTCGATCTAGAGAAGAGAGAACCCTTGCTATCCCATCAAATGCCACGGCTTTCTATTCATCATCCTTTACTGTCCATGCTGCCCGGATATGGAACAACTTGGCCAACGTTAGCAACCTTTAAAATTAGATTGAATCGCGCGCTCCTACCATTAATTTCCCTAGCAGTTACAAAGAGATGAAGAGACTGGCGGACGATAGAGTTAAGTGCAAAGATCGAGTGTTTGGTGCGCCCCAATCCTAGGATTGTGACCCAGAAGAAGAAGAATTTCCCTATTCCTGTAGTTAGATAAATCTCCTCTACTTATTTTCCCTTCCCTCCCATAGTGTTGTATCAGGTTTAATCTAAGAATTGTTTAATTCTCATTGTTATACATATTTTTATTCTTTTTATCCGCCATTTGTACTAGCAAGTAAGTAATGTTCAATAAAGTGTTAAAATAAAATAAATAAATAAATACAAAATTATTTATAAATACAAAATTATATATAACAATTAATGATTTTTAATAGTCAAATTAGCTAGTTGTTTTTTACTCTCTACACTATGGAATAGTGGAGAGTCATGATTACACAATTATTGAGCGTATTTTTGTTCCCTCAATTTCTCAATGGGTATCATGTAGAGAGTGCACACTGTGAGTTTCGTCATGATGTGTTTGTATGTATGGCGTACGGCGTATGGCGTCCAAATTTTCAAAATGTTCTCACGGCCTGGAAAATTGAGGTATTTTTATACTATTTAAAATTTTGATACAACAAAAATACACTTATCAAAAATGCATTCAAGGATTGTCAAAATTTAATGAAAATAATCTATGGTCTGCCATATCAATGTGAAATAAATTTCATATATGTATGATACATGTATAGGTATAACAGAAGGAACAGCTTCTGTAAGGGAAAATTGGGTGATTAACTTCAAATTGATATTGTATGTTTCTCTATAGACAAGTGTATTTTTTACTCTCCAAAGTAAGGGTAGGCAGTGATCTTGACATATAAATTTCCTTATCAACATTGATAAACTGTCTCATACATGCTCATCTTACTAGCAATGCAATTTTACTTAAAATTTCTCAACAGGTATTATGTAGAAAATACATACTATGAGTTTCGTGACAATGTTTTTGTGTGTATGGTGTATTGTGAAAACTTTTGTCCTACGGGAATCTTAAATTTATTTAATAATGTAATAGACATGTACTTCATAAAAATGCATTTAGAGATTGTCAACCTTTCAAGAAGAAAAAATGAACGCTTACTATGTATGTTGTGACACAACTCACTCGTTCAATCAACGTTTAATAAATCATAAATGAAAATAATGACTTTCGTTTATTTGGATGGTCACTGGTCACCTAATGAATGGACATTTGTTATTTATTTCTTCTTCTGCTTCCTGGCCTCTTCCCAACTTATCGTCGATGAAGACTTTTGGGGTCAGCTCTCATCGTCCTCAAGCTGCTCAGTACACTTTTCGGTTCTGGGCCGCCTCCGATGTTAATTCTTGTTTCATCAATTGTGAACTCCTTTGCGCCATCCATGTATTTTTTGTCTTCCCCTATTCGTTGATGGGGTGATGTCTTCGGCCATAGCCTGGTTCACAATGTGATCCTCGGGTCTTCTTAATATGTGACCATACCATCTCAATTGTCTTTCTTCTAATTTATTGTTAATGTCTTTCACCCCTAGACTTTTTATTTTTTCTTTTAGAGACACCCCCGCTGACCATCTTAGCATACACATCTCGGTGGTTTCCATTTGCCTATGGAAGGTGTTGTACATCGTCCAACATTCGGAGTCATACAGTAGCGCAGGTCTGACAATTGTCTGATATATTTATATTACGTAAATAAATAACATTTGTTATTTATTTACGTGCGTTAAATTTCTCCTTGTGTTTTATTCTAATCCACAATGAAGTTTCTCCAAGAATCGTCCAGGAGGTTGCTGAGGATCAGGAAAACCCAATTTAAAATAGATGTGATTTGGCAGACAGCAGAATAAAATAATAACTCATTTAGTTTGTTTTTTTTCTTTAATAAAGTCTCTCGTCCCACTTATATTTGAGAATCCCCGTGGCAGCGATTATTCCACCACCTCAAGTCATAATCTGTAAAACAAAAACAGAATTAATTAAACCATAGAAAGGAAAAGTCCACCGCCTGCACACCTGTTATATCTACCATAACACCTTTCAAATATAATTTGGAATATTTTAATCAAGGAGCCCCCTTAGTTAGTGAGAACAGTCACCCCGCACCCCACCCCACCCCACCTCTCCCACCACCTCCTCAACCCCATCCAAACAATCTTTCTTCGACTTGGCTGAGGTGTTTGTGAATTGAAATTCACGTTCCTTACGTAAAATCGGAAGCAAGGGTCAACTGTGACATTGAATCACAACCAAAATCAGCGACAGGTGCGCGGGTATGCCTCAAACTCTAAAAGGTAGCGCGGCTAATGCTTGTATCCCCACACTAGTCACCTAAAAAATGGATCATTCCAAATGGACGACTCACGTACCTACTTATTGTATTTTCGATTACTCGTTTCTTACGGATTACCCGAAAACGATGATAATAAAGAAAATTGGATGTCGTTATAAACGAAATCATAAAATGATTAGTTTAGTGTGTGTTGTCGGCCTTCGTGGCTCAGTTGGTTAGGTCCCGGGTTCGATTCCCGGTGGAGACATAGTTTTTGCTTGTATTTTCGGACTGGATCTGTGAGACGATAAATATCGTAAATCTCCAGAATGTGGCAACTTGTTATTGGGTGCGCGTTAAATAATTATTTGACATAGCACCTGTTAGTTGCCCGAGAAGCTACATAAAATTGTATAAAAATAAAGTATAGTTTTTCGTTAAACCGTCAAACTAAACTCCTTTTTTTTGGCGATTATCCAAGTTGATGGTGTGGTCTGCTATCTGTGTCATCAGCTTCTATTGTAGGTACTAGCTTCTGCCCATCCTCTTGAGTAACTCCGTTGCTTACCATATTCTGCCTCACCATTTTTTTCCAACTGTGCTTTTGTTTCTCTCTAGATCTACGTAGTATTCTTATTTTTTTTATTATTTTTATAAACTAAATACCTCAAATTAGTTATAATCACCTATGTCTATTAAAGTCAGTATTTATACTTGAAAAAAATATAGATATTCTAAGAAAACCTTAACCTTTTTTGATTCCATGAATCAATCAAAGACGGTGTTGCTAAGCTTATTTGATCGAGCTAACTTCGGGAGGAATTTGACATATGTATTTTGAAGATGTATATCAATATTTGTTTTTCAAATGTTGTATTATTATTTATGTGTATCAATATATTATGGAAATAATCAATGCACGAGAGAAGAAAATTCCAAATTTGTTTTAAAATTTGTGTTTTTGCTCCTCACTCACCCAAGGGGATATAGTAGGGAGTTATGATTTCGCAATTTTTAATGGTATTTTTTTATTGCAGATTATCAACTAGTTTCATTCTGAGATTGTATTCTGAAACTTTCATCACAATGTCTCTGTGTGTGCTATATGCTGTGTGCTGTTTACGGCGTGTTTATTTTACTTTATCGATTATAGACTAAAGTACTCATTCGATTCTTTTCAAATTTTGCAAATATGTATATCTAATACTCGCTTAGACCCCATTAGATTTTTAAGAATATCTGAATTATTATTCTCAATTTTTTTAACTGTCAACTATTTGAAAGTGATCCAAAGCTCAGGAAACTTTAAATTTGAAATTTTTATTTTCAAATTGGTAAAAAGGCATACCACTTACATGAAATGGCATTGAAGAGTTATCAAGTTTTCATAATCAAATATTTTATTAAAAAATAATTTAAAAAACTCATTTCATGGAAATGCTGAATATTTTTCATACAAAATTTGAATACTTTATAGAATGACTTGTTAGTGAAGAGTTTGGCGTTGGCTACAACCCAATCATTTTGCTATTCCATAGCCAACCAATTACATAAGTCACACGGATGCTAATAGAAATATTTTTCGTGTCTAAAATGATTACAACATCACACCTTGTTCACAAAGCACTCTTTTTAAGGTAAATTCCCTCGAAGAAATACATATCGTGTCATATTGCAATAATGAGTGTGGATTTGCAACAGGTTATAAGAAAACACTTGATCCACGTAAACACGCCAGTAATCTGATTTCTACATAATGTTATAATCTGACCGATACTACACACAATATCCTCCCATCTTAGCCAGACCCATTCTGAACCCATATACCTACAGTATGGACGGTGTATAGACATTAAGCAAACTCTAGGGGCAATTGAAGAGTGAGGCAAGGTAAGTAAAGGTGGGTTAGGTTTAGGTTAGGTTAGGTGTAAGTTAGCTGTAGGCGACCACCGGTTATCACGGCATAATTTGTAAGGAGAAATGCCCACGGCGGTATGGGTAATAACATTCAAATACAGGGTTGACAACATCATACCATGGGATTTATTTTATAATTAATTTGTTTTAAGAAGAAGAAGTAGAAACATTTATTTAGATTGCCACTGATTTTGTCTGTTAATAGTTATATAATTTCATGTTAAAATTAACCGAACTATAGTGACTACAAAACATTTGGTCTTGTGCACACAACTAAACAGTACAGTCATAGATAGATAAAACTTCATTTTTTTTTAAATAAAAAATGAATATCTATATGTAGTGTGTGGACAAATGAGTATCGTGTAGCGGTCATGGTACTTGGTCAGGTTTATTCCTTTATAACCACTATTTTTTTGAGCGCGTGAGGTATTTGCGTGAGTTTAAACAACACGCAAGTAAGGGAAATGTAGTGTACGGATTTTGTTCATATTTCGAACATATATTTATCGAATAATTTTTCATACATGCATAAATCTATTGCCGTGATTTCAACCTTTTTCAGACTCTTAAGATGAGTCCTGTCGGCCACATGCTGGCCGTCAGGATGTTTGTAATCGCAATGGATTTTCAACAAGAATTGTCCGTTGAAAAGTTAAATTAAATAGAAAACAATATTTTCCATACATTCGGTTTTTTACGACCGGCATTATCAAGGTCTAAAAGAAACTTATTTTTCTAGCTTGACCTCTAAGCGAAAATGTACGGTCGTAAAAAATGGAATCTGTGTAAAAATACTGTTTTTTATTTGTTCAAAATAGATTACCGCTCTTCTTACACAAAAACTTTAGAACAACTTAATGAAGTTTAAAATCACTGTTACAGCCATCTTGTAATAGTAATTTATAAATGTATCTGTATATATTTTTCTGACAAACTTTAAACACCTCAATAGAGACGAAGTTGGGATATTAGAGAAGAACCAGGAACTCAGTGCACCTACAGGGCTTACGACCTATCATCGGCTGTTTAACGTGATCACTTTATGTTCTTCTTTAATATCCAAACTTTGTCTCTATTGAGTTTGTCAGTAAAATCATTTCTCCCGACGCGACGGGGAAAAATCCAATGTTTGCGTATATTATGGAATTAAAAAAATATTCAATGTATCTATATATTTTTGTTTTTATTTTATTTCTTATTTTTTTAATGAACATTTGTTTTGGATTTGTAAGTATTTTCTTGTTTTCATAATTTTACTCATATCGTGAAACAATAATTTGACATTCTGATTATTTTGCCTTATTTTTTAAAAGTTTAAATTGAATAATGCGTGGAATATTCGCTAGTCCACTCATCAAATAATTGAATATTGTTACTTTACTGTAGTACAAATTTATGTATCAGACATATAATAAACCAGTAAATAAATTGAATTAAACTAATAATTGTTCGGAATGAATATGGTTCTCATACGGTTACAAATGACTTAAGAATGAATTTGTTATTTTTTTCGCTTCTATTTTTCTTTCTTACAATTTTCCTTTTCCCTCCTGCAATTGTTTTTTTTATTGTATCTTCTAAAAAGAGCCCTAAAAAGGATAAACATAATTTTTAATTTATATTTTTCTATATTTATACAACTTTCAGCGTTCTCTATTTTATGGTTTTTGAGATACATGGAAAAATGAAGCAAAAATTCAAAAGTTGATAACCCCTTATTCAAATTTTGGGCTCTGTGCATTGAGCGAATCAAAAGTTATAATGGGGGGGACGGACACACACACACACTGATACTTTGTCGATATATTAAAAGAAATAAATTCTCTTGAACAAATCGACAGATGGTGCATTAAATTATCCACTTTATTGTGTTGTCAAAAAGTTGCCGAAAAACAATAAAAACCGTAATATTTTATGTATTCACAAAATCAAATTCTCAGACACAAAATGGCTGCCGCTTTCTCCAAGTATATTCCACCAGCCACAGTAATACGTAAGCCCCCTCGTCCAATAGTATCCATCAGTATTTTCATACCTACTGTTTGCTGTATTGCACAATCTCGGATATTTACATTCTATTGGTATTCCTCGCTGTAATGAACGTATTATGTAGTTCTCATTACTAAATAGGCAATTAGTTGAGTGTTTGTCACGCACATGGCATTCCTTTCTTGCAAATTAATCCTGTATGTTTTTTTTATATGCATGCAATAATGTACACTAAGAGAATTTGTATATCAGTAAGCGATTTCTGCTAACATGCAATACTGTCTAATATTATTATTTATATTATGGGAATATCAAAATTCATTAAATTTTAACTTGGACTTGATCTTGCCCTCCTGCAAAAATGGTACTCATGAAAATGGATTAGATTAGATTCAGTCTTTTTTTGTGGATTAAAATTAATCAATTGTTTGTATTAATTTATCCTGATAATTTATATTTTTCTCTTCCAACATCAGTCTCCCTTCATTATCCAAAACGGTTGAATGTCACACTGGTGGTGATTTTCATGTCACAAAATACAGAATCGCCATAGCGAAACAAACTATTGAATTAACACAGAGTAATTTGGGATTTGAGCAAAAACTTTACGTAATCTCAGAGAAAAATAAGATAAAGCATTGCGGTTGGATGTTGCCGTTTAGAAATTGTTTAATACATTATCTAAAAGTTTACGAAACATCAATGTACAGACAATACATTACGAGGGATCACTTGAATTCAACGAATACTTGTGACAATTGTTTAATAAAATTGTCACACGTTTTTGTGCATGGATCTATACTCTCGCCGTAACTCTGTATATGTATATTTGAATGTAAATACATTTTTATATTTCACTAACAGAAGAGTGGTGTTGTATGTTTGTAGATATACCATTGTTAAATATGCGCATTTTGATTACAAAGAATATGACAAATTTTTCTGTATTGTGCTCCTTTCTCTTGAATCTCGCCAAAAATTTGAAAAGAATAACGTGAAATATGGTTTCGAGGGAAACTTCATTTCGAGGAAAAACTTTACCCCCAAGAAGTGTGTGTTTGTTTGTTGTACCTACCTTTGAATGCTTTACCTGTTTTTCCTTATTTTAACTCGCTCCTGCTCGAGGACACTGACAAAATACACTCATAATTTATTTATTCAAAGAAAATTCGTTTTATTTCGTACAATTTTCACACATTATTGTTTGTTATGTATTTATGATAAACACAATCACTCTATGTCCCGTGTGAGATAGTAAGAAGAAACGAAAATCCAACATACTTTTTGTAAAATTATTAAGTAAACTCAATATTTTTACGTAACTTGTATAATTTGGTAGCCCGAAAATATCTCAATGTTGATAACAAAGACCTTATATACTAACATTATTATAAGGTCTTTGGTTGATACGTTCTTTTACTCATAGTACCTACTGAAAAAAGTGTAATTTTTCCATCAGCTCTGATACAAAATAAGATAAATGATGATATAATTTTGCATCAATCCATACAAACACAAAAAAATCAACTGTTTCATTGATTTATAAGTGGATATTTCTCCAAATATGTTGCACATTTTGGTCATAAAGTATATTTTTTCAAAGTAATTACAGTAAATAAAACGATAGTCCATGATCGTGGTTATTGTGAAAACTGACTTTCAAGATAGAAATTAACTAAGTTGGTACCCACGAGAGAAAAAAAAAATGAGGAAGAACCTCATGGAATGATTTATTTTTTATTTAATTTGATTTATTTATTTAACTAACGCCTGGTGAAATAATTTTACGAAAAATTGTTAAAAATACACAGTGCAATACAAAAATAGGATTTCACAAAAAAAACACATATAACAGTTCTTGATGGAATTCCATTTAAATTAATTAATATTTTTGTAAATAAAAATAATAAACGTGTTTAAAATTAATTCGACTATTTATTAAGACTACAACCTACAACCGGTTTCGTGCTAAGCACATTTTCAAATAGCCTAGGTGAAAATGTGCTTAGCACGAAACCGGTTGTAAGTTGTAGTCTTGATAAATAGTGTGATTGATTTTAAACCCGTTTTTTTTTTATTTACAAAAATATTAATTAATTTAAATGGAATTCCACCAAGAACTGACGATCAAAAAGTTAAACCTTACACATAAAATATTTTTTTTTTATATTGCTTCTCAGGCAACTTTCAGTTACTATATCAAACATTAACATGCACCCAAAAACAAGTTGCCATGCTAATAGTTGCTGGAGACTTGCGATATTTATTGTCCCACCGGTCCAGTCTAAAAACACAACAACTGTGTCTCCACAGGGAATCGAGCCCGAGACCCTTGGATCAGCAGTCGGAGTGTTAATATAATATATTTGTTCAATTAGTTCTTAATATAATATATTTGTTCAATGATCAAAACAAGGTAGATGTATCGTTAATTTAACATGGAATCTTCTGGTATAGGGAGATTGATAAACAGTGTTCATTTAAAAATTAGTGATTGATTATAATAATTGAAACGTCAAATTTTCCAGTTTATGAATAGCCCTTAATACAAAGGGACTAAAGGGTCACTCAATACCGATGTAATCCATCAGCCCCTAGAATATACCTATACACATTTAGGTAAGTATTTCTACTTTGAAATTCTCCTTGTTTATATCGATGTCGTAATATTTTTATCGATTATCAAAAAAGTGTTTATTTAAAGTCTAGTAAAGAATAACTTATATCTAGTTATTTGAAGTCTGGTAAAGAATAATGGTATAATTTTAAAATTAAGAAAGAGTTTAAAAAAATTCAAGCACATTGCATCTGTAATTATTTATAATGAAAAAAAAAAATAGCATCACGCTTCGATATACCGCATTTTTATATTTGTGTAATATTTTTTATTATATTTTATTTTTATATCTGTATATTTCGTCTGACATATAACAAAAAGTAGGTCCCCACAATGCTGTCCTAAAAAGCTAAACCAAAAATAAGCACATAGAAAATGTAAATATTTATTCATCTAAAACTCATTAATAAATATATAGGTAATATGTTATGATTATTAACACAAAAATATTGTTTCTTAAGAGATAATATTAGCATTTTATACAATATAGCTTCACTGATAGCAAAAAAAAAGGTAAAAAAAATTGTACGTTTGAAATTATTTTACACCATGAACTATACATAACCACAGAAACAATGACGAAAAAATATTTTATTTTCATTTTATTTAATTTTGTTCGCATTGATCGACACCGGAGAATGGAAGTCGCATTTTCAAGCAATATATTTATATATTTATTTATATAATTTATGTATATGTGTACAAAGGCAGGTTTATTGCCATAAGGCAATTTCTTCCAACTAACCCGAGCAACGTGAAGTCTCCTAATTAAACTAATTAAGTGAGAAATAAATTGATAAAAAATAACATAAAAGAGTAAGAAATATAAAAAACATTACAAAGAGAAAAAAATGAAAAGAGTTTAAAAATAAAAGAATAATAAAAATAACACTGATCATAGCAATGAGGAAAAGGAGGTTACGGAAGGATATAGAAGGAATTTAGGAACTATTTGACAAATAAAGTTTTTTTAGTTTACCTTTAAATATTTGAATGGATTGAGATGACGTTACTTCATCACTTAGGCCATTCCATAGTCTAGCTGATTGTATTTGAAAAGAGGAGCTGAAAACTTCTGTATTTTATAAAATATTTTTTTCATCATAATTTCTTTGTAATTTTTTTTTGCGATATCGCATTTACGTTATCGACTTTGATAGAGAATGCGTATTCAGCGAATCGTTGTACTGCAATAATGTTTTGTTTTTGTGTAATGAACCCTAAGATCACGTCTTTGATGATTGGCAGCAATCGTACTCTATTATATCTAGCTACCTTAGTTAAGTTTGATGTAACATTTAAAACTTTTGAGGACATTTAAAAAGATAATTATATTTGTTCTTAATGTTCTATTCTTCTACATGTGCTACTCTTCATGATTTTACACATAAACTCTATCTCATGCACAAACCACACACATACACACACATACACTCACACATACACACACACATACACATGCACACTATCCTCCTCCCTATTTCCTCGATACTCCCATTTTTTTCCTTATTTCTGTTCAATATAATGACAATAATATTCATTTCTGTTGCAATAATAATATGACAATTTTCACAATATGATACTCAAAGGTGAGTCGAGATAGGTACTCGTTTTGGATGTCTCATTATTACATATATAATTGTTTTTTTTTATGTAATGTAGTATGTGTACTCACCTTTTACAAAAATAAATAAAAAAAATATAAAAAAAAACTACTTTTAAGATTTTGATATATGGCGTTTGATCGTTATTGCTAACCTTGCAAGGAACACGATGTGTTATAATATGTATTTGTGTTGATTCAGCAACGTTTGATTTGACGTCAACATTGAACTACGTCATCGCTGTATACCTACCAGCTGTAACTTACGACTCTCAAACATGCACGGATATTTCAAACATGATAGTACAATTGTTAATATAGAGTCTTAGATACATCATGTAGGGTTACCATAACTTCCAGGAACCATTTCGGGACGTTGTCACTTGTCTTGCGATGTCCAAAACGTACCAACGCCGAAACGTAGAGTTTTAACCACACTTGCTGCTTGAAAGACAAAACACGTGTTTCATTAACATTAGCATATTTAATAGACGACTTTAGTTTTTTTTTTTTAATAGTTAGTAATGTGGAAGTATTTCAAATACCTCAGCCACAATCGATTCAACATCGTAGAACATGTGCAGGACGTCCTGTGTCTTCAATTTATCTTTCCAATTCAGTGATAATTATTGCAAACACATCATTAATCACTCCAGCCACTTATTGGGCCAACGATGTCCGTATATGTACGCATAATCCACGCATTTTCGTATTTTTTATTTTATAGAACACAACAGCAAACAAGAAAAATTTAAACAAATATACTAAGATAATTTTTATGTTGCCAATTAAAGTATTCTAAAATATATTATATATGTACACATTTGTTAACAATTTCAAAAACAGGATAAGAAAGGAAAGAAGTAGGGAAGGGAGTGTGGGGAAGCATCGACCAATAGAAACTCATATTATGTATGTATTTTGTCGAAATAATCGAAAAACGGGACAAATAATGCGGGACACGATGGACAAATATACCATGACAGTCAAATTATCGAAAAACGGGACAAATAAAGGACATGTAGTGATAGAGGACGCAATGGTTAAATTACTATGAAGGTCAAATAACTGGACATGTAGAGATACGGGAAGCGATTTTCAAATACCATAATATGGTGAGTGTCAAATTATCGAAAAAACGTGATAAGATGACAGTACTTTATTTTATTTATTTATTTATTTATTTATTTGTCACACCATTTAAATAATCTTTATTAAAAATAGATAACTGCTGCCCAACTAGGTATACCTGTTCTAGGGCTAGCAGTGTACATATTATTATATTTCACAGGAGTAACTATTTGTACTTTTTTAAATGAATATTCAGGAATTATGGGAACCCTAGATAAAGGTTAAGTTGTTGTTCACTCAATATTGCATTCTGGTCTGTACCTATAGGGTGAACAACAACAGCCATTGCCTGAAATGAGACATGCAAGCAGTATTCGATTAGTCTGCCGAATGTCATCGGGACGGGATGACTGCGCTCCCAAAACTAACGCTGCACGATTCCATAGACAAGCCCTTGCATAATGAATCGTGTCGATCCATAGATTATGTTAACTAGCAACAACGTTCACTTTAAGACGGAAGTTTTGATTGCATGTATGAAAGGGTAGGTATATAATAGATAATATAATGGTTCTTGTTAGGAGACATCAAAGCATTTACACGTAATTCTTCATCATTTTTTTTTAACAAACAAGTTGACTACAAACAAACAAGTACTACTTTGTACTACGTAGTACATATAATTCAAATGTTCTAGGCTATTACATAGTTTACAACTAAACAGTGACAATACACCTATGAACAGGGTGATGATTGTTTCCGCTCTACATACATTAGGTAGGCACACAATCAAGATACTTTGTACTAATAACTATTTAACTAGTACCTACTTAAATAAAAATCAGACAAAACAGACACATAGCTCACATAAAACATATCAATCAGGCAACACCCTCATGATAACTCATATAATCTATAATATACATAATTACTGTACACCATGTTTTTTCGTCCTTCGACGGATTGCCAGTGAAATAATTTTTACTTAATCAATTTTAGCGTTCGAAATTTTTATTTGAAATAAAAAATAAACTGATGCGAAAAAGTACAAATTAATCTTTTAAAATGTATTTTCTCCATAAATTGACAATATTATTGTAAAATATTATTATAAAAATAAATTTTAACCGTAATAATCTGCGGAATATCCATTTTGAATACTGACAACATTGTTTTCGTTTAATCGCATTATTTTTTATATATATATATATATATATATATATATATATATATATATATATATATATATATATATATATATATATATATATATATATATATATATATATATATATATATATATATATATATATATATATATATATATATATATATATATATATATATATATATATATATATATATATATATATATATATATATATATATATATATATATATATATATATATATATATATATATATATATATATATATATATGTTATATTTGATGTTTTCACGGGTGAAATATGTTATAATATTTTTATAATAATATTAATGTCACAACTAAAATTAACAATAAATCACAACACAAAAATAATGATAAAATATTATTACCAACGAACACGACAGCAGGTGGGCGTGTCACAAGGAGCCAATCACGTCGCGCTAACAATATTTGACATAAGCGGCCATCTTGTACGCTACGAGTCACTTGACGGTGAGATTTCAGTGTGAGTAGACGTGTGTCGCGCGCGTGCTTTTCGTTAAGTCCTTGAAAATGCCTGGTGATATTCAGGCGAAACGTCGGAAGACAAATGGTCTTAGTCAAGACCTACTGACACGGGAAAACCGAGATAAAAATATTATAATATATATATATATATATATATATATATATATATATATATATATATATATATATATATATATATATATATATATATATATATATATATATATATATATATATATATATATATATATATATGTTACTAGAAAGGTTTTCACGGGTATTTGAAAATATGAAATTATTATTATCTTTGGGGTTATCCCGCGTCAAAATCAGATCCTTGGAAGGATCTTTCGTCAACCGACGTTTCGCCTGGATCACACCAGGCATCTTCAGGGCCTTGTTGATAGATTCTCGCTTCGTGTGTCAGTGCAAGCACGTCCGTTCGAGCCGAGAACCTAGCACCAAGTGAAGATTGGAAAGTTAAAGTTTAAACTGTTGGGGTAGATGGGTTTTCCCCGCTTTTGTTCGCCTTAATGGCTTTTGACTGGCTTCTGGTGATTCGCCTCACGCTTAATGATGTATCTATTGTATTAATTTTATTTGTTTGGCGTTTAACATTTAATGGGTTTACTGTAATGGGATTTTTATTGCTGTCAATTTCTGAGGTATTTAATGAATGTTTTATAATGTTATTTTTATTTTTATTGTCGATTCTATTTTTATGTAAGATATTTTTCCAGGCCAGCGGGAGACGTACACCATCGTCTCGATTATTCACGACATTCTTCCTTTTGTAAATTTCGATTGCCTCTCTATAAATTCTTACTGTTTCTGTGTTAATACTTGCAACTACGCGTGCATTATCGAAATCGATTTGATGTCCTTCGTTCAGAGTATGTTGGACTAGTGAAGACGTTAATTTTTTATTGTTTGAATCCACTCTATGCTCCGCGACCCTGGCTGATATTTTTCTGTTACTTTTTCCCACGTATGTCTTTATATATATATATATATATATATATATATATATATATATATATATATATATATATATATATATATATATATATATATATATATATATATATATATATATATATATATATATATATAATCGATTTGATGTCCTTCGTTCAGAGTATGTTGGACTAGTGAAGACGTTAATTTTTTATTGTTTGAATCCACTCTATGCTCCGCGACCCTGGCTGATATTTTTCTGTTACTTTTTCCCACGTATGTCTTTATATATATATATATATATATATATATATATATATATATATATATATATATATATATATATATATATATATATATATATATATATATATATATATATATATATATATATATATATATATATATATATATATATATATATATATATATATATATATATATATATATATATATATGTATATATATATATATATATATATATATATATATATATATATATATATATATATATATATATATATATATATATATATATATATATATATATATATATATATATATATATATATATATATATATATATATATATATATATATATATATATATATATATATATATATATATATATATATATATATATATATATATATATATATATATATATATATATATATATATATATATGTTATATTTGATGTTTTCACGGGTGAAATATGTTATAATATTTTTATCTCGGTTTTCCCGTGTCAGTAGGTCTTGACTAAGACCATTTGTCTTCCGACGTGAGCTTTCAGTGTGAGTAGACGTGTGTCGCGCGCGTGCTTTTCGTTAAGTCCTTGAAAATGCCTGGTGATATTCAGGCGAAACGTCGGAAGACAAATGGTCTTAGTCAAGACCTACTGACACGGGAAAACCGAGATAAAAATATTATAACATATATATATATATATATATATATATATATATATATATATATATATATATATATATATATATATATATATATATATATATATATATATATATATATATATATATATATATATATATATATATATATATATATATATATATATATATATATATATATATATATATATATATATATATATATATATATATATATATATATATATATATATATATATATATATATATATATATATATATATATATATATATATATATATATATATATATAATATATATATATATATATATATATATATATATATATATATATATATATATATATATATATATATATATATATATATATATATATATATATATATATATATATATATATATATATATATATATATATATATTTATATATATATATATATATATATATATATATTTATATATATATATATATATATATATGTATAATTTATCATTATTATTGTATTATTATAAAAAGATTTTCAGTTTTTGTCAAAAATCCCACCTGTACCGTAAAATAGAGGTTATAAATACGTATTATGCTTAAACAAGTCAAGTTAAATATGTCAAGTAAGTTGGTAATAGTCGATATGTATTAAGTATGTAAATGAATTTTATCATGTACCTACTGTTCTAAATGATATTTCGAATGTACATTCAAATTATCAATGTTTGTAATTTCAAACGTACGCATTTAATATAACGCATTTCTTTCAAAACATTGTCGAAAATATTTTTTTTTTTAAATTTCCGCATTATAACTATAAAAATACTGTTTTATTTTAACGTTTTCACGTAAAGATATTTAGTTTTAAATGTTGTGTAATGTCCTAAATAGTAGGTATATTTGACGATATTTAGTTTTATAAGGTTATTTCGCAACTGCCGCGTAGCGGCCGATGGGGGTTTGGCCGCGATAGCGGCTAGAGGCAGAGCCCCTAGTTGATATAATTATCTTATTAAGTTATATAATATCTTAAGATAGTTTGGAACTCTTTGAGATATGTAATTTTAAACATGATATGGATTATCATCAGGGTTTTGACTCCACCATTTGACAGTACTTGCCCCCCCAGGTCAAAACGCCCATCAAAATATATTACTGGTTTGTTATTATTATGAATATATGTCAAAAAAAACAATTCCCGACGCGTTTTGACATGTCAAAACCATAGAGAAGGGGTCAGGTGTGTGGATGTATTTGATCTAACTCGAAATATAATAAGAAATTCATTATTGTTTATAAAAAAAATCTGTAAATATCAGTATTTTATAGTTGCATATACGCAAAAAATGATCTTCTTTCAGTCGGGAATGAATATTTTTATTAAAGATATCGTAATAACAGATCATGTATACCAGCCGATGACAGGTCGTAAGCCCTGTAGGTGCCTTGCTTTCCCGGTTCTTCTTTAATATTCCAACTTCGTCTCTATTGAGATATGAAAAATTTGTCATATAAATATCAGTCTTTCGGTTCAATTTTCCTTTGTGGACGTAGCCATTATAAACAATTTCAATTCTTCATTTAGTGGACCTTGAAGTGGTTACTTCATAATCGCGTATAAAATTACTCATATGTGGTTAATACTAACTGATTTTTATTTATTAAAAAAATGTATTTTTAATGTTGGTTATAAAAAATATTTGATAAATTGTAGGTTATTTTATAAATACATTCACTATATCTCTATTGAAATGTTTTATTGACATAACAATGACAGAAGTATCCTATTGTTTGAATTAATTGTCTGATAATTAATTATATCAGACAAAAATCTTATAACAAAAATAAAATACTCAAAATATTTACATAGATACCAATAAATATATAAAATTGTAAAGAAAATAATCGTCCTTATATTAGATCATCTTGGTTACGCTAGGTATATTTATGTAGGTCAATATCTAATACAAGTTTTGAAATATCGAGATTATTCATAGAGTGAGAAAAATAAGTTATTTTATATATCGATAAAAATACATAACTGATAGTTTTCTGTGGCGTCATATCTCTGAAGATATTGCAGCAAAATGTTTTAACAAATTTGCATATAAATATATCGCAATTTTCCAAGGTAATGGTTTTCTTCATTCACCAGCGGAAAAGCGATGGGACTGAAGAAAATTTAACAAAATTTTGTACTCAAAATACTTTTATTTTAAATTGTATATTATTAAATTTATAACGAGTTATCTACGTTCACTAGAATGATCGTGCATAGTGAATAATTGGGTCTACGGTTCAATTCCAAACTGAAAAGAAATTAACTGAGAAAATAAATTGAGAAGAAATGTCCTCTTTGCTAATGAACTTACCTCTTTCATTACCTACTAAGATGTTTTCAATTTATTTTATACGTGTATTCAGATTTAGTAAATATACCTAAAAACAATTATATTCCATTCAGGGCCATTGCTAAATAACTTTTTTTTGGTTTATTAACTTAACCTGATGCATTAATGCAACGTTACATCGTATTTTTCCAGATATTTCTTTTATTTTTAAACAAATTTAATGTAATGCTCTATACCTTATAGTTTTTTAGAAATTTAAGATAAATGTCAAATGTCGGGGTATGCTTATTATTTTCTTACAAGATTATATACAGAAAATAATTAAAAAGTTAAAGTATATTTTTCTTTATTAATATCCAATCTAACACGGTTATTTTTTCAAAATGATTGGTTTTGTAGTAATGATGAAAAATCAAATTGAAAAAAATAGGTACGTTGGCAGCAGTCACCCTCTTAAAGGGTAAACTGATTTAAAACATTTATGTATATATCCTATTCTGATTCGTCTAAATTTATCCGTCTGGATTTTAGTAGGTATATGAGAAATTTCAAAAAGTTGACTGCATTTATATGAGACTCATTACGTCACACCGCGCGGATAAAATCCTTTTATCCACGGTCGCCCGTTGGTTACAAACGTTTTCGTACTATGAAACGAATCAGAATAGGACATTATATGTATGCAATTTTTTAGCGTGCTAACAATACATATATGGTGATATGAAAAAAAATAATAAAAATTTAAATATTGACAACTCCTGACTGGAACAAAAATTCTATATTCTGAGTACAAAAGTTTTCTGAGCTTTAAATTTTCTATCTTTTTTGATCTAATTTTACGTTCTTTGCATCAAGCGGATAAAAAATTATAAGGAGAGGGGGACACAGATACACACAGACACATATTGAAGCTTAATGTTCTACACCGTATCCATATTCTGAGTGAATCTAATATACGTAACATATTTTATGCTTCTAAGCCTCTTAGTTTGTGTTTTTAGACTTCAAAGTTGAAAATAAAAACATGCAAAAACTTCACTAAGGCATACAAATCTCTCACAACGGACTAAGGTCATGTAATAAGAGAAATAAATTCCCTTGAATGAATTGACAGTTGGACAAATTAAAAGCAGAAGTGATCAAAATTAAACTATTTATGTATTTAAAATTTGTGAACATGTCTACAAAACCCAAAGATATTTCAGCTTATATAAGTCCTCCTGCGTCTCTTTGATATTTCTAAGTGAAACAACAGTTAGGGTTGTAAGGTTACCGAAGAGTTTTTCCATTATGCCAATGTTTCTACATGAATATGATTCAATAACAAAACTAATTTGAAATATATATGTATCCATATTGGGATTATCAAAGAAAGGGTTTCCGACCAGGGCTGGGATTAAGGTTGTTTCTAAACTAACTTTGGCCTTCTTGTGAAATATCTCCCATTGTAAGTCGCTGTTGAAATTTATCAAAAGCCATTTGTGAAATGTTATGTAAATTTCACATATGTACAAACATTATTTTGATTTTCAGTAATATCATTACCCTTTTACTAAGCTAATCCTATCATATTTTGTAACATATTTAAGTTATATGATTTTTGTAAGTTATTAATTTACTATATTTTATAGGTTACTAAGGTAGCATTTCTTAATTTCACAGTAATTTAATGTCAGTTAGTAATTTAATCAAATCATTCCATAGTAAGTTTGTTAGCTCAAATATTAATATTTATTATTTGGTCGTAAGAAGGCGGCTTTCCTGGCCCAGAAATATGCGCTAGTGATCAGGTTAGAGAATGTGGATGAACTTTTTTGCACTCTCCAGAACCGAGAGTCTTTCTCTCAAGTGTGATATTCACTGTTGAGGGGGCCTGACACGGTACACAAAGAAGAAGAAGAAAAATATGTGAAACATGTCGATTGTTTCTATTTTATATAACAATCGAAGCTGACTGAAATCATTAATCAATTAAATAAGAAAAAAAAACGTAAAATCGATATAAAAACTTTATCGAAACATGAAAATGGGAGTACACAATAACTAAATTAAAATAGTACTTATATTATTTTGAGAATACTGAACAACCTATCATGTTTTTTTATATCTGGTGTGTCATATTATTATTATCATAGTGACAATGATTGTGAGGGTTGTAAAAATATATATGAGGTTAGGTATAACGCACGTACCGCCACTTATACACGTTTCGGATGTTTTTCACTCGTCCACTTGGCTTAGTATACATATTCTGCAATGTTCCCGCATAATGATATACTAGCTAGGACTAGACTACACACAAACACCAAACTGTTTCGCATGTTTTGTGAAAATAAAGAATTTTGAAATTATTTTTTTTTTCGCTAACGCGAGAGCGATTTTATTGTTTCATACAGTCTAATGAACAAAGACGAACCATGCTTACTGTTTCATATTATTATGCACACATTTATTCAAGGCTAGTTTCCCCATGTTGAAGGATACGAGTCTTATTTTTTTAAGTGTCAAAAGTAAAAAAAAAATGAAACCCATAAAAACCGAAATCGTTCTCATATATCTATTTCTTTTTTGTTTCAGGTAAGAAATTCAATCATCGTTATACAAGTCGTTTATCGGTTGTATTTTGCCACTTAATGAAGGTAAGTATTAATAATTTAAATATTTTATTCGAAAAAAAGAATTATTTTTTATCAAATATCTTTAAAAAACTCAATTAATTCACAAATAATTATAAAAAAAGGATATCAAAATATATACCAAAAACGTCGTTCACGAAAAAACAAGAAATACCTTTTTTTATTTATTTGTTTATGGTGAAACATAATACATAGATGAGTGGTTTTATCTTCTTCATTTTCATCGTTTATTAGCTCATTTGGACTCTTTGTGAAGGCGGACTTATCTGGGAGGAGGAAATATAAATTATCGTTTTTGTTTTTTTTTGTAAACAATGAAAGCAATAGTCTCTATGCATGAGATGACAATGCTCTTGCACAGATGTCACCCCTGAACCGCGCCTGAAATATAAGTTTATTTATAATTTTTATAGAATATTTTTAAATTTGCATAAACGCAAACATTGCATTTTTTCCCTAAACATATTCGATAAACGATATTGTTTATTTGTATTCCAATGTGATATTAATATATTTCTATATAAATAAATTAATAAGTACATAAGTAAAACAATTCAAGACTATCAACAATTATATGGAAGTAAATGGTCGTAATAGTCATTATATATTTTTTAAAAGAATGAAAACGTCCTTGTAACAAGTACGTATACATCCTCATACATTCCCCAAACTAAGCAGTATTGCTTGTGCTATAGGTGAACAAAATCGGTCGTGGCAGGATTCAAACTCGCGACCACTGGATTACTAACCCAGCGCGTTAATAGCTCTGCCACCCCCCATATATGTATGGTAAGAAAATTTTCCTCTGCATACATAGTTTATGTCCGAAACCAATAGCCATAACTTTATTTTACGTATGTAGAATCGACTTTTTAATATTTATTAGAATAAAATTGTCACAATAACAATCCCTTAATATAAAATCGGTCACTTTTGTATGATCACCCTATACAAGGAATATAATATTTTTGTAGGTACGTTCAAAATACAAGGGTTTCTTCATCATTTAGCTGTGAATGCCATATGCTGTCAAAAGCTACATACAACTGAATATTTGAATGATCTTCCAGTTCATGATACCTAATTCTCCCCATACGACTCTTTTCCTTCAAATTCACAGCTGTTGTTATAGGGAACAGGGGCAAGCAAATTATATTACAAAATATCACGTACACTATAAGACAAATGACGCACATATTGCGTATATTTTCATATTTTGTCTTTTTTTTAGAAATGATGTGACTGACTTATTTTATACCTACAACAAAACAGGTCTTTGATTTTTTTTTAATTAACTTAGATGAATGACTAAACTATTGACTATAGGACAACACTATCTTGTTGAGAATAGTAATATGTTTGAATACTTCACACTATGTTCCATAGTCCACTCTTTTAATTGTTCTGTCGTATGATTTGAACGTTTTTACTACAGTGAATTAGAACCTATTATGTATATTTATTTTCCGGAGACTTTGGGATGAAATTTGTTTTTATTTTCATTTATGACAATTTTTGGTGAAAATTTCACCTTATTGGTAAAAAAAATATTTATTTATTGGATAAATATATATTTATTAACGCATCACCCAAAAGTCCAAAAGAATATTATGTTATTAAAAATAATGAATGAATAAATAAATAACTTTGTATTTTTCCACAAATATTATTTATATTAACGACCGAACGTTTTCGTCAAGGTGACTTGACATTTTCAAGCGTTTTGACCTTGAAAATGCCAAGTCACCTTGGCGAAAACGTTCGGTCGTTAATATAAAAAATATTTGTGGAAAAATACAAAGTTATTTATTTATTTATTTGAAATGGATTTCCACTCTGTAAACACGAAAACTCTAGAATCATTAAAAATAATGAATATTATGTGAAGTATTAATTTGTCTTATACATTCGTTAGCTGTTTCAGAGTAAAGAGCTCTCTGGAGTTATATCACATTCAGCTCACCTGAAAAACAGAGTAACAACTCTTTAATCGAGTTGGACAAGATGTCAAGGAAGCGGTTTACTATGATCGAAGCTTTTGTGAAAGCGGTCCTATTAAGCGGAATGCACTGCCTCCAGATTTCTGCAGTGCTCAAAGCAAGAGCAATTCCACTAAAGACTAAAGGACTAAAAACAGCTGTCTTTTGTAGAGCAGCACATGACTAAACGATCAGCGCCCTTTGAATGATCTTGAATAGGTACATAAACGGCACTATATAAAATCCCATATTATTATTATTATTATTAAAATGACTAAATTAAAGAAAACATACATTCGCGAAAATGTATAATGCACTTATATTTTTTTGAATTAACGAAAGTTGACATTCTCATTAGTACAAATATTTAAACAAGGTAAAAATGGACTAATAATTCATGCGTGGTTTAGGGGAGATATGAATGCGAAAGCATTGTCACCTCAAGTAAAAGGATTCGTGGTTTCATTGTTTACCAACAAATTAAAGCGTTAAAAAAATATTCCATTGTCATACGATAGACCGCGATGGTGTTCTCAACTTATATCAAACTATGTAAATCTACTATAGAACATTATTAAAAAATATTGAAATTAAGATATAATGAGTAGTCAATAAAAAGGCATAATTGCTTAACGTTGTGCAAGCGCTTAAAGTGATCACATAAACCAGCCGATGACAGGTCGTAAGTTTTTCTTTGTCGAGGTATTTGTCATAAATTTCATTATACATATAAAAAAGAAAAATATATTATACATATATAAAAGAAAATGCCATGACAGAACACCAACCACATGGTTATCCACTTTTGATTTGGCAAGACGCCTGCCATGTAGCAATGAACATGCCACTTGCACAACGCAGGCATTGTTTACATTACTTTGCTGTCTTTACTTATGTAATATTAATTTTATTCAATCCATTATTTCTCTTGAACCACAAAAAAAATCTTTATGATAAGAAAAAGGTTTGCGTATAACAATGTTTAGAAAAAATACCTTTTTCTTTAATCAAATAATAAAAACATTAAAAAGTACTAACGTTCTCTGTATTTGTTTTTACATATCTTTCGTTGCTTTTCTATCGATGTAAGGTGTTAGGTACGGCGCAATGATATTCCCGGAAGTGTATGTATGGCTTGAAAAATGCGCATGCGCTGTGGGAAGTAACATAATATAGCCTGTGAGACTTACACCAAAATGTCAAGGTGCATTCTGTCGCGACCCCAAATGGGGACTTGAAATGTCAAAACTAACCAGGGTCTGAGGTCTACGCTGTGAAGATTCCCAACTACCAATTTCTTTTTTCGGTCAAATTGGCAAAATAAAAAAGCGAAGTTTTTTCAACTGCCAAATTAGAGACGCCAATGTAACATTAAGTTTTTGGCTTTCTTCGACACTGTTTGAACTTTAAAAATTTTGATAACACCGAAAGTATTAATCTTAAAAATATAACTATACATTTTGAAATTCACCTCCTGAATTATTCATTCATTCATTCATTCATACCATCACGGCATATCCCACAATGTGGGGTAACCAGCGAAAGGTGTGCGGTTGTGCATTGACTTATAAAAGGCAGCACAACACATCTGTGTATACCCACACACCAGTCTCGTCTCACCTAAAAAGGCACTACATTCAGAATGGGTGGTGAACCTCATTGTTGAACTATTTCAGATGTTATTATTGCCTGTTGTATTTTCGATTACTCTTCTCTTACGGGACACTCGAAAACAATAATATAAAAGAGTGGAAGCACTATTCTAAGCCGGTGCCTCACAGCATAAATCCTCCTGAATTAATATTTTAAAAAAGTGTACTTATAAGTAAATTCAATTATAATTTACCAAAAAACAACTGTAAGGCTGCCTGTTCATTGATGCGGAGCGAGGCAGTGGAGCGGAGAAACGGAGAAATATTAACCAACAGGATTGCATAAAATCTCGGAGCGGAGATTTTATGCAATCCTATTGGTTAATATTTCTCCGTTTCTCCGCTCCGCTGCCTCTCTCCGCATCAATGGAGAGGCAGCCTTATTTTGCTTCGTAAATAATTAATTTATATAAACAGAAAATGGCAATTTCTTAAGAGTATCTTATGAAATTACCAATTATAAAAAATAATAAGAAATTTTAAAACACTGATTTGTTGAAAGAAATTGCCATAAGGTAATAAACTTGACATTTGCGCAGGGTGCTAGAAAGAGTTATTATTGTTATTATTATTTATAATAGGTACATATTTAATAAAAAATATATATTTTAATAAAAAAATACGCCAATCATCAAAAAGTATACATTTTTATTCTCTATTATTTATATATATACATTTATTAAAAATTATTAAAAATTAACAAATTAGCACGGTTATAATCCACGAATTGAGTTTAAAATAAGTGCCTGAGCGCTTTCGATGGTTTAACTATCATCATCGGAGACGATACTTAAACAAAATACAAAATATTTATATTGCCAGTTCATAGTAAGTTGTTGAGGGTGGGGAGGGGCGGAGGGGAGCGTATTAGGGGCTGTATGTAGCGGTAAAGTAAGAGCGAAGTAGCGGTAAAGGGGGGGGGGGGGGGGGCGTTATTTATGACAATAGGTGTAGGTGTCTAGATTATTTAAGCATTGGAGAGGACATAGGAATTTGAATATTAATCAAATTATCATGATTTTTAAGATGTTTATTAATTTATAGAACTTCTAGAGCATCCTGTTTTTGTCCCTTCGACTCCAGATGTAGAACCTTAACATTGTCACAATCAAAATTATGATCGTGTTCTATGCAATGGTCCGCCATCTCAGTGTATTCAGAAGATCCCCTGAATGCTCTTAGGTGTTCATTTATTGTTCTTCTTCTTATTTTAGAACGTAGATCTGTTTTTTCGAGAAAGCTATTCCTGTGAAGCTGAGGTCCAGCTATCCTTCCACCTCTTCGGTGGTCTTCCGGGGAGGCGATGGCCTAGTGGGATTTCATTTGCCGCTATGGATGGGATTCGAGATGCGTCCATCCTGTTGACATGGTCCCTCCAAAATCTTCTCCTAGCTCTACTCCATCGTATGATGTCCTCGGTCTCACAGGTCCGCCTAATGTCGTCATTGCGAATTCTGTCCCTAAGCGTCTTCCCTGTGATAGCCCTTAAAACCTTCATTTCCGATGTTCGTAGGAGTTTTTTGGTTCTGGTCGTGTCGGCTCTTGTCTCCACCGCATATGTCATAATTGGTCTAACACATGTCTTATAAATTCTGACCTTGCTATCCGTTCTTATGAATTTGTTATGCCAGATCATATTTTTATTTTTCGTTTATTGTTAATTTTTCATCATGAACTTCCACTCTGAACGAAACAACATTAAACTTAATAAAAAAATATGCTAGTCATCAAAACGTATACATTTTCATTCTCTCTCATTTATGTATAAATTATTATTTATTATAATATATACATTGATTATTATTATTATAATTAAATAAGGGAGAAAAAAAATTAAAATCAAAACTTCAAGCTCTTCTAAATAGTTTGCTCTTTCAATTAGATCACTCCACGATTGTTGAAATGAATAAAGTTAAATGTTTCCTTGTATTTTCGGTTGGAAAACCGTGTGATGTGTTTCTGTGTTTTGTAGTTTATTGTGTTCCGTTGGTTGTTATTGCTCATTGTGGTTTATCCTAGGCAAGGTGGATTGATGTCCAATTTGAATATCGCCAACCAACGCCACTGTATGTATGTGTGTGGCGTAGCATCGTAGCGGTCTGGTCGGTATGGCGTAGCGCTCTACGAGGCCCAACGATGCGATGCGAATCTACGGTGCTACGCCGAAAATACGATTTAAACCACTGCCAGATATTCGTAGGTACGGTAATTTATCTAATGTCTGAATGGAAAAAAATGTTAATTTAAGCAATTTGCAAATGTTGTTACGCTAGATTTTCACAGATAGTTCTCATTAGGAAAATGGACATGTAATAAATTTACTAAACAGCGTTACTATTTGTTTTTAAAGCATAATATTTCATCACATCATGTATTTGTAATTTTTTTCAAATTTTAGATTTTTTTTTTGTTTAAAATAATTTATAATTACCTATAAAAAAAATTACTTAGAAAATGTGCGAATCGTTCAACTGCCTTGTATAAAAAAAAGTTAAACTGGTTTCCAAAAAATGTTTTTAATAAAATAACACACAATAGAAAAGAGTTTTCCAAAATGATTCAGTCTTACAAACATAACACAGAAACAAGATTTTGAATTTTGATTTTTTAATTAATACACTATTAAAAGCTAAAAAAAAGAAGGCTATGTTTGAAATGAATTTTAGTTTAATTTTAATGGAGTATGCAATAAAAAAAAACAAAGTTCAAAATAGGACGAAATCTATGAAAATTAATCTTTCTTAGCAGTTGTCAAAAATTAATAACCCTCAAAACCATTTTTTGTAGAAGTCATCTGCAAAGTTTTATATGTAGTACGAATACCAGTTTATATGGGTACGCCTGTTCCTAAAAAGTAGGACGATCTCTATATGTGTGTGTGTAGAGTAAAGAGATCTCCTGCAGTCAAATTTGCATAATATTGCTTCCTTAATATGCCGCGGGGCGCGCGTAAAAAATTCAAACGTGATGGGATGGAGGTCGCTACCGCACCATATACCATAATATCTCTACACTCCGTAGTCTATAGTCTCCACAGAATCTAACACGGAGATATCCACAACCTTCACCTATGTGTCATTCGATGCGCCCTATTAAGACTAACCGGTTAGGGTTAACAATCCTACAAAAATATAACATAACGTAAAATGGCAGGTTTAGTTGCATTATTTAATTGTTATAGTATCATGTTGTTTCAAAAAGTTGACTGTTGATTAAGTAAATAAAAAATATAACTTCACAAAAAAATCAATGACACTTACATTTACAATAATAATAAAATAATAATAATAATAATCCACGAAATGATACTTTTTTTTATAATTCAGAAATGTATAGAAAAACAACTTTCAGTAGACCACTTCGTGTGGCGAATTTAATAGAACCAACATCACGCGCATTAGACGTCTGCGGTCATGGGGTTCGATATTATGATAGATAAATAAATAAATAAACAAAATGTAATGAAAAATCTACCACCAAAAAGCTGGTATGACTTTTACGAAAAAACAAGTTCACAACTCTCACAATTGAGAACGATCATCACTCATCCTGTAGACATGGCCCAACCATTGCAGTCTTCTTATTTTAATGAACTGTACATTGTTAGGTTCGCCATATAGTGCCTCTAATTCGTAATTGAATCGTCTCCTCTACACTCCATTTTCTTTGACAGGACTAAATATCTTACTGAGGACTTTCATTTTAAATTTTAGAAGAATGTTTTCATCTCTTTTGGTCATTACCCAGCATTCGGCACCATGTGCAATGACTCGACGGAGGAGCGTTTTATAAAAAATTGTTTTGGTTTTTCTATCGAGCAATTTTGACCTAATTTTAAAATAGATAAGATAATATTTTTCTGCTCCAGTTGAAGCATTAAACTTAAATACAATAATTACGAGTATTGCGAGATCCTATCAACAAATCAAATAAATTGACACCCCTGTTTTGTCGTCACATCAAAATGTTGGTTGTAACTACCTAAATGAATTGGGCTTTTTAATTATGTTCTTTATATTTTCTTGTAGGAAAATAATAAGCATACCCCAATTTTTGACATTTATCTTAAATTTCTAAAAAACTATAAGGTATAGAGCATTATATTTTTTTATAAATTAAAGAAGATCAAAATATCTGGAAAAATACGATATAACGTTGCATTAATGCATCAGGTTAAGTTAATAAACCAAAAAAACTTATATTTGGCAATGGCGCTGAATGGTAAATAAATGTTTTTTAGGTTTATTTTCTAAACCTGAAGCATTAATGTAACATCACATCGTGTTTTTCTATATATCTTTGTCTTCTTTAATTTAAAAAAAATATGTTGAACTACGCCTTATATTTTATTAAAAATATAAGATTAAAGTTGAAAATCGGGGTATGCCATTATTTGTCTACAAGAATTTATACAGAACATTATCAAAAAGTAAAGATACATTTTTGTTTATTAATATCCAAACTATCTAAATTATTTGTTTTCAAAACGATTTGATAAGAAATAATGATGATATATCAAATTGAAAAATAGGTACGTTGGCAGCAGTCCCCCTTTAAGTTCTTTCGTATGTTAGCATGTTTTTAATATTTGTGTTGTATTGTATTGTATTATTTTTCTCAACATTTATTTGATCAATAATACATTCATGTCGAGAGCTATTCCATCTAAAAGGTTACTTGATGTCGCAGGAACATTTTCATAGTACCTTTTTATTTGTTTCATGAATAGATACATCACGTGTTAACAAACAATTATTTTATCATTCTAAATATTTCCAATTTCCCTTTTTTGTCGTACTTTTCTACTCTTCTAACCATCTCAATGTGTTAAATTATTAAATCTAATATAAAATGCAAACAGTTTATTGCATATTTTTTTCATAATATGCTCATTTGTTATGCTGTCCTGTTATATTATATCTTGTTGTATATATATAATTGTTTGTTTACTGCTTCGTCGCTTTCCTCTTTCGCAATAATCCTAATCGTTTTATAAATTTTATGCTTTCCTGATTTGATCTGCGACTCGACTGAATAAATATATGACTGGCGGATCACATCTATGCTCTGTTAGTTCAGTGTTTCCAAGAGATACTATTTCAGATTATTTGTGCAATTAACAAATAAAAATGACAATATACCTACATACATAATATATATATGCATATCATTATGGCTCCAATTTATCTTTTAATATATGTGTTAAAGTTTATATTGTTTAGATACTTTTTAAAAATGCATATATGTACAACCAATATGTCTCCTTTGAAATATTACACTGCTAGCCCTATAACAGGCATACCTAGTAGGACAATAGTTATATATTTTTAATGAAGATTACTTAAATGGTGTGATAAATGAATAAATAAAATATTAAGCTGGAGCTCGGAAAAATAAGTTTTTTGCACATTAAATTAGAAGATTATTATTTTGGGATCAATTATTGATTTATTTTAAACAATTTCATTTATTACAATTCACTAAGATACGAACAATCCGCGAATGAGTTACGTATTTGAAAAGGTCCTTCCTTGCTCAGGACGGATGAAGACTTTTTAGCATTAATTCTGTTCATATTTTTTTTTTCTCGTCCATTTATTAGAAATTTTCAATTATAATATAATACATTAATAATATATATATAGCGTCATTTTTGTGTATTCACCCCAAGGGATATTTAAATTTAGAAATGTAAGAGTTAAAAAAAGAGACTTTAACTGATTCTTAAATTCACTTTCACTGTCTAAAAATTGATATAAAATTGTGTGGAACTTTATTCACTTTCACCAAAGTTCGTCATTTGGCACATTTTATGCTTTTTTAGACGATGCATGACCATATTATTTATAAACCGAAGCATAGATCTTTTTTGATTCACGTCTTCTGGTACACAAAGATCCTTAAGGTAATGGATGTGTGTATTGATATGACCTAAATTGTTTCGAATTTCCCATTTTCTATTGTTTTTTATGTATATTTGTTTTTTTTTACTGTTCCATAACTACGTATTAATTGTGCATATTGCCCCCAAGTCAAATTGAAAACGCTGTTCGTTATCGCCAAGCGCTAATTTTTTTTTGTATGGGATTTGACGTTTGTTGTTTGTTATTGTAGAAAAAATTTCTACAACAAACGTCAAATCACATACAAAAAAAAATAGCGCTTGGCGATAACGAACAGCGTTTTCAATTTGACTCAGGGCCATTATCTAATCTCAAATGATTTCCTCATCAAGCACAAGGTTTTAATATTTTTGATGAGCCAATGCAACAATTTTACCATACATAGTATATATCATTATGTAGCTACTTTAAATTTATTTGTAATATTGTTAAAAAACAAGATGTTAAATAAAAAAAAATAATAATTTTGGATCAATATTACAGAATGTAAATATTTATTTCCTAATTTTTTTTTCATTCATACCATCACGGTATATCCCACAATGTGGGGTAACCAGCGAAAGGTGTGCGGGTGTGCATCGCCTTATAAAAGGGAGCACAACATATCTGTGTATACCCAAACACCAGCCTCGTCTCACCTAAAAAGGTACTATATTCAGAATGGGTGGTGAACCTCATTGCTGAACTATGTGAGATGTTATTGTTGCTTGTTGTATTTTCGATTACTCGGCTCTTACGGGACACTCGAAAACAATAATAGAAGAGTGGAAGCACTATTCTAAGCCGGTGCCTCACAGCTTATTTCTTAAATTTGATTCAGTCAAAACGGGCTTCATGGTGTCTTAATATGAAAGTGGTAAATTTGAATACAAGAGTTAATAGTCCGTTCGATAAGCTCTTCTTAAGAAAAATAAATTGTTCAGTTCATACCACGTCAGGGTTTTAACTTTAAAATTAAATGAAGAGTCAGAAGGGATGTCGATTCTTACTCAGACAAACGTCTTGTTAGAATATCCTCTTAGCGATCTCATTCATAAATATTTATGCTGAATACTTTGGCAGGAATTTTTTTGAAAAATTTTCTTTTGCAAAATGAAATCGTCTCATTTCGTTCATGTCCCGACACTCTGAGTAATTGGAAATGTTATCTGTAAGGAGAGAGCATAATGTCTGGTGTATGTACGTGTGTCTGATGTGAAACGTTGAAACTATGCAAATGTCTACACATACGTTCATTCATACCTCCATTCTCCTACTAGGTACATCACCACCGACCACCGCACTTTTGTCTTAATGGACTTGTCGTATGTTTTTTTTTATTCGGCTTAAAAACGGCGCGCAGTACGTTGAAAGTTTTACTGGAGATTTTGCACTGCAAGAAAAGTTGTGTAATTCAAAAGCATTAATATACCCACGCGATAAACACTTGAAAAATCTCAACAGGCGACATATAAATAATCACAGGAATAGTCTACGTGATAGATTTCACTGGTCGTGTTTCGTTATCTTAATATTAAATATACTTACCTATTTTGTTAAGTTGTTCTTTTATACCTTCATTTGTTATTCTGATTATTATTTTGGTAAAATTTTATTTGAATGTATTTTTATACTCGTATGTATTTTTTTTATTTCGTATAAGTTTATCTTTATATTTCTTTTTGATTTATTTTCATTGTTTATAGATTGGATATGTTTGTTTTTTTTGTATATTATCTATATTTTGTATCTTTTGTGAATTCTTCATGTAAATGGCAAACGCCGTTAATAAAATAAATAAATAAAATATGTACCGACAAAAGAAATGAATAGAAACATTATAATATATATTAGAAAACATATTACCTATTCTAATACGTCCGATAAGGTATGAAATACTATGAGAAAGTTAACACTGATATCAGATATTATAAAATTAACACTTCCTTGCACCCTGCGCAAGTGGCAAGTTTATTGCCGTATGGCAATTTCTTCCAAATAACCAGTGTTTCCAGCCCAGAGAAGCAATATTCGCGTGAGAAATAAATTTCTCCTCTCTGCTGGGAATCGAACCCAGGACACCCGCACAGTAACCAAACGGATTAACAACTGTGCCGTTTGGTTTCTGTAGAAACTAATATTTGGATTTTATTTTATTTACACAATATACGGCATAAGCCATTTACTTGTTTCAATTCTAGACACAGATAAAAATAGACAAAAAATAAATAAAAAAAATAAAAAAAAGAAAGACACCTTACAAACAGTATAAAATAAAATGAACAATAATAATTGGTGCAAATATTAAAACAAAAAATATTAAAATATTATTTGTGCAAATATTAAACTTTCTTTCATAAAAAATCTGATAGTTCTTTAATGCATAAAGTAATCTGTGAGGCGGACAAAAATTTAACAACATTAAATTTAAATGACGAGAATGCCAATAACAATATTATAAATATAAATGATGACCTTCTTAATTCGTGGCTAAATAAAATAATTCATTCTATACATCCAAAATTTCTCAACCAACCTTATGTTGACAAAATTTGGTCAAACAAATGGTTGAGTATTGGTGATTTGGACGCGGATTTATAAGGTTTTATAATAGCGATTCAGGATAGAGTAATAAAAACTAAAAATTATCAAAAATATATAATAAAAGACATAAATGTAGTAGATGATAGTTGTAGGAAATGTTTGGCTTTTCCGGAAACAATCGAGCATATAATATCGGGCTGTTCTTTTCTCGCGCAATCAGAATATACATTTAGACATAATCAGGTAGCAAAAATAATACATCAAAATTTAGCTATTAGGTAAATATAAATTAATTGACGCGATAAACATAAAACCATATTATGAATATGATCCGATATCATTTTTAGAAAATAATAATATTTCGCTTTATTACGATAAAACAATATTAACTGACCGGTCAATTCAACATAACAGACCCGATTTAATAATACATGATAAAATTAAAAAAATAACATATATTTGCGACGTGCCTATTCCAAATTCTAGTAATATTATAAAAACTTTTGATGAAAAAATTAGAAAATATACCGCTTTAGGTAACGAGATTAAAAGACTTTGGCATTCTCGTAAAATAATAATATTACCGTTCATTATTTCAGCCACTGGCATTATTCCAAAATCGTTAATCCGTAATTTAGAAATTATAGATTTATCAAAAAACTTAATAATAAAAATGCAAAAAACGGTAATAATGAATACATGTAGAATCGTTAAAGATTTTTTAAACGTTAATATTCGGGAATCAGTAGGGTTGTTAGGTAGTATAGAGACCTCCTCAGAGCCTAATCCTTTGATATGTTAAGTATCTGGATGGGTGAACTATTCCCAATTGAAGGCTTGATGATGCGTTTGTTGCATTTTATTTTGCTCTTTTAAATAATTTACAATTTACGCATTGATCTGCTAATTCTTTTGAGGAAGTGTATAATGGTAATAATAATAATTGAGTGTTATTATATGTAGTGCTTAATTGTTATTAATATCATTAGTAAATCGGCCAGCGCCGTAAAAAAAAAAAATCATCTGAAAAATAAAATGCTTAGCACGAAAAGTACCTCATGAAGCCCTCTAGATTAGCAATCTCGGCACCATAGTGCAAAAGAACAATCAACGAATGTGAATGGAAGATTTACACTCGTGGACTTCAGATCTGTTTAAATAAGAAACATCAGGGGTATGACCAAGATCTCTGTATACTTTGGGTAATAATATACCGGTTTACTGTTGTACAAATAGAATATTGTCAGACTTTGTAATTGGTTGGTTGCAAGAAATTTCTTTGTGGCAATGAGCCCACCAGTGTGCAATATATTTTTTGTTTATATTATTATATTGTTTATTACTCCCCACTACCCCGAGTGGGGAGATATGATTTCGCAATTTTTGAACATTATTTTTTTATTCAACTGATTATCAACTAGTCCTACCTATCATGATACCTAGTATTTCAAAATTTTCATCACAATGCAACTATGTATGTGCTATGTACTATGTGTACATCGTGTTTATTTTACTAAATCGATAATTGACTAAAGCACTCATTCGATTATTTTCAAATTTTGCAAATTTGTATATCTGATATCTGATCAGTGCATCTCGATTTTCATAACTGTCAAATATTACAAGGTGACCCCAAGCTCAGAAAAGTTAATATTTAATATTTTTTTTATTTTAAAATTACTAAAAATGCACACTTTCATAAAAGAGCATTGACGAATTATCAAGTTATCATAATTAAATATTTAAATCTTCATTTCATTAAAATGCTAAAATTTTTCCATACGAAATTTAAATAATTTGTAGAGTGACTTGGTAGTGAGGAATATAGCGTTGACCACAACCCACTCCTTTTTCTATTACTTCTCGGCAACTCTAAAAGATAGGTACCTACTATATACATAATATAAATTTAACACGCACCCAATAACAATTTGCCACATTCTGGAGACTTACGATATCAATCGTCTCCCAGATCCAGACTGACAACACAATCAAAAACTGTGTCTCCACCGGGAATCGAACCCGGGAATATTGGATCAATAGTCAGATAGCGAACCAACTATGCCACGAAGGTCGATTATGTACAAAAAGATAAATAAGTTAATACTTAATGTTTGTATATTTTCAGTGTAATTTATGATATAGAACTCAATCAGTTGATGAAGGCTTAGTCAGCCGAAACGCTCGTGCTGTAACAAGGAAAATAATATTTGTAGAAAAAAAATCAATTTGTTTGATTTAAAAAACCTCGCATATTAAAACCTTTACGAAAATGTCAAAAATAAGAATAAGCGGTAGGTATATATGTAAAATAATTTTTAATTTAATTATATAATAAGGTATAGTTACTATATTATTTACAATGCTGGTATGTGGATCTTTACATTAGCCATTTTCGTGAAATCAATTAAATTATTACATAAATCCCCGGTTGTTTATATTCACCCCCTTTAGTTCTCATTCCATCCCTCTCCTATGCCATCCCCACCCTCCCCGATCTTCGGGGACTTATTGGGTACCTACCCTTTCCTCCCCCCATCTCCTCAACCCGTCCCCTCAAACTCTCTGCTGACATTTCAAATGGCACTGACATTTTAATCTTTTTCCTAGTGACGCTATGTGATGTTTTGTTTTCAGTTATTCTCCTACACTTCGCAACTTAGGTACAGGTTGTTCCAAAAATGACATCAAAGTTGTTTTTTGGGTTTTATTATTTTCAATAAAAATAATGACGAAAAAATATTTACCGACAATTATTCACCGGTGTCGCTCAATGACGAGTATCATCAGAATAGTGAACAATAGCGTTAAAGACAATTTCAAAACAAGGATACGAATAATAGAGATGGAAGGGTTTTTTTATACTTTCTTATGGGTTGGTAATTGTCGACAATTCTAGGTATGAATAAAATTTAACTATTTTTTACCAAAAACCATTTTTATGACATTTTTCTTTTTGTCGAATAAAAATTATGTTTTCAGTTATAAAGTGTACATAATTTTTTTGATTCCACTTATGTATCAAATTTAGTCGAAAGCTCTTTAATAGTTTTAAGACATTATGAAGAATAACGCGAAATAAAAAAATAGCAATGATATCGTGTTATGTAAAGCAGTTTTGAAAAATATATGAAAAAAACACAAATTTTTAACTTTTTTCCACTAATTTAAAAACATTGACCACTGACGCGTTTCGCTCACAGAGCATCTACTGAATGGTTATTCATTCACTATTTAGCAGATGCTCTGTGATCGAAACGCGTCAATGGTCAATATTTTTAAATTAGTGAAAAAAAGGTAAAAATTTGTGTTTTTTTTTACTTATTTTTAAGTAATTTTATATAAGAGATAATGGAATTCCTCCAAAAATTAGCAGTCAAAAAATGAGAAATAGTTTACTTTCACAAATGGGCTTTCAAGTTTTTTAGAATATACGAATATCTCGGAAACTATTTAAATATTCGCTGTTTTTTTGTTTAATTTATTACTGCACGTTGTATAACTCTATGACATTTTTTTAATATTAGATCGACATTCAAATAATTACAAAAAGGTAAGCTCTGTATGTATATTGACCTAGTAGAATATAAAATAAATTAATTTTGACATATTCTATCAAAATATCCTGTGAATCTTTTCGTACACATCCCTTATGTGTTTGTACCACATTGTAATACCAATCTCAGCTTTCTCTTTCTCTATGATAGGGTTGAGGTTGTGATTTTTCTCTGTTTAAATCTTCGTCTGCTAGACTACACCAATCATTGATACGTAACATTTAATAAAATGTTATTGAAGAGGGGTCTATCCCATCAATACGTGAATCTTTTAATAATATAATATTTATTTATAAATCTTAAACCAGAAAAAAAAAAATTAAGATTATGATAGGAATAAGAGCCTGTCCAAGTACAGTTTTGGTACAATTCCATAGTTAATGACAAATTATACAAATAAACTTTTCGGTTAATAATTAATGTATTAATTACTTTAAATAAATGTGTTCTTTTAAATATCCTCATACATTCCTTGTATTTAAACAGTAAAAATAAACAAACAGTGGCACAATTTTTTTTTTGTTTTTCACGAGTGTATGACACATTTTTTACTCCTCACTAACCCAGGGGGTTTAGTGATGAGTTATGAATCCGGAATTTTTAGACAATTTTTTTGCAGATCATCAACTAGTATCATGCTGAGATTTATTCTGAAAATTTCATCACAATGTATCTGTGTGTGTGTGTGTGTGTGTGCTGTGTAGGGGAGAACGCCCATGAAACGGACATAAGCTAGTATTCGGTTCCGGTTAGAACTAGAATACTATTATTCGATATTTCTAGAACACGCTTAGTACCACATCACTCCACAGAAACATGTCAGTCGTGCGCCTGAATTTGATCTTATTAGACGTGTACGAGTTTTTCGTGTTGCAAAAGTAAATTTTTCTTCCAGTGTTCCATCTCTGTAAAACGTAAGTTTGTTATTTAATTAAATTTTTGTTTAAATATTTCGATTATTTATACATTAAGGTTAATAAAAATATAGCAGTAGTTTGAATATTATGTTAATTAATAAACTTATACACATTTATTTGAAATTTCATTGAGGTCCATGAAGTGGACACCAAAATGATCCATGAAACGGACGTCCGTTTCATGGGTCATTTTAGTGTCCTTTTCATGGGTACACACTTTTTCAATTTGATTATTTTTCTGGTGGATGTAAATTTTATTATTATTTTAAAAATATAATAACAATAATTTTTGGGAAATTTGGGTGACAAAAATTATAATTTGGTTTATTATTTTATTCACATTGTGCTTTTGTAATTGTATTATTATTATTATTATATTTTTTCTCTAACTTATGCGTTTTTTAATTATCTACAGCTGAAAATGATGTCTGCCCCCAAGAAAAGATTAAGACCTTCCAACGTGGTAATTGAAGAAGCCGTACGAGAAGTCTTGGAGAAAAAAAATTCGATCAGAGCCACGGCTAAGTCCTTTCAGATATCTAAGTCATATCTGGCAGATATAATAAAAAAGGCTAAAGGTAATTGTGAAAATTATACTCATGCACCAAAAATTGGAAACAGGAAGATATTTTCCGTAGACCTAGAATATATGCTGGAAAATTATTTAAAGACAACATCGAAAATGTGTCATGGTTTGACGACTATCCAGGCAAGAGACCTGGCATATCAGTTTGCTCGGTCAAACAACATTGATGTGTCGAAATGGAAACCACAGAAGACGGCTTCAAAGCATTGGCTACGTGGATTTATGTCAAGACATAAAGAACTTTCGATTCGAATGCCAGAGAATACTTCATTGTCCAGGGCTACTTCGTTTAACCGCCACAACATATCAATGTTTTTTGATAAATTGGAGCATTTATATCAAAACAAGAAATTCCAACCTCATATGATTTGGAATATAGACGAAACCGGATGCAGCACTGTAACAAATCCACCTAAAATAATTGCAACCCGTGGATCAAAACAGGTTGGTCAAATTACATCCGCCGAAAGGGGTAATTTAATCACTGTGGTTGGGTTTGTTAATGCCTCAGGTGGGACCATACCACCGGCTTTTGTCTTCCCGAGGGTTTACTTCAAAGAGGTCATGCTGTCAAAGGGACCAAAAGAATCTCTTGGTTTAGCAAACCCCAGTGGCTGGATAACGGAAGAATTGTTTATCGAAGCTATGAAGCACTTTTTGAAATTCGTCAAACCCACGGAGGAATCGCCATGTTTGATAATCATGGATAATCATTCATCTCATCTGTCATTGGGAGTGGTTATGATGGCTAGAGAAAATAATATTTCAATTTTGACCCTACCACCTCATTGCAGTCACCGTTTACAACCGTTAGATGTTAGCGTGTATGGACCATTTAAGGCCAGATATAAGGTTGCCATGAATAACTGGATGCTGTCTAATTCAGGTAAAACGGTTTCAATATATGAGGTCGCAGAATTTGCGAATGAAGCCTTCTTGACGGGATTTACACTAAGTTATATCGTAAATGGTTTTCACAAAACTGGAATTCATCCAATTAACAAAAATGTATTTACCGATGATGATTTTTTGCCATCATTTGTAACAGATAGAATCGACGAAACAGAAAATAATACAACTACTTGTGTGACATCACCAATCCCCAGCACATCATCATCAGAAAGGATAACAATTGATCCTAGTACATTAGAAGAACATACTTCACAACCAGTTGAACTATGTTCAGAAATACTACAAGAGAAAACCAATAATTTGAATGTGGTAATTACACCTGAAACAATAAGACCATTATCTAAGGCAGAAAAAAGAAAAAATGTACAAAAAAATCGTAAAAAATGCGTATCGTCAATTATAACAGATACTCCGGAGAAAGATAAACTGGTAGAGAAAAGCGTTAGTAAACAATCAAAGGCTAAAAAAAAGGCTGTTGAACCAAAAAAAAATTCCAAACGTAAGTACATTCGAATTCCATCAAACTGTTCTACTACTTCAGAAGAATCTTATATGTCAATACATAAATCAGATAACAGTGAAGACTCAATAGATTCTGATAAGTTATTTGAAATGTTACCAAAGAACATAAAAAAAAGAAAAAATGAAGTATCAACGGAAGAAAATAGCACATGTCCTTTGTGTAATAAAACATATGCGGCCAGCCAAGAAGATTGGTTGAAGTGCAAAGTCTGTCAAATATGGGCACATGAAACATGTGGTGTAAAAGGAGCACTAAACTTCTTTTGTAAAAAGTGTTTCTAAAAAACGTTTTTTTTTTACTAAATACTTATATCGTTTATTATATGTTTGTTTTTGCTGTTATTTTTTTTTATTTTTATTTCTATTGTTCACTCTACCACTTATATTATGTTATTAATCTTAATATATATTTGTAATGTAGGTACATCTCATTAACGATTATTAAAATGTTTCATTGCAAACTTTTTTAACTAAACATATTTTTTTCATACAACAAACAGTGTTATCATTACTATGTCCGCTTCATGGAACCCTATGTCCGTTTCATGGAAACGATTCCATGAAACGGACAGATTTTATATATTTTTAAATTACATTTATATACATCAAAAAATATTTTGTTATTTTTTTCTCTGGTGCATATCAAGGCTTAAAACTACGTAATTTGAGAATATACAAATATTATTCACGGGGTGTAAAAAATAAATGAGTTCTTAGACATTTCTCAAAAATGTCCGATTCATGGACACCCTCCCCTACTATGTTTATCGATTATAGACTCATCCAATTCTTTTAAAATTTTGCAGGATTGTATATGTAATACTCACTTAGACCCCATAAGATTTTGAAAGATATCTGATAAGTGCTTTTCAATTTTTTTGAATGTCAAATATTTCAAAGTTACCCCAAGCTCAGAGAACTCTAAATTTGTTACGTTTATTTCATTTTCATAAAATGGCTTTTAAGAATAATCAAGTTTTCATAGTAAAATATTTAAATCAAAAATAATTTAATAAACTCATTTCATGAAAATGCCGACCGCCGCGCCGTGGCACAGTTGATAAGCCGATCAGTTTATGTGCGGGCGTCCTGGGTTCGAATCCCAGCAGAGGAAAAATTTATTTCTCACGCTAAAATTGCTTCTCTGGGCTGGAAACACTGGTTAATTGGAAGAAATTGCCATACGGTAATAAACTCGCCACTTGCACAGGGTGCAAGTAAGTGTTCATTATTATTATTATTATATTTTCCATATAAAGTATGAGTACTTTATATTTATTTATTTATTTATTAATTAATTAATTAATTTATTTATTTATTTATTTATTTATTTATTTATTTATTTATTTATTTATTTATTTATTTATTTATTTATTTATTTATTTATTTATTTATTTATTTATTTATTTATTTATTTATTTATTTATTTATTTATTTATTTATTTATTTATTTATTTATTTATTTATTTATTTATTTATTTATAGAGTGACTTGTAAGTGAGGAGTTTAGCGTTGGCCACAACCAACGCGTTTTAATACATATCCAATGTTTTTTTATTCAAACACTGCATTATCAGACATTAGGACGGAATGGACGAGACTCTTGGATTCAACCAACACCTACCCAAGGATGTCGAGCTAATGGTGATGATGAATGGATTATCATAACGTTTTAACAATAAAACTATTTAGCGATCTCTTTCAAATATATGTACATCTTACTGATAAATTACTGAGTTTTTTACAAATACGACAGCGGCATTTATATGACAAAAAGAACTGGAAATTATTACACGAATCACATAATTCAAAAATAAAATAGTCTTTTGAAACACATTGTTAAGTAGTAAATAAAATCACTTTTAACATATCTGAAGGGATTCTTTGTCTATTTTGTAAAACTATCCTCTCGTTTTATCATCAAAAATCTACATAAGAATCTCTCCAGCGGTGTGGTGATCGCCATGTTTCCCCTACTTCTCTACTCTCTTCCTTGATTGTCATTTCCAATCTACGTAGATAAATTATCATCCTTACATGTTCATAGGTATCTAGAAGTGTCATCATAAATTTAAGGGAATATATTAATGAAAATTTCGCGTTAAGAGATTTTCGTACCTGTTGCCTCAAATATTTATATTAATAAAATAATAATTAATTATATTCTAAAGCCTGTTTTACGTTAAAACAGAAAATTGGTTAATTACATTTTCATAGAACAGCACTAAGCTTCGTATTTCTTTATAACAAGTCTCCTACCAAAAAGGATTCTTTATTTTACCTACGAGCAATAAGCCATATATTTGATGCTTTTATTTAACCCATAAAACTATATTTATTCCTTTTTACAAAAAAAATGTATGAAAAAGTAGTATTTTTTTTTATTTAATTAACATATTTCAATACAGTACATTTCATAAAAGTATACATAGTAAAAATATTGAAATTTTCTCACAAGGCTGAACGCCTGTTAAAAGAGTATTGCTGAGTACTAATAGGCTGTTGCATGGTAGTACTCTTAAAGCATTTAGACAAAGGTTAAATATTGAGGGTAAATTATTAAGATTACATAACTAAGAAAATGTATTTATACTGGATTTGTAAGTTAATTTAGATGTTCAATATATATGTGTGCAAATTTAACTTAAAATGTGTGTTAGTGCTGTTTTCGATCCCTGTCTGCCCTTATTCATAAGCCAAAGTGCTACCAAACTCTTGAAATTGTTGTGCGTGGAGGAGGGTAGTGTATCGTTATTAATAATACGAAATATTTTTGGAGCAAGATATCTGTAATGTCTTTGTCCGTAAGTAGTACGTGTCCAAGGTGGTAGAAAGTTATGTCGATGTCTTGTGTTGTATACGTTTTGCCCCGCAGTATTACTTGTACTTATATCTTTTTTTAAATGCGAAACTATTGTTCGTATGTAGAGTTGTCTGACGTCAAGTACATTGAATTGTTTAAATAATTCTTCCGATGGGTACATATACGGTTTCTTACATATGATTCTCAATATACATTTTTGCATATATTGCAGTATATTGGGCTAAAATTCAAATAACAAAGTATGTAAATAGCAGAGCAGTTGTAATCCAGTAGTCGCGAGCTCGAATCCTGCCACGACCGATTTCGTTCACCTCACTTATAGTAGAAACATCCATGCTTACTTAAGGGAATGTATAGAGGGTGTATATGTATTTGTTACAAGGACATTCTTTATAAAAATAAAAATTATATCATCAATCAATCTCTAAAATTAACAAAACTTCAATAAAAGAAAACAGCTACATTAAAATAAACTGGCTTCATAATACTTTTGGAGAATCGACCTCAAAACTTAAAAAAATCCCCGGTCAACAGATTTTTTCCAATAATCTTCAAGATCCCAATTACATCTAGTTTAGATTACAATGGAAGTTCAAGAATAAAATATTGGTTTTAAGACTCGCTCGTTTATTTGAAATCTACTCGAAATCGTTCAAATTTGCATCAATCTGAGGATGCCATTGATTATTCAGAAAAAATATTGAAATAGAAATGCTATTTTCTTCGATGTCCTTTGTTGTAAAAATCATATTACATTATGGTCTGTGAAATAATTATTTTAATATACTCAACCGCTTCTTGTGCTAATGCAAACTGGTATTATGTGAAAATCGTCAACTGATTTGAATTCTGCAAAAAAAGGAAAATAAAAACATATCATATTAAGATGAGTAGGATGAAGCGAAGGAAGGTATATAATATGTATGTACAAATAATAATAATAATAATATCATGTCTGAGTGGCAGTTTATGGAACATCTAGGTAATAATCTATGAAATTTTCAAATAAAATATGACACTCGGAATGAAATTCTGAAAATTCAGTAGCTGTTGGGTCTGCTGCTGGCTTTGACATGGGTCTCGATGGAAAACAATTTTGAGGAAATTCACACATTGGATTCCCAAACATTTTCTATATTTAGTTGTAGCCAACATAATAATTTCTTTAACCTGTTCAAAATATTTTACTTATCAAAATTAAACAGTGTTTGTTCCTTCTATAGTTATTTGATTTTTATCCAAAACGACCTGTTGAAAAGGCCTTCACCAGGCGAAACGGTTGACCTGGATAGGAATAAAATAATTGTTGAAGAAAAAACAGTATTTATTTACTTAACTTTTTGTACATAATATAAACAAATATAATGCACACTGGCGGGCTTATTGTCATTAGGCAATTTCTTCCAGCCAACCAGATTACAGAGTGACGGAAATATACATAAACAAAAAATGAAAGCTACAAAAGAACAAATAAATTATACATACCTAACTCCATTATAAATAAAAAAAAATATCATAGCAAAAAAAAAAGGATTAGGAACGAACAAGAAGAGGAAATCGAGATCATTTTTATAAAGGAAAAAGTGTGAAAAAATAAAGAAAAAATATTTATTTATTTATTTTGGTTTGTGAACATTTCCGAAAAAACAATACAATGAATTAAACAAACATCATAAGACAACAATAAAAACATTATTGTTATTATTATTACAATTGAATACAAGTTATTTTCAAACCACAAAACAAAAGGTTTCTGTATACAGAATTTTTTAGAAATTTTACTTATTACGATTATTAATGATTTTTTAAAGTATCGGGTATAACTACTAGTAAGTAATAACCAATCATTTATGTATAAAACAAAGCAATATAAAAATACAACAATAAAATAAAAAAAATAATCATTTTGGGAAATGTGTGTACCAGCACTAATTTTATGGTGCTATAAATTAAAGAGATTTTTTTTTTGTTTTGTATGTATGTCAAAATATAAACCAATAATACTTTCAAAACAATTTAAATATTCACATAAATGGAAGATACATAATGTGTAAATAAACAAATATATTATGTAGGTATGCGTAAAAACACCCGTTAAGATTGAATAAATATATTCAGTATGCGCTGTCTTGCGATAAGTCATTAAATTTTTTTTAATATTTCGTGTAAGATGAATAAAAACACTTATAACCAGGAGGGCAACTCCCGTCAAACGGTGAAATCAAAACCCTCATGATTACCCATATCATGGATATAATTATCATATGAAGTTATATAATATCTTAATATATCACAAAACTCCATATGAAAATTATATCCATGATATTGGTAATCATGAGGGTTTTGATTTCACCATTTGACGATACTTTCCCTCCTGGTCTAACGAAATTTCTATGTTTTGATAACCCATGCTCCGATGACGTCACCGAACAATATCTGTCCCTATGTCAAATCCGAGTAAACAAATATGAAGCAGGGCCGTCCCCAGATTTGATTTATTCTTACCCTTTCACATGGGTGTAGCTGAGGGCTGGAACGCCAAATATGTATACATATACAAATGGCACACAAATAATATTCTCTTCTTCTACTATCATAAGTAGGTAGGTAGATTCATTTTTTCGAATAATTTATTTTTATTTATTTATTTAGTTTAAATTTCAACAAAAAAAAAAGCGTTAAGACAGTACAATACAATCGTAACATCAAGTATTAAGGCCTATTACATTTTGCCGTTGTGATTAATATAAAATAATACAATAAGTTTGCAGAAAATCATAAAATATGATCATAGGTTGGTATGTAGGTAAGAGCAACATTTCAATTTTACAATGATTCAAAACATAACATTCAACTTAAAGGAAAAAAAAAAGAAAAAAAAGAATTTAATACCGTCAAGGTTTCATATAATAAGCGGTTATTGATCTTCTTTTGTATTAAATATTTAAATGATATTGTTACGAGTACATATATACGATAACTAATGAAATACGGATAGTTTTATCCTACAAAACATGAGTTATCCTATGAAACATGAGTTTTTTGTGTTAAAGTATATGGCTAAAGATAAATTATAAACTATTAAAAGTTTTAAAACATATTTAAAGGATTTATTAGAATTATGTACCTATACATAATAACAGATTGGAATCATCTTGAAAAGAAATAAATTATAAGTACTGTTGCTTCCATTGTTTAAAAATAAACCAATTTCTCAATAGATGACGTTACAAAACGATGTCTTCGTTACTTCACAGATTGCAATAGTAATTATGTCTTATTTTCAGGTGAATTATTACACATTATTCAAATATATAGAACATTAAAAAATTATATTGATAAGGGAACTCAATCAGAAAGCATAATTGATGAACGTTGCGCAAGCGCATTAAGTGATCACGTAAACCGGCCGATGACAGGTCGTAAGTCCTGTAGGTGCCTTAAGTTCCTGGTCTTCTATAATATTCCAACTTCGTCTCTATTGAGATGTTAAAATTTTTGTCAATGGAAATAAATTAATTACGGATATACAATAGGGAACGTATTACGCGAATTATTTAAGAATAATGTAAGAAAAAGTTGAGGTCCCGTAAGCAGTATTCTTTACCTTTTTCTTATATTTTTCTCAAACAACTCATGTAATACAACCCTTAGTGATTTAATTGTGAAACACATAATAAACAGTAGGTACAACAATTCAAAAAACTTACATAAAGACAAAGTATGTAAACCTTCAACGAGTTCATTACCAGACGAAAATTTATTTTAGCTGATGTGGTTTATGTGTTTAACCAACAAAGATACTTATTACTAACAGAATAGAAGACACTTGGCCAAAAAAAAAATAGGTACATTAAGGGCCGCATTGAAATATCATTATTAAGTCCGCGGTCCCTTATATTCCAAGCACTGCCTAATATAATGTATAATTAACAAGCAAAATAATTATTTTAATATGCTAATGAATTGGTTTGATATTACCATAATCCATCAATGACATTTGTATGTATTAATAATTATTATTAGTTAGATATACCATTAAACGGAATACTCTGAGTGCCTTTGTATTACAATACTTGGGTAAATATTGGCGCCATATTGACATAATTCGACATACTGATTTATTTGATAGATCACAGAGGGAAAATATTATTAATAGACAATAGGTAAGTACTTACCTACTGTTTAATTACCACAAGCAAAGCAAAATATTTGGTCGATATTTGTGTGGTAGAACTGTTAATTATTGATTTCGAGTCGAATGTTTGGAGGTAATAAACAAACTCATATTGTTTAATTTATATCCACCAGCCAGAGCATGCGGTAGGCTGGTAATTAAATATAAATAAGGTTGTTTGATTAGACCTCTATAGAGACGAAGGGAACCCCAAGATATAGGACACTGGAAAGGTTTATAAGAAGCCAATGTTCGGCAGCGAGAAAATGTGACCAGAAGAAAGTAAATAAGGGAAATTTGGACGATAAGTAGTTAAAGAGAATGATGTCTTGGAGACCTCGTACGGTAAACAGTTGAGATGGAGACAGAGCGAAGAGGAGGTATATATCCAGGAGTTGATGATGAGTATATATCCAGGTATATATCCAGGAGTTGATGAAAAAAACAAGGAAAAAGTACAAAAAGTAAAATAATAAGCGACATCATGAAACACATACACCTGGTTCATAATTGCATATAATTATCAATAAAAATTGTAATCTGCTAGCCCTAGAACATGATGTCCTAGTCGGGCAAAAGAAATCTACTTATTATTGTCATTATAAATCATTATATATCTGAATTCAAATTGGGTTGGATATTTGGCCAAACAAGACGATACTAGATGGATTCTAAGAAAGAAATACTGCAAAGACAGTATTTAAAAAGGGATATAAGACGATAGGACACCTAAAAGGTGGACTGATGATACTTTACGAATAGCTGGAAAATATAAATACGAAAATAGCAGACAAGGACGGGTGGGAGAAAATGGAATATGGAAGATAGATAGATGAAAAAACTAAAGAAATTATTTCAGTTTTATTTTTAAGGAAGTAACTTTGTGGCGTCATTATAATTTTTATTTTATAATATATATAATAATAACTTGGTATACACCACTTATGAGCACAAATAACTGTCGACCGGTTTCGAGAACGCAATTAACTTAATTCTTCGGACATCGATAAAAATCTAGCCTATGACTTAAACACCCTATTCAATCTAATTTTAAACCAAAACTTTTTTCAATTTGACAATACTATATTTAAACAAAAAAACGGATTATCTATGGGGTCCAATACTAGTCCTTTGATCGCGGATATTTTCATGAACTCCTTGGAAAACAAAATACATATTTAATAGTAATAATTTATTATTAAAATATATATTTTGTTGGAAAAGGTATGTTGATGACATTTTTTGTATTTGGGTGGGTACAAAAAGACAGCTTAACGTGTTCCTTAACTTCCTAAATAAATTACATAAGAATATTAAATTTACATTAGAGATATGTAGGTGAAGATTTAAGTTTAAATTTTTTAGATTTAACAATTTCCATACTTGATAACAAATTAGATTATAAAATTTACAGAAAAACCACATACACGGATTTAATAATACATAACTCTTCTAACCACCCCGTGTCACAAAAGATGTCAGATTTTCATTCAATGATTAATAGACTTTTAAAAATTCCCTTATCGAGAGATAATTATTTGAAAGAATTGAACACTATAAAACAAATTGCCCGTAACAATGGTTACAAGGATGAAATTGTTAATAATATTTTAAACAAAAAAATAAAGAAAACTTTTAAAGACCAATACCTTTACCCAAAAATAATTGAGGAAAACAACAATAAAAAATGGAGAAAATTATTATTTTTTAACAATGATATATCAAATCTAATAAAAAAGAATATCCCGAACACAATTTCACCAGCCTTCTACACAAATAATAAACTGAAAAATATAATACTTAATAATAAAGACAAGATAAATAAATTAGAAAAATCGGGAGTATACAAATTAAGTTGTAATGACTGTAATCAATTTTATATTGGGAAAACAAATAGAAATTTTCAAATTAGAACACAAGAACACTTACGCTGTCTGAAAAATAATAATTTTTCAGAATTCGCTGAACACCTTATAGAATTTAATCATCATTTTGACATTAATACAGGTTTACAGATATTACATACAGGACATTCAAATTTAAAATTAGCTGATTTGGAAATATTAGAAATTAGGAAAA